>CM038598.1:5570595-5592537 GCA_021533255.1 Ceriops tagal | reverse complement strand
TGATGATGATTCCGATGATAAGGTTGCAAAGGATGTACTGGTTGCTCAAGTAGATGATGATTAAGAATCTTTAAGTGATGAAGAATTAACAGAAGAGAAAGAGGATGAAATGGTGCAGCAACTTAAGATAGAGTTGAAAGCTTGTTTGCACAAAAATAGCAAGTTGGAAAAAGAGGTAAAGCATCTCAAAAAGTTGTATGAAAATTCTTTTATTGGTGAATCCAATCTCCAAGTGAAGGTAAAGGAGTACTTGAAGAAAATTGAGAAGCTAAACGTACTTAAGGCAGAGCAAGGCAAAATACACGAAGATCTTGATGCCAAGGTGATTGCACAAGAGCAAGAGGTGCTGACTTTGCAAGTCAAGCTCCACAAGTCTGAATCCGAATTGAGGAAGCATAAAGAAAGCTTTATGCAGGCCATGAAAGTGAAAGGGAAGTCATCTTTAGCAAATGCCACTAAAAAGGATATTACCAGAAAATTGGATAAGTGTCGAAGTAATCAAAAACCCCATTTTATGGGGAAAAAGGGCTTAGCTATATTAAAAAGCCAAATGAGAAAGTTGAAGAAAAGAAGAAAATTGTGTTTGTGCCTAAAAGCAAATACAATGGCGTGATGGAGAAAAGAAACCAACCCAAGCTAAAATGGGTTAGGAAGATGTGGTGAAGACTCCTATCCAAAGGAGACAGGCTGTTAAACATAAAGACAAGGTTGCCACAATAGTTGCTAAAGCAAGGAGACATAAACTTAGTAAAAGAAGTAAATCCAAGTTTAAAGGATTTTGCTAGAGTTATGGTAAGTATGGGTACAAGGCTAATGCTTATTGGAATACTAAGCCTATAATGAAGAGGAGTGTAAGGCAAAAGTTTAGGGGGAGACTTTATTAAGAAAAGAGACAGTTTTAGGTGGAAAGAAGTCATATTTTACTCAAAAATAGTTTTGATTTGCTAAGAAAGATCTGTACAAGATGTGAAAAGTTTAGATACACTGCTGAGGATTGCTTGACATTGCTGTCTAGTCAAGGAGTGCAAAAGAGAACACACTAACCATTATTGCTCGGTTAAGGAATGCAAAGGAGAACACTTACATATGCTCCCACATTTGGACGAAGAAGAAGAAGAGGAAGAGAAACGTCAATGGTTGTGGAAATAGCCTTAAAAGCTTTCAAGAAGAAAAGCCACGGATCCTACACAATGGCTGCTCTTTACACATGACAAGATATTCTAAGATGTTGAAGGGAGTAGCAAAATATGATGAACAGTTAGTTAAATTTGGCAATGATAGTGCCTTAAAGATTCAAGGTATTAGTACTGCTAAAATTGATGCAAAAAAATTGAAATAAAAAAAGTGCTTTATGTTGAAGGGCTAAAACACAATCTCATTAGTGTTAGCCAACTTTTTAATGATGGACATAAAGTTACTTTCAACAAGAGTGGCTGCACAGTAAAGAGATTAAAAGATAGTGTCGTTCTTACTAAAAGTGAAAGAACAAATGGAAACTTATACCAAGTTTCCAAAAGCAAAAACACATGTTTTATAAACACTAAAGATGAGAACTTGCTATCTAAAAAGGGCTGAATAAACTATCCAAAAATAAAGCTGTGAAAGATGTACCCAAGCTAAGAAGAGAGAGAGAGATATAATTTGTAACACGTGTCAAAAAGAAAAGATGGTGAATGCTCCCTACAAAAATGTGGAGATCTAAACATAGAAGCCATTGGAGCTTATCTACTCGGACATTTGTGGTCCTATGAGACAAAGATCAACCAAGCGTGGTAGGTACTTCACCTCCTTTATTAATGATTTTATAAGAATAACTTGCATTATGTTCTTAAAATATAAATCAGAGGCTCTCAATAATTTCAAGAGTTACAAGAGGCTGGTTGAAAACTAATTGGGGGGAAAATTAAAAGGCTCAGGATAAACAATGGGACATAATACACATATGGTGAATTTAAAGATTATTTGGAGAAGCATGGAGTGAGGCATGAATATGCTAATCTCTACACACCCCAACAAAATGGAGTGGCCAAAAGGAAGAATAAAAGCCTAGTGGAGATGGCAATAACCATGTTAGTTGAACATGGTACATCACATGGTTACTAGAGAGAGGCTATTACCACTACAACTTAAATTCAAAACAAGTGCTTGATGAGAACACATACTGAGAAGGCACCTTATAAGCTATGGTATGGAAAAAAGCTAAGTGTAAAAACACTTTAAAGTGTTTGGAAGCTCGTGCCTTATAAATTCAAAGGTAAGCATCTCAGTAAATTTGATGAGAAGGCTAATGAAGGCATATTCTTGGGCTATATACCAAATGGAAAAGGATTCAGATGCTACAACAAAACATTGCTAAAAATGGTGGACAACTTTGATGTTAAAATGATCAAAAATGGTGTTATAATGTAATCATAGCATGAGGAAGCTAAAGATGCCATGTATGATAGCCGAAGAGAATTTGAAAGTGATGAATTTGAGGCCATTCTGCATGAGAAAGATATTGATTCTCAAGTTACAAGTGATGAAGAAGGAGAATCAAGGCATTCCCAAACTCATAAAAGGGTCAAAGCTAAAGTTGAGGCCAAAAACATTATTGGAAAGAAAGACGATTCTGTGCAGATTAGAAGAAAACTAAGGGGTGGTGAACAAACCTCATTAATTTCTGAGGTTAAACCCAAGTTTATGGAAGAAGTATTAAAGCATAAGGAATAGGTGTATGCTATGAATGAAAAGCTTGACCAAATTGAAAAGAACAACACTTAATGTTTAGTACCTAGACCTAAAGGGAAAAACATCATTCTAATCAAGTAGGTGTTCAGAAATAAGCTCAATGAAAAAGGTGAGGTGGTAAGGAACAAGGTAAGACTTGTCTGCAAAGGCTACTTACAAGTAAAAGGTATTGACTTTAAAGAGACCTTTGCTTCGGTGGCCAGACTTGAAGCAATCAGAATATTTATAGCCATTATTGCTTAAAGAAAATTCAAAGTCTATCAGATGGATGTGAAGTCTACATTTTTTAATGGAAAGCTTAAAGAAAAGGTATTTATTGAATAGCCTGATGGTTTTATACTTGATCATGATGGCACAAGTGTGTGCAAATTGAACAAGGCTTTATACGACTTAAAGCAAGCTCCAAAAGCATGGTATTCCAAGCTGGATACATGCCTTAAAAATATGAAGTTCAAAAAGGGGAATATGGACAGTAACTTGTATATAGAGGAAGACGATCAGGGCGAGTTAATTGTTATGGTCTATGTTGATGACATAATCTTTGCTGCAAAAAAAGAGGCCCTATGCACTACCTTTGCTAAGCAGATGAAAAAGAAGTTTGAGATGTCTATGCTTGGTGAAATGAAATTCTTCTTAGGATTACAGGTGTTGCAAAGCAAGGATGGAATTTTTCTTTCCCAAGAAAAGCATGCTTGTGAGCTATTAAAAAGGTTTGGGATGGAGAACTCTAAAGAAGTAAGCGCCCCCATCACGGATGGAACAAAGTTAAGTAAAGATAAAGAAGACAACATGGTTGATTAGAAGGAATACAAAAAGTTGATTAGAAGTTTATTGTATTTGATAACATCAAGGCTTGATATTGTTTTTGTTGTAACACTTTGTGTTAGATTTCAAAATGACCCCAAGGAATCTCATCTCGTGACAGTTAAGAGAATTCCAAGGTGAAGGGCATAACAAATTATGGACTGCTTTATAATAAAAGTGGTCAGCTCAATTTGTATGGGTATATAAATACGAATTGGGCTAGAAATTGTGATGACAAAAGGTTAACGTCTGGTGGTGCATTTTATTTAGGCAGTAGATGTATTTCATGGAAAATTTAATGACTCTAAGTACTACAGAGGCTAAATATGTGGCTATTACTCAGGCATGTACTCAACTGCTATAAATGAAATAACAACTTAAAGATATGAAGGTGGATGTATAGCAACCATTGCTGATTAGTTGTGACAACCAAAGTGTCATCAATTTGTTAAAGTATTATTTTCAACACTCCAGAACGAAACATATTGAAATTAAGTACCACTTCATTAAAGAAAAGGTGGAGAAAAATGAAGTAAAGCTAGAGTATATGCCCACTGCAGAGCAAGTTGCCAATATATTCACCAAACCTCTGTTAAGAAAGATGTTCCAAAAGTTAAGGCTGATTTTATATGTTTAGCCAATCCCTAGAGGCTAAGGTATTTTCTACCCCTCTCCCTTTCTCTCTTTTATTATTCTTTGGATTTGTTGTCAAAAAGAGAGACATTTTGTATAAATCCAAAGAGAGTATATACTAATCAAAAGGGGAAGTAGCTCGATGAATAGAGGGGGAGAAATTGTCAAGGAAGAGAAGCAGAAAGGGGGAGTTAAACCCAATTATGGGAGATGCATGTTTTAGGGGGAGCTATGAATGTTCAAGGTTGTTATATGTGTATTGTTGGATTTAATGTGTTGCCAACAAATCCAAAAGGGGAGATTGTTAAGTCCATCTTTGGTGGCTAATGTTGGATTTGTTGTCAACAGCATCTTACATTATTGCTTGTGTTGATTTGATGTTTTGAATGTTATTAAGATGCATAGAAGTCGTTGGTCAAAACTGTTAATAGTAGGTCAACTAAAGTCAATGAGTCAATATTAACCATTAACCCTAAATTTTAGGGGTCAAGGTTGATCATTGACGCTTAACCATTGACCCTAAATTTTAGGAATCAAATCTTGCCGTTGATTGTAGGGCAACATTTGGGAATCAATGATGACCATTGATGATCATGTAACCCTAATTTCAAGGCTCTATAAATAACTCCATACACCTTGCAAGACAAGTGTGTGCTACAAAAGTTTTTAAGAGAACGAAAAACCTAATTGCAATAGCTGGCCAAGAGAGAGAGGCAAACAAGGAGAGCAACAACCGGCCACACCAAAGGAGGGTGCAGTAGCTGGCCATACCGAGGAAAGGTGCAGCAACCAACCATACCAAAGGAAGGTGTAATTCGGCAACAAGGGAGGCAAACTAGCAGAAGGTACAATTCGACAACAAGGGAGGCGAACCAGCAGAAGGTACAATCCAGTAGCAAGGGAAGCAAACCAGTAGAAGGTGCAATCCAATAGCAAGGGAGGAGAACTAGTAAAAGGTGCAATCTGACAGCAAAGGAGGAAAACCAGTAAAAAGTTCAAGCAAAACCAGAATCTGCAGATTACAACAACTCTAGTAGGTGTCCCTACACCAACAACAACTCCAGCAAGCATCCCTACACCAACAGCAACTCCAGCAAGCGTCCTTATACTAGCAGCACAACCAACAAGTGTTCTTGCACCAGTAAAAACTCCAGTAGCAGTCCCTGCACCAATAGCACAACTAATAAGTGTCCCTGCACCAACAGAAACTCTAGCAAGTGTCTTTGCACCAACAGCACAACCAGCAGGTGTCCCTACACTAGCAGCACGTCTAGTAGCTTGCAATCCCAAAAATTGTAGCATGTTTAGCAGCCTACAATCCTAGAAATTGCAACACAACCAGTAAGCAATCACAGTAATTGCAACACCTTCAGCAAGCAATCCCAGCGAGTGCAGTACGCTAGCAGTTATAGCATATACAATAGCAACCTTCAAGTATCAGGAGCAAGCAAACTGGTAGCAATAAATTATAGGAGCAGCAGCAAGCTCAAGCAACGCGTGTAAGTAGTGATAGTAACCTATGCATGTGCGAACAACAGTAGCAGTACGTGTAAGCAGCAATAGCAACAGGTCTGGCACCTTGCAGCAGTTGAGGAGAAAATGTGTCTTGACAGCAGGACTAGTAGCTTATAGCAGCAGGAGGAGAAAACTTGCCCCAATAGTAAGGCAAGTAACATCAAATACAATGCAGGCAGCACTAGCAATAAGTGAGACAGCACCAGTAACAAAGGAAGGAGAAGATCCGTATTCTGCACTAGCAGTTTGTACACATTAAGTGATCGTTCTCTAGGAAAGTTTTCACTATAAACTCTTGATAAACTTGTTAAAACAAAAAAAGGTAGGATACCCTTATAGTGATTAGGAGATCAATTTTTTGATTGAGAGATCATTGTAAGTGGTTAAGGAGTAGTCCTTCCACAAGTAATTAAGGAGTGATCCTTCCACAATATTGTTGTATCCCTTGATAACAAGAATGGATTATGTGACTTAAGAGTGATCCTGAAGTTCCCAACTTCACCCTAGGATTTACTAATTTATGATACTAAGAGGGGGGGTGAATCAATATCACCACAATTCGCAAATATGTGAACAACTTCAACCTCTTCTTAAAAGCGAACTCTTTCTCAAATTCGACTAAGGTAGATCTATTGCTACCTACTAATCACAACAATCCCTAAAGTCACCTTTCAGACACCTTGCCTATTAAGTCTTCGTTAGGTTATAGGTTGGCTGATACTTTTGCTGCGTTCACACAACTTAATTCAAAACACAGAACGTAAAACAAAGTAAGAACACACGAGATTTACGTGGTTTCGTCAACGTGACGTACATCCACGGTGGTAGGGACTTTCCCTCTACTGAGACAATCCACTTTACTTGAGAATATCAGTTACTATGGATGTTTTTATCCTCTGCTCCTTTCACTATTGCAAATACTAAGTAAGTACAATACAAAGAGTGTCACTTACTATGTCTACCCTTCTTCTAACTTGTCTTGCCTCTGATGAATTGAATGACTGCTTCACTGCCGCTTAGAAGTTCACCATAACGCTCTCTAACCTCTCTTGAAGAAATCTGGAAATATGTTGAGTTCTTTCAATGCTTCGTCGAATTTCTTCTCTATGTTGTCTCATACAACTCCTGCTTTCACTGTCTTACGGTCTCACCCATCTCCTGGTTTCACAGTCTTACTGTTTCATGGCCTACCCTCACGCTTCTAGTTTGTTGTTCCACATCTCACGCACGTTTTTGGTTTGCACGCTTTGCTGGTTTCATGACTCACGGACATTTTTGGTTTGCACGCCATGCTAGTCACACGCCTCACATACATTTCTAGTTTGCCCTTGTCCGTTTCATACCTCCGGGCAGCTTGGTTTGCTCTCCCAGTGGTCTCCTCTTTCATGGTTTCTCCTCTTTTCCCTAACGAACGGTGTGTTGTCTCCTCTTAAATCACACGGTTTCCTTCCAGCCATTGCCCGGTTTCCCTTATTGTCCAAGGTCTCCCTTGGTTTACCGTGTGTTCACTCTTGCTGTCCAACTGGTTTACTCTTCCTTGTTGTAGGGTTTTGACTCACCAAGGTCTCACTTGCCATTGGTGTGTTGTGACCGTGCTCTCCTTATTGCTATCCACCTTTGCTTTGCCATCCACCCCGTACCGTTGGTTGTGTTGTGCCGTATAGGGTTGTTTGGATGTTCACCTTATTTGGCCGTGTACCCTTTTTCAGCCATTCACTCTTGTTTGCCATTTGCACTTGTCTTGTCGAGAGTTCACCTTTGGCCGTGTAGGGTTGTTTGGCCGAATCCCTTTTTCCATTTAGTTTGTGTTGGCTAGTTGTCTCTTTGGACAGTTTCTCTTTTGTATTTGGACGGTTCCTTCCTCTCTTTCAGTCAGTTTCTCTCTCTTGTGTTGGCCAAATAAGTTTTTCTTCCAACCGGTGGTCTTATGCCTCACGCCTCACTTGTCTGTTTCTGGTTTTCTTCCAGCCAGTGGTCTCACGCCTCACGTCTCACCTGTTCGTTTCTGGTTTTTGCCGAGCAATCTCTATTTGGCCGTATATCCCCTGTTTTGCCAAAAGAGATGCCTTGTGTTTTGCCGTGCTCCTCTTCTTTTTGCTGTGTACCACTTTGGCCAGTTCCTCTGTTTTGTCGTGTTAGTGTTCTGTCATGCTAGTTTTGCCGTGCTGGTTTTACCGTGTAGGTTTTCTCTCTTCCAACCGTTGGTGTTTTGCCGTTTGCTGTATTTGGCCGTTCCTTTATGTTTTGCCGTCCAACATTTGCTGTCCAAATGTGTACTCTCTCTTTGCCGTCTCTCCTTTCTTTTGCAAGTGGTGTGTTGCCGTTTCGGGTTTGGCCAGTTGCTCCTCCAACGTTTTGTGTTTTGCTGAATCTCTCTTGTGTTGGATGGTTTCTCTCTAGGTTTTGGCCGACTCTCTTGGTTGAACGATTTCTCTTGTGTTTGCCGAACTCACTCTTTGTGTTTATGCCGTGTAGGGTTTGGTGCTGGCCGGTCACTCTAGGTTTGCCAAATGTTCAATTGTCGACCCACTCTAGCTTTGTCTTCCAAGGCCTTTATATACTCTCTTCCATGAAACCCTAATAGGGCTTACGTGGTGGATTTACGTTCTTGCCCTTATGCGGCGGATTTACTTTCTTGCGCTTCCATGTGGCTTTACTTTCTTGCACACTTAAACCTAGTTGACAACAATTACAACCCATACAAGGCTGTGGGAACAACAATTTCCCCCTTTGTAATTGTTGGTAATACTCATAACAAAAGCCATTATGCAGCAATTTCAACTCCCCCTAAATATGCACTCCCCCTTTTTTCACAGCTTTACCAGCACTATTGCTTCTCTCCCCCTTGGCCAACTAATTACAAATCTGAAAAATTCACAAAGTAGAGATGGAGGATTCACCTGAACTTCAGGCTTGAGGAGACATTCGCACAGACAGACTCATTCTATGCTTTTCAAACAGCTCTATGGACAGAGATTTAGTTAGATCTTGTATAGCCTCTTCAACGGATTTAGGTTTAACTTCTGAGAGCAAAGCAGCAGCTCCCACAATTCTTCTTCTTGTTGTAACTCCTGCTGATGGGTCACCTATAATCTGATTTTCTTGATGAGCACTGGTCCATGTTTTCTTTGTCTTTCTTTCTTGCATAGTCTTAGTTATAAGAGGATCTCTTTCTTCATCTTCAGACTCACTCTTCTCTGAGTCTGAACTTACTTCTTATTCCTTTTCTTCAGGTTGGTCTGATTCTTTATCTCCATTCTGCATTGTTTTTCAGTTCTCATCTATTCTCACGTCACTGGACGTGATCACTTTTCCCAGCTTATGCAGGAAAACTCTGTAACCTTTTATCTTTGCTGAGTATCCCACAAAGATGCCTTCATCAGACCTAGCATTGAATTTTCCCAAGTTTTGCTCCTTGTTCTTTACAAAACATGGGCTACCAAAGATTCTGAAATACTTGGCTGTTGTCTTTTTCCCACTCCATAACTCATATGGAGTCTTATCAGTATTGAGCCTTAGTAAAACTCTGTTCAGTAGGTGCACGGTTGTAAATGTTGCTTCTGTCCAAAATCTTGTGTAAAGCTTGGATTCCAGCAGTAGAGTTTTTGCCATTTTAACCACAGCTCTATTTTTCCTCTCTACCACCCCATTCTGTTGAGGTGTTCTTACTACTACCATCTAATGATGAAGTCCATGCTTCTCAAGGTAATCTTCAAAAGTTTTATTTATAAATTTAGTGCCTTGATCTAACCTCAATACTTTAATCTTCCTTTCACTCTCATTTTCAGCCAATCTTCTGTATCTCTTGAAGCAATTCAGTACTTCTAACTTGTGTTTGAGGTGCATGATGCAGGTCCTTCTCGAATAATCATCAACAAACAAGATGAAGTGCCTCTCACCATTCAACCCTTTTGTTCTCATCGGCCCACACAAATCAATATGCACAATGTCAAACACTACTTTAGAACTGAACTCTTTGGTCTTATACTGCTTTCTGGCATGTTTTCCTTTAGAGCATGCTAAGCAAACATACTCTCTCTCTCTCTTGAGGTCAGGAATGTCTCTGATTGCATGAGTAGTGGTCAACTTCCTCATGTTCTTCTGTGTTAAGTGTCCCAGCCTCCTATGCCATAGTTGATTTTCTTCTTCTTTTGTAAGTAAACAGCTGTTTGTCTTATCCTTATCAATCACATATAAATTTCCAGCTGTTCTCTTCCCGGCTGCAACAGTATTGCCTTCTTTATTTTTTACTTGGCAACTTGTTTTTGTGGATATCACTTTATGGTCTTCATTGCATAGTTAGTTGACAGATGTTAGATTATATCTGAGTCCTTTTCCAATATTTACTAACCCTTGACCAATAATGTTGAGTGAATCATCATTGCCAAAATTGACTCTGCCTTTTCTTGACTTGTTTAGTTTTGACAATTTACTCTTGTCTCCCGTCATGTGTAAAGTGCATCCACTATCAAGGATCCACTGCTTATCCTTCTAGTCAGCTTTGAGTGCAATTTCAGCTATATTAGCCACCTCCCTTTTAACTTATATTCCTTCTTTTGAACTGGTTAGAAAATAGCTTTTTCTCAACTTTGACTGCGCCGCTTGTTTTCACTGTGCCATTGAGTGCCTTCTCTTACTCAGGGAGAAGTGTCATGCATCTCTTGGCATTATGGCCATCCTGCCCGCACCTTTCATATTGTTCTAAGTCTGCCAATATAACAAACTTGTTCTTTGAAACCATTAGTTTGGGCTTCCATCAACAATCTTTGTCAGCGTGTCCTTGCCTTTTATAGTATGTGCAAGAACTCATGACAGGTGTTCTCTTTTGAATTCTGTATTGTCTCTCCCTGTATGTAGCATCGTATCTTCTTAAGTTGAAGACATATATTGGCCTTCTCTACCAGCAGTTATAAAGATAGTGACTTTAAAACTGCCTCTTCTTGGGTCTAATCACAGCTTGTTTTCTTTTGTTCATTACTTGCTGTATAGGCAACGTAGCTGGCTTCTTTGCTTGTGTGACTTTCATTTCAGTCACCTTTTGCTCCTTCTTCTATTCAGTCGTAGCCCTTTGCTGGCTGACCTTCTTTTCTTCATTTTTGTTTGCCACCCTAGGTTGCCTCTTCAAATCCTCTTTATTCTCAGCTATCTTCACCTGAGTCACAACCTTCTTTTTCAACTTCTATGGCACATTCTTATTATCTTTAGGCAATGCAGCCTCAGATTGTTACACTTTCTCTTCATTCTTCTTTTCTCTTACAGAACTTGTTTCTCCTATCATGTCAAGCTTCTGCATATTCTCTTCACTCCTTTTGAGTTGTTGCTGAAGTCTCAGCAACTCTTTCTCCATTCCTTTAATTTTGAAGTCCTTGAGCCAAGCTCTATTGTAAGGTCTTCACATATTTTGATCTATTTTTCAAATCTTGAAGAACTTAAGCCAAGCTCTATTGTAAGGTCTTCACAGATTTGAAGAACATATCAAAATATATGAAGACCTTACAATAGAGCTTGGCTAAATGACTTTAACAATTGAAGAAATGGAGATAGAGTTGCTGAGACTTTAGCAACAACTCAAAAAGAATGATGAGAACTTGCAGAAGTTTAAAGCGGTAGGAGAAACAAGCTCTGCAAGAGAAAAGAAGAATGAGACTTTGCCACAGAAGTTGAAAGAGAAGGTTGTGACTCAGGAGAAGATAACTGAAGAAGAAAAGACAGTTATCAAACCAAAGCTAGGGCCAAAAATGATGTATGTGGTTAAAGAGTAGCAGCACATAGTTGCTACATCTCAGAAAGAAAAGAAAGTCAACCAGCTAAGGGCAATGGCTAAACAGATGAAGGAGAAGAAGGTGGCTGAAATGAAAGCCACACAAGCAAAGAAACTAGCAACCTTACCTACACAGCAAGTAATGAACAAAAGAAAACAAGCTGTGATTAGACCCAAAAAGAGGTAGTTTTAAAGTTATTGTCTTTATTGTGGAGTTTGGGGTCATAGGGCAAGTAAATGCTGGTGGAAAAGGCCAGTATACATCTTCAACTTGAGAAAATACGATGCTGCATACAGAGGGAGACAATACAAAATTCAGAGGAGAACACCTTTCGTGAGTTCTTGCACATACTGTAAAAGGCAAAGACACACTGACAAGTATTGTTGGTGGAAGCCCAAACCAGTAGCTTCAAAGAACCAGTTTGCTATATTGGCAAACTTGGAATAGTGTGAAAGGTGCGGGCAGGATGGCCATAATGCCAAGAGATGCATGACACTTCTCCCTGAGCAAGAGAAGGCACTCAATGGCACAATGAAAACAAGTGGTACAGTCAAAGCTGAGAAAAAAGAGAAAGTTATCTTCAAACCAGTTCAAAAGAAGGAATATAGAGCAAAAAAAGAGGTGGCTAATATAGCTAAAATTACACTAAAGGCTGACTACAAGGATAAGCAGTAGATCCTTGACAATGGATTCACTTCACACATGACGGGAGACAAGAGTAAATTGTCAAAGCTAAACAAGTCAAGAAAAGACAGAGTCAAGTTTGGCAATGATGATTCACTCAATATCAATGGTCAAGGGTTAGTGAATATTGGAAAAGGAAAGCTGAAAGATGTTCTGCGCGTTGAAGGACTCAGATATAATCTAGCATCTGTCAGCCAACTATGCAAAAATGACCATAAAGTGATATTCACAAAAATAGGTTGCCAAGTAAAGAGTAAAGAAGGCAATACTGTTGCAGCCAGGAAGAGAACAGCTGGAAATTTATATGTGATTGATGAGGACAAGACAAGCAGTTGTTTACTCACCAAAGAAGAAGAAAATCAACTCTAGCATAGGAGGCTGGGACACTTATCACAAAAGAACATGAGGAAGCTGACCACTACTCATGTAATTAGAGACATTCACGACTTCAGGAGAGAGAGAGAGTATGTTTGCTCAGCATGCTCTAAAGGAAAACATGTCAAAAAGCAGTATAAGACCAAAGAGTTCAGTTCTGAAGTAGTGCTTGACATTGTGCATACTATTTTGTATGGACTGATGAGGACAAAAGGGTTAAATGGTGAGAGGTACTTCATCTTGTTTGTTGATGATTATTCCAAAAGGACCTACATCATGCACCTCAAACACAAGTTAGAAGTTTTGAATTGCTTCAAGAGATACAGAAGATTGGTTGAAAATAAGAGTGGAAAGAAGATCAAAGTATTGAGGTTAGATCAAGGTACTGAATTTACAAATGAAGCTTTTAAAGTTTACCTTGAGAAGCATGGAATTCATCATCAGATGGCAGCAACAAGAACACCTCAACAGAATGGGGTGGTAGAGAGGAAGAATAGAGCTGTGGTTGAAATGGTAAGAACTTTACTGTTGGAATCCAAGCTTCACACCAGATTTTGGATAGAAGCAACATTTACAGCCGTACATCTACTGAATAGAGTCTTACTAAGGCCTAATACTGATAAGAATCCATATGAGCTATGAAGTGGGAAGAAGACAACAGCCAAGTATCTTAAAATCTTTGGCAATCCATGTTTTATGAAGAACAAGGAGTAAAACTTGGGAAAATTCAATGCTAGGTCTGATGAAGGCATCTTTATGGGATACTCAGCAAAGACAAAAGGTTACAAAGTTTTCCTGCATAAGCTGGGAAAAGTGATCACATCCAGTGATGTGAGAATAGATAAGAACTAGAAAACAATGCAGAATGGAAAAGCTGAGGATAATGAAGAAGATGACTTCAATATAAATGAAGAATCAGACCAACCTGAAGAAAAGGAACAAGAAGTAAGTTCAGACTCGGAGAAGTGTGAGTCTGAAGATGAAGAAAGAGATCCTCTTGCAACTAAGACTGTGCAAGAAAGAAAGCCAAAGAAAACATAGACCAGTGCTCATAAAGAAAATCAGATCATAGGTGACCCATCAGTAAGAGTTACAACAAGAAGAAGAATTGTAGAAGCTACTGCTTTACTCTCACAAGTTGAACCTAAATCTATTGAAGGGATTACACAAGATCTAACTAAATCTATGTCCACAGAGCTATTTGAAAAGTATAGAATGAGTCTGTCTGTGCGAATGCCTCCTCAAGCCTAAAGTTCAGGTGAATCTTCCATCTCTACTTTGCAAGTTTTTTAGATTTGTAATTGGTTGGCAAAAGAGGAGAGAAGCAACAGTGCAGGGGGAGCTGTTAAAAAAGGGGGAGTGCATATTTAGAGGGAGTTGAAACTACTGCATAATGGCTTTTGTTATGAGTGTTGCCAACAATTATAAATGGGGAGATTGTTGTTCCCACAACCTTGTATGGGTTGTAATTATTGTCAACTAGATTTAAGTGTGCAAGAAAGTAAAGCCACATGGAAGGACAAGAAGGTAAAAGCCACATAGAGGGGCAAGAACATAAAAGCCACATGGAAGGACAAGACAGTAAATTCGCCGCAAGTAAGCCTTATTAGAGTTTCATGGAAGAGAGTATATAAAGACTTTGGAAGACAAAACTAGGGGAAGGGCCAACATAATTTAATACATGGCAAAACACAAGAGTGTGAACAGCATAATTGAATACTCGGAAAAATACAAGAAACCGTTCAACCAAGAGAGTTGGCCAAAACCTAGAGAGAAACCATCCAACACAAGAGAAGTTGGCAATTGAGCAAAACGGACAGCAAACCTAGACAACCAACCAACCAAAGAGAGAAAACATGAGGAAAGAGATGGCCAAACAAAAAGATGTCCAAAGCAAACCCCAAGGCCAACATAAAAGAGCATATACGGCGAAAACACAAGAACGGCCGGAAAAAGAGGTGGACAAAAATATATACCGTCGGCAAAAATAGAGAAAAGAGGAGACGACTGAAGGGGGCTAGACGACTAGGCAGCAGACCGGAAGAGCAAAACGGCAAAATCCTATTCGGCCAACCAAGTGAGCCGACGGCAGAACAGAGAAAGGAGAGAAAATCCAACAAGGTCAAAGAGGAGAGTGGACAGCAAAGGAACAGCACACCACCGGCACACCATTGGTCGACAAGGAGACAACACGACCAAAGAATAGTGACCGACAGAAAGGAGAGAAAAATCCGACAGCCCAAAGAAGATAGAGAGACCGTCGGCAGAACAGAGAAAATCTGGCTGTACGGCAGAATAGAGAGATCCAGTTGGATGATGAGAGAGATCCGACTGGATGGTGAAAGAGATCTAGTTGGATAGGAAAGGAGAGAAAACCTGGGAACGGCCGAAGAAGGGTGGATGGGAAAAACAAACAACCGGTTAAAAGATAGAAAACTCGAAACGGCCAAATAGATTGGATGGCGAAGAAGAGAAAACCCAAAATGGCCAAATAGAGTGATCAGCTGAAAGAGAGAAAACGACATATGGCCGAAAATGAGTGACGGCAAAATAAGGGCTCAATGGCAAGACGAAGAAAAGCAGACCGCCGGCAGAAAAGGGAGGAAATCCGTGACGGCCAAATGGGTGAACGGAGAAGAGACGATACGACTAAAATCAGATCTAGGCTGGATGATAAAACATGGGTTGCAAAAGAGAAAAATCAAAGACGGCCAGAACGGAGGTGTGAAACGGACAAAGGCAAACCAGAAACGTACGTAAGTCGTGAAACCAGCAAAGCGTGCAAACCAGAAACGTGCATAAGACATGAAACGCCAAACCAGAAACGTGAGGCAGACCGTGAGATGAGGAACAGCAAACCTGAAATGTGAGGCGAGCCGTGAGATAGTGAGATCGTGAAATATAAGACGGGTGAGACCGTAAGACGGTGAAAGCAGGAGCTGTGTGAGACAACCTAGAGAAGGAATTTGGCGAAGCATTGAAAGAATTCAATGTATTCCCAGATTTCTTCAAGAGAGGTTAGAGAGCGTTGTGGTGAACTTCAAAACAGCAATGAAGCAGCCTTTTCAATTCAACAGAGGTAAGACAAGCTAGAAGAAGGGTAGACATAGTAAGTGACATTCTTTGTATTGTACTTGCTTAGTATTTGCAATAGTGAAAGGAGCAGAGGATTAAGACATCCATTATAACTGGTATTCTCAAGTATAGTGGATTGTCTCAATAGAGGGAGAGTCCCTACCACTGTGGATGTACGTCACGTTGACGAAACCACATAAATCTCGTGTGTCCTTACTTTGTTTTACGTTCTGTGTTTTGAATTGAGTTATGTGAACGCAGCAAAAGTATTAACCAACCCATAACCTAACAAAAACCTAATAAGCAAGGTGTCTGAAAGGTGACTTTCGGGACTATTGTGATTAGTAGGTAACAATAGATCTACCTTAGTCGAATCTGAGAAAGAATTCGCTTTTAAGAAGAGGCTGAAGTTGTTCACATATCTATTAATTGTGGTGATACTGATTCACCCCCCCTCTCAGTATCACAAACTAGTAGATCCTAGAGTAAAGTCGGGAACTTCAATTGGTATCAAAGCATAGGTTCACCAGTTTGAAGCTTAACAGCTTGGTGTACTAGTTTGAAGGGATCTAGAAGTTTGACTTGTTCAGCATACTGAGAAATGGAAGCTAGTACCAGCACCAGTACTACTTACAGCAAGAAGGTTCCAATCTTCAACAGAACCAAATACCATATGTAGAGAGCAAGAATGTAAGTGGTATTTGCAACCATGGTCATGAACATAGTGAAATGCGTACAAAAGGGTTTTTTGGCTCCAGAAGAAGGTAAAGATCCAACCCCAGAGGAATTAAGGCAGTTTGAGATAAATAGGAAAGCCTCAAACGTCATTATTTCAGCATTGACAGATGCTGAGTATGCTAAAGTTATGGACTGCAAATCTGCCAAGGAGATATGGGATAGATTGTAGAAAGTCTATGAAGGTGATGGCAGAATGAAGGAGGCTAAGCTTCAAGTGTTCAAGGAGAGATATGAATCTCTCATAATGCAGAAAAATGAGACAGTTTAAGAGTTCTTCACCAAGGTTATTGACGCTGTAAACGACTTAAGAAGTCATAGGAAGAACAAGAAGGACTTATCGATTGTGAAGAAAATTCTAAGAATTCTGCCTGAAAGGTTTGCCTTAAAGGTAACAGCCATAGAGGAGAGTAGAGATCTTAATTCTATGTCTCTGCATGATCTCCAATGCAATCTCATTGCATATGAGATGAGGATAAAGTCAGCTGAAAGCTCTGCAACAACGAAGGTATCAAAGGAGGCAGCTTTCAAAGTTATGAAGCACTTGAAGATAAAAAAAGAGGAAGAATCATCCAGTGAGGATGATGATGATGATGATGATGATGAGGAAGAAAGTGAAGGCGAAGTATTGGCTTACTTCACAAGGAAATTTGAAAGGGGGTCTAAGAAGGGAAAAGGACAATTGTCCTTAAGATGTTATCGTTGTGGGCAGACTGGACACTTTGCTTCTCAGTGCAAAGTGAAACTTGATGATGAAGATGAGGATGGTGATGATAAGCAGAATTCAAGATGGAGAAAATCATCATTCAAATCAAAGAAGTCCAGCAAGAAGACTGTCAACCCATAGAAGAAGAAGAGAGGCTCATTCAAGAGTTATTGAATCAAATAAAAGAAGCTGATGAGCAGGAAGATGAAGAATCATTAGATGAGCAGGCCTTTATGGCATCAGCTCAAGATGGTAGTTCAACCTCTGAAGAGGAAGAGGAGGTTGATGAAAAAGAACCAGATCTTGAAGCTGAGTTGGAAGCAGTTTCAAAGGAGATAATCAGAAGGGGCAGAACCATAAAAAGGTTGGAGGCTCATATAAAACAAGTTGAAGTAAAGTCTGAGGAAGCTGAAAGTCAAAAGGATGAAATAAGGGCTGAACATATTGACTTGAAGAGAAGATTTGAAGAACAAATCAAAATATGTGAAGACCTTATAGTAGAGCTTAGCTCAAGGGCTTCAAAAATTAAAGAAATGGAGAAATAGTTGCTGAGACTTCAGCAACAACTCAAAAGTAGCAAAGAGAACTTATAGAAACTTGAAATGATAGGAGAAACAAGTTTTGTAAAAGAAGAGAAGAATGTAGAGAAAGTGCAGCAATCTGAGTCTGCATTGTCTAAAGAAAATAAGAATGTGCCACAGAAGTTGAAAAAGAAGGTTGTGACTCAGAAGAAGATAGCTGAGAATAAAAAAGATCTAAAGAAACAACCTAGGGTGGCAAACAAGAATGAAGAAAAGAAAGTTAGCCAACAGAGGGCTACGGCTGAACAAAAAAAGGAGAAGAAGGTGACTGAAATGAAAGTCACACAAGCAAAGAAGCCAGCTACTTTGCCTATATAGCAAGTGATGAACAGAAGAAGACAAGCTGTGATTAGACCCAAGAAGAGGCAGTTTCAAGGTCACTTGGCAGTGATGATTCACTTAACATCAATGGTCAAGGGTCAGTGAATATTGGAAAAGGAAAGCTGAAAGATGTTCTGCACGTTGAAGGACTTAAATATAATCTAGCATCTGTCAGACAACTATGCAACAACGACCACAAAGTGATATTCACAAAAACAGGTTGCCAAGTAAAGAGTAAAGAAGGCAATACTGTTGCAGCCGGGAAGAGAACAGCTAGAAATTTATATGTGATTGATGAGGACAAGATAAGCAGTTGTTTACTCACTAAAGAAGAAGAAATTCAACTCTAGCATAGGAGGCTAGGACACTTATCACAGAAGAACATAAGGAAGCTGACCACTACTCATGCAATCAGAGACATTCCCGACCTCAGGAGAGAGAGAGAGAGAGTATGTTTGCTCAGCATGCTCTAAAGGAAAACATGTCAGAAAGCAGTATAAGACCAAAGAGTTCAGTTCTGAAGTAGTGCTTGACATTGTGCATACTGATTTGTGTGGACCGATGAGGACAAAAGGGTTGAATGGTAAAAGGTACTTCATCTTGTTTGTTGATGATTATTCAAGAAGGACCTATATCATACACCTCAAATACAAGTTAGAAGTTTTGAATTGCTTCAAGAGATACAGAAGATTGGCTGAAAATGAAAGTGAAAGGAAGATCAAAGTATTGAGGTCAGATCAAGGCACTAAATTTACAAATAAAGCTTTTGAAGATTATCTTGAGAAGCATGGAATTCATCACCAATTGGCAGCAGCAAGAACACCTCAACAGAATGGGGTGGTAAAGAGGAAAAATAGAGCTGTGGTCGAAATGGCGAGAACTCTACTGCTGAAATCCAAGATTCACGCAAGATTTTGGACAGAAGCAACATTTACAGTTGTGCATCTACTAAACAGAGTATTACTAAGGCCCAATACTGATAAGACTCCATATGAGCTATGGAGTGGGAAAAAGACAACAGCCAAGTGTCTCAAAATCTTTGGCAGCCCATGTTTTGTGAAGAAGAAGGAGCAAAACTTGGGAAAATTCAATGCTAAGTCTAATGAAGGCATCTTTGTGGGGTACTCAGTAAAGACAAAAGGTTACAGAGTTTTCCTGCATAAGCTGGGAAAAGTGATCACATCCAGTGATGTGAAAATAGATGAAAACTGGAAAACAATGCAGAATGGAGAAACTGAGGACAATAAAGAAGATGACTTTAATGTAGATGAAGAAGCAGACCAACCTGAAGAAAAGGAACAAGAAGTAAGTTCAGACTCAGAGAAGAGTGAGTCTGAAGATGAAAAAAGAGATCCTCTTGCAACGTAGACTGTGCAAGAAAGAAAGCCAAAGAAAACGTGGACCAGTGCTCATCAAGAAAATCAGATCATAGGTGACCCATTAGCAGGAGTTACAACAAGAAAAAGAATTGTGGGAGCTACTGCTTTACTCTCACAAGTTGAACCTAAATCTGTTGAAGAGGCTAGATAAGATCTAACTAAATCTCTGTCCACAGAGCTATTTGAAAAGCACAGAATGAGTCTGTCTGTGCGAATGCCTCCTCAAGCCTGAAGTTCAGGTGAATCTTCCATCTCTACTTTGTGAGTTTTTCAGATTTGTAATTGGTTAGCAAAGGAGGAGAGAAGCAACAGTACAGGGGGAGCTGTTAAGAAAGGGGGAGTGCATATTTAGGGAGAGTTGAAACTGCTGCATAGTGGCTTTTGTTATGAGTGTTGCCAACAATTACAAAAGGGAAGATTGTTGTTCCCACAGCCTTGTATGGGTTGTAATTGTTGTTAACTAGGTTTAAGTGTGCAAGAAAGTAAAGCCACATAGAAGGACAAGAAGGTAAAGTCACATGGAAGGGCAAGAAAGTAAATCCACATAAAAGATGGCTTATTCATGTTTCTAGCCCAAATGAGCTAGGCTTTTACGTGAAGAGGTGTGTTGGTATATAATATACAATTCATATCCTAAAGATCATCTAAGAATTTAAATTTTTAAGTGAAATAATTTTTTGACATTAATTTTTGACCAAGTGAAAAAATGTCATCCATCTTTTGACTCGAGAATATTTGTTGCCTATATCATGGTGGTTTGTTGTTGAATTTTTTCCTTTTGAGCATTGTGTAACGGGTGCACACTACCCAAATCTCACATTGTTGAGGAAGAGGAGGATCTTGGGCCATATAAACATGGGCACTGCACACCTCAATAGGTTGTCTTTTGGGGAGAAGGTAATGGCCCCGTAACAAGTGGTATGAGAGCCTACTCCTATCCGCCATGGGACCCTCAACTTGGCACGAAATGCCCAGAACCTAGCTCGATGCTTGTCCAAGAACATCAACGAGGTCGTCGATGAATTTGGTGTGGGAGAATGTAACAGGTACACACTACTCAAATCTCACATTGTCGAGGAAGAGGGGGATCTTGGGCCATATAAACGTGGACACCACAAACCCCAATAGGTTGCCTTTTAGGAAGAAGGTAATAGTCCTGTGACAATTGGCTCTTAAAGTTTTGGTAACATTTGACTTTAACTCACGATGTAGGAAAGTCTTTGAATAGCATGGCATGACCTTATAATTTTTTTTTTTAAATGAGTCATGCCTTATACTCTTTTGCAAGGCCATCGTGTGTATATATATATCCCAACGTTTGATATTTTGTATGTCAAAAAAAATGGGTTTTAGATTTTTGCTAGTTAAGAAAGATAATTGAAGCAAAAGAAATGGATTCTTAAGCACAGTATTTGTAGCAACGTGACGTTTTAATTAGGTTCTAATTTTAGAACTTGCTTTAAGTTCAGATTGTCTCCTTATTTTGAAACAAGGTAGAAGAATGTGAATGAAATTGAACTTCTGATTAAAGTAAGAGTTGATACACCACCAACGAAAATGCTATCTATTTGATCTTGTAGTAGTTATTGAAAGGGATTTATGGGCCACTGAAACAATTAAAGAGGAGCATCTGAAAGCTCTGAGGTCTCTCTTCAGCAATCCTCAGCATACCCCACCTAGAGTTACCTCACTGAAGACTGGCCCAAAAGTAACCCAAGAAGCCGCCTTAGATGCACTTTTCCTTCTCAGGCAAAGCTTTGTCAGCCTATCCAGCTGAAGTTTCTAGAGCTCGATTCATTGCTGCTGCAAATGCAATCCCCTTATTGCAATATTTAACAAGGTATGACCCACCTTCGTTTCAAGATAAAGCGGAATTTCTGCTTCATTGTTAGCCAGGAACATTGGTCATTATCATCAAACGCGGAAATAAAATGAAACATTCAATTGGAAACTCGAGTGTTTATTGCAAGCTCGCGCTGGGATATACTCGGCCAAAGAAAACAACATTTTCCATTAATGTTTTCTTGTGTTATGAAGGCATCGCATTAAACACGCAAAATTTAAATCAAATCCTATTTGGTAAGAATATGTCTTCTTTGCTCCCGTGACGAACCTTTCTAAGCTAGAGATTGTGATAACCTCACTTTTGTGGGGATTTAGTGAGGAATCTTCATAAGTAGACATGACCCTCACTCTGGTTTGAGCTTGTTATGCACCATCAACCGTCCATAATGTAGAAAATGAACACTGTTACAATAATTATCATGACCTCATACATTTTAGGCGGCAAGCAAGTTGAGCAAGGTCTTTTTCCCTTTCATGTGATTTGGCTTTCCTTTTTTTTTTTTTTTAATTTAAGTATTTTCCACATGCAAATCCGAGTCACTTTTTCTACAAAAATCATTTATTCCAAAAACTCAAACGTGAAGTAAAATTTTGATCCAATCTCATTCTTGACTCGTTGATAATCACTTTAACAACAAAATAAATTCAATCCCATAAATAATAATAAAAAAATAAACAAGGCATTTCTGCTAGCATAAAATCTACAGCATTCGTGGGGTTTGACAATCACGTTATATGAAAGCAATTATTTACCGAGCTTTAAACTGGATTTAAGTAATTTAGCCTTTTTTTTTTTT
>CM038598.1:5556571-5570495 GCA_021533255.1 Ceriops tagal | reverse complement strand
TTTTTTTTTTTTGTTAGGAAATTTTATTCGTTCACAACAATTTCTTACATCTCGTTGAATACTTAAAAGAAAAAAAAAAAAAAAACATGACTACACTTCATGCCTATTAAATTGCCTACTGCCCATGTTGAACAACATAACTCATAAAATTCAACGCTAACACACGAACATCCTCCGCCAGCTGCTCAATCGTTGTGTGCTCCTGTTTTGAAGATTGTATGGCTCGAACTGCTGTGAGGCTACGAGATTCCACGCAAACATGAGATAAGGATAGTTCAATTGCTTCCTGAACAGCCATACAGATTGCTAGGAGTTCAATAACTTCAGCGGACAAGTCGCCGAATATACCTGTTGAAAGAGGGAGTATTAGTCTTCCTTTATGGCCCCAAAACTATGCCATTCCATCCTTGCCTAGACCAATTGCCGCGTCTATATTAAAGTTTAACTGTGCCCGCCTCTAGTGTTATTCAGTGAGTCTCTTCTTGACTCGATCTGCCATTTGTGGATGTACCCTGCTTCCCTTCCATCGGTAATTGTTCCGTACCAGCCCTAATGCTTCCTTTTCCTAGGGACCGGACGTCATTTTACACAAAAAAAAAAAAGAAAGAAAAACATTATGCATTCTAAACAAACAGTTCCTAATATCATGGACGTCATTTTAAACAAGATTTTCTGTCTGGCCAAAAATTGTAAAACGCAAAACATGTTTTTCGTGCAAAACATTTTACCTCAAACAAACAGTTCCTAATATCATGGACTAAGTTTGGAGGATATAAGTTGGGCCAACCAAAATTAACTACTTATGCATTCTAATCTACAATCCTGTACTTCTAATCTTCACATTAGAGGTAAATCAACTTTGGCATTTGTAGAACTTTGCTAATTCTAATAATGAATCAGCCCCACTTGCATTTTGCAATCTAAAACATTAACGAGGCCAATGATACAGGGGAGACGGATTTCGTGAAGGCAGGAGCAATGGAACTAATGGAGTCATGTGTGGATCCCATAAATTGAATATCAAACGCAATTGATAATTATAAAAACCCTCTTTTGGACTCTAGCAACAACTTCTCTTAAGAACCAAATTGAATTGTCCGCATCTTTCTCGTTATGCAACTAAATATATTTTAACAAATTTTCGACAAATATTCTCAACCAGCGTAATGCGCGGGCTTATTTCAAGTACATGCGTGTTGAGTTAGCATCCACACGTATGCTTTCTTGTCTCGTGTTCATGTCACATCCCACCTTCCCTCACAAGCAACCACTTCTATCTACCCAATATATTATTATTAACAGCTTTTCACTTGTGCGTAGATATTGCGTACATCATCGATTCACGCTTTTCCAATTCTTAAATTTCCGTGGACAGTTCGGCAGGCCTTGGATATTCTCAGAGGGTCATGATGGGTGCCAGTTCCAGGACGGCCAAAGGTGGAGACTGGACAGTATTTAAGAAATTAGAACATTATCTTCAATATTCTGATTTTAGGAGTTTATGAGAATAAAAAGCCACTCTATTGTGTATCTCACAAGGTTTCTTAATAAAATAAAATAAACAAATAATAATCCTGTACCTCTCAATGAGATTCAAATTTCAAATTGTGAAATCCTAAATTCCTAATAACGTCCTAGACATTTAGTAAATGCGTCTGGAGTTAAACAGATTATTTAGGGCCAAATCTGAATAAAATCATGGGCATAACCTAAAATTAAATTGACTAAATTTCAAAAATAAAATAAAATTCTATAATTCAGATAGGAAATTGGATACAATGACCAAGGAGAAAACATCAAACTTGATCGTAGTCTAACATAAGTCTGAACCGAAAAAATTAAATGTGTTGATTAAGTTTACTACGTAGTTAATTTATACTGAATCAAATTTCGCTTAACCTTCCGTTCCTTGTCCTTTTCCTGAAAGTTATTGCTTTTCTAATGGCACCCAAAAGTAAAATAACACACTCAAAAAATAAAAAACAGATAGATCCAAGCACCCATAAGAGAAAAGAAAAGGATACGAAATCCATACATACTGCTTTTAAACTTTTGCCTTTTGTGCATGGGTCCTTAATTTTTTCCTTGCATGTAATTCAAATGTTGCTGAAGGACAATATACTGAAGAAAGAAAGGAAAAATAAAAAACACTCTCGGAGCATATCTTTTCTGAACAGGGAACAAAAAAAAAACATCTGGAGAATATGTGGCTAAGTACTCCCAACAGTTCAAACGTCTTGTGAGGGTTTGAAGAATTATCTTGACCTAACTTGCCTGGACAGTGGATCGTTTTGGCAATGTTTTGTAATTTTGACACATTAATTGTGGCATCTTCTTAAATGTATTCTATGTTTCAAGGAGAGAATCGCAGCAATAAAGCGTCGTAATAATTACTCCGAAACTTGGAAGTTTTGGATCATCTGACTTTTAAACTCAACTAGTTACCCGCACATAGCTTGGGTCTCATTTACAATTATTTATTTATAAATTGTTAGAAATAACTTCATAAATTATTTAGTATGAATATTATAGAAGTTATGACATTAAAAGAAATCATATCAATACTTGTTTTTCTTGTTAACTTTATTTTTTAAACATTATACATGTATATATTAAACATACATGCATATTGTGTATATATAAATGAAAGTCATAGTATATGCTAGGGCAAAATCTTAATACCTACAAATTTCTTGCAGATTTAAAAGATAGATATAAAAAACAATTATAATTCAATGAAAACTTACCTAAATTTAACAAATAGTTAACATGAAATTACAAGAAAATCTTTTAATACTTCCAATGTTGTGTAAGGTTAAAAATCAACTTAATGAAAATAGTTCTGTATAGTAAAGAACCTACAATACTTCCAAAGATGTAAAGGTAGGCCAGTTTCTAAAATTGTGAAACCGGTTCCTATCATTGAAATATTTAGGACTTTAATTTGGTGTGAACCTACAACCTAAAGGTCTATGGGATATAATGTTAGGAAAATGGAGAGAATACAGATGAAATGAAAAGCACAATTTCTATTAAAGGTCAAACAATTGGTTCTCCTAGAGTCTTATTTAAGATTACTATTAGTATATTTTATATCTTTATTTAAAATTCAAAAAAGTACGAAGGAGTGGTTTGAAAAAATCCAAAGATTCTTCTTCTAAAGTGAGAAAGACAGCTGTTGTTCCCACAGCCTTATATAAGTTGTAATTGTTGTTAACTAGGTTTAAGTGTGCAAGGAAGTAAAGCCACATGAAAGGGTAAGAAGGTAAATTCACGTGTAAGGGCAAGAACATAAATCTGTCACGTAAACCCTATTAGGGTTTCATGGAAGATATATATAAAGACCTTGGAAGACAAAAATAGGGCAAAGCCAATACAATTGAATCATGGCAAAAAGAAGGGAGTCGGCAATATTGAACATTCAGCAAAATCTAGACAACTGACCAACCAAAGAGAACACCAAACCCTACACGGAAGAACACCACCAAACAATCGAGTGAACAGGATACACGGAAGAACACCACCGGCGAGGACGAAGAGAGTAAACAGTGCAACTGACGAACGAATCGAGTGAACAGAGCCTTCGTGAACAATAATCTCGTGAACAGTACAGTCGTGAACAGTAACCTCGTGAACAGTGCCGCCAGGAATAGTTGCGTCGAGAGAGAGAAAGAAGGAGGAGACACCAAAATTAGGGGCTGAACGAAGAGCAGTGAACAGAGGACGGCCAAATCGGAGCCGTCAACGGGAAGAAGAGAGAAAATACAGCCATCGACGACTGAAAAATCGAGCAAACCGACGGACGAAGAGAGAGACAACTCAGCCGACGAACGAAGAGAGACAAAACACAGCCGATGAACGAAGAGAGAGAAAACGCAGATCGGAGAAGGAGAGAAACCCGTGAGGAACAACACACCATCGGTACACCAGCGGTCGGCGAGGAGACGACACGGCTGGACGGCCGAAAGTGGGTAGACGGCAAAGACCTATACGGCTAGATCGGAAGGAGAGAGAAACCCAATGGCCAAATCAGAGCAGACCGGCGGGAAGAGAGAGAAACCCGACGACCAAACCGGAGCAGAGCGGTGGGAAGAGAGAGAAACCCGACGGTGAACGGAAAAGTGAAATCCGGTGAAGAGAGAGAAATCCAACGAAGAGAGAGAAATTTGGCGGTAGGAGAGAGAAATTCGGCTGGATAGCAGGAGAGAGAGAAACGGACAGGGGAGCCGTGAGACAGTGAGATTGTGAGACAAGGAGACGGGTGAGACCGTAAGACGGTGAAAGCAGGAGTTGTGTGAAACAACGTAGAAATTCGGTGAAGCATTGAACTTAACGTATTTCCAAACTTCTTCAAGAGAGGTTAGAGAGCGTTGTGGTGAACTTCTAAGCGGCAATGGAGCAGCCTTTCAATTCAACAGAGACAAGACAAGTTAAAAGAAGAGTAGACACAGTAAGTGACACTCTTTGTATTGTATTTGCTTAGTAATTGCAATATTGAAAGGAGCAGAGAATTAAAGACATCCATTGTAACCTGTATTCAAAAGTATAGTGGATAGTCTCGGTAGAGGGAGAGTCCCTACCACCGTGGATGTACGTCACGTTGACGGAACCACGTAAATCTCATGTGTCCTTAATTTGCTTTACCTTCTGTGCTTTGAATTGAGTTGTGAACGCAGCTAAAGTATCAGCCAACCCATAACCTAACGAAGACCTAAACAAGAACATTCGTATTGTCTATTAGGCAAGGTGTCTGAAAGGTGACTTTGGGGACTATTGTGATTAGTATGTAGCAATAGATCTACCTTAGTCGAGTCTGAGAAAAAGTTTGCTTTTAAGAAGAGGTTGAAGTTGTTCATTTACCTGCAAATTGCGAATTGTGGTGATACTGATTCACCCCCCTCTCAGTATCACAAACTAGTAAATCCTAGGGAGAAGTCGGGAACTTCAATTGGTATCAGAGCACTGGTTCACCAGTTTGAAACTTAACAGCTTGGTGTACTAGTTTGAAGGGATCTAGAAGTTTGACTTATTCATTATACTGAGAAATGGAAACCGATACCAGCACAAGCACCACTTACAGTAAGAAGGTTCCAATCCTCAATGGAACCAACTACCATATGTGGAAAGCAAGAATGCAAGTGGTATTTACAACCATGGAAATGAACGTGGTGAAATGTGTACAAGAGGGTTTTGTGGCTCTGAAAGAAGGTAAAAATCCAACCCCATAGGAGTTAAGGCAGTTTGAGATAAATGGGAAGGCCTCAAACGTCATCATTTCAGCATTGACAAATGCTGAGTATGCTAAAGTTATGGACTGCAAATCTGCCAAGGAGATATGGGACAGATTGCAGAAAATCTATGAAGGTCATGGCAAAATGAAGGAGGCTAAACTTCAAGTGTTCAAGGAGAGATATGAATCTCTCAGAATGCAGAAAAATGAGACAGTCCAAGAGTTCTTCACCAAGGTTATTGATGCAGTGAACGACCTGAGAAGTCATGGGAAGAACAAGAAGGACTCATCTGTTGTGAAGAAGATTCTAAGAATTCTGCCTGAGAGGTGTACCTCAAAGGTAGCAGCCATAGAGGAGAGTAGAGATCTCAATTCTATGTCTCTGCATGATCTCCAGTGCAATCTCATTGCATATAAGATGAGGATAAAGTCAGTTGAAAGTTCTGCAACAACAAAGGTATCAAAAGAGGCAGCTTTCAAAGCTATGAAGCACTTGAAGATAAAAGAAGAGAAAGAATCATCCAATAAGGAGGATGATGATGAGGATAAGGAAGAAAGTGAAGATGAAGTATTGGATTACTTCACAAAGAAATTCAAAAAGGGGTCTAAGAAGGGAAAAGGACAATTAGCCTTGAGATGTTATCGTTGTGGGCAGACTGGACACTTTGCTTCTCAGTGCAAAGTGAAACTTGATGATAAAGATGAGGATGGATGATGAGCAGAATTCAAGATGGAGAAGATCATCATTCAAATCAAAGAAGTCCAGCAAGAAAACTGCCAACCCACAGAAGAAGAAGAGAGCCTCATTTAAGAGTTATGTGAGTCGAATAAAAGAAGCTGATGAGGAGGAAGATGAAGAATCATCAGATGACCATGCCTTTATGGCATCAGCTAAAAGTGGTAGTTCAACCTCTTAAAAGGAAGAGGAAGTTGATGAAGAAGAGCCAGATCTTGAAACTGAGCTGCAAGCAGCTTCAAAAGAGATAATCAAAAGGGGCAGAACCATAGAAAGGTTGGAGGCCCATATAAAACAAGTTGAAGCAAAGTCTGAGGAAGCTGAAAGTCAAAAGGATGAAATAAGGTCTGAATATATTAACTTGAAGAGAAGATTTGAAGAACAGACCAAAATATGTGAAGACCTTATTATAGAGCTTGACTCAAGAACTTTAACAATTGAAGAAATGGAGATAGAGTTGCTGAGACTTCAGCAGCAACTCAAAAAGAGTGAGGAAAACTTGCAGAAGTTTAAAGTGGTAGGAGAAACAAGCTCTATAATAGAAAAGAAGAATGAGACTTTGCCACATAAGTTGAAAGAGAAGGCTGTGACTTAGGTGAAGATAACTAAAGAAGATAAGACAATTATCAAACCAAAGCCAAGGCCGAAAAAGATGTATGTGGTTAAAGAGCAGCAACCCATAGCTGCTACGTCTCAGGAAGAAAAGAAAGTCAGCCAGCCAAGGGCAATGGCTGAACAGAAGAAGGAGAAGAAGGTGGCTAAAATGAAAGCCACACAAGCAAAGAAGTCAGCAACTTTGCCTACACAGCAAGTAATAAACAAAAGAAAACAAACTGTGAGTAGACCCAAGGAGAGGCAGTTTCAAGGTCATTGCCTTTATTGTGGAGTTTGGGGTCATAAGGCGAGTAACTGTTGGTGGAGAAGGCCAGTATATGTCTCCAACTTGAGAAGATCCGATGTTGCATATAGGGGGAGACAGTACAAAATTCATAAGAGAACACCTGTCCTGAGTTCTTGCACATACTGTAAAAGGTGAGGACACACTGATGAGGATTGTTGGTGGAAGCCCAAACCAGTAGGTTCAAAGAACAAGTTTGCTATATTGGCAGACTTGAAATAGTGTGAAAGGTGCGGGCAAGATGGCCATAATGCCAAGAGATGCATGACACTTCTCCCTGAGCAAGAGAAGGCGCTTAATGGCACAGTGAAAACAAGCGATGCAGTCAAAGCTGAGAAAAAGGAGAAAGCTATCTTCCAGCCAGTTCAAAAGAAGGAATATAGAGCAAAAAGGGAGGTGGCTAATATAGCTGAAATTGCACTCAAAGCTGACTACAAGGATAAGTAGTGGATCCTTGACAGTGGATGCACTTCACACATGACAGGAGACAAGAGTAAATTGTCAAAGTTAAACAAGTCAAGAGAAGGCAGAGTCAAGTTTGTCAATGATGATTCACTCAACATCAATGGTCAGGGGTTAATAAACATTGGAAGAGGAAAGCTGAAAGATGTTTTGCATATTGAAGGACTCAGATATAATCTAGCATCTGTCAGCAAACTATGCAATAAAGACCATAAGGTAATATTCACAAAAACAGGTTGCCAGGTAAAGAGTAAAGAAGGCAATATTGTTGCAGCTGGGAAGAGAACAGCTGGAAATTTGTATGTGATTGATGAAGAAAGAGATCCTCTTGTAACTAAGACTGTGCAAGAAAGAAAGCCAAAGAAAACATGGACCAGTGGTCATCAAGAAAATCAGATCACAGGTAACCTATCAGCAGAAGTTACAACAAGAAGAAGAATTGTGGGAGCTACTACTTTACTCTCACAAGTTGAACATAAATTTGTTGAAGAGGCTACACAAGATCTAACTAAATATCCGTCCACAGAGCTATTTGAAAAGCACAGAATGAGTCTGTCTGTGCGAATGCCTCCTTAAGCCTGAAAATCAGGTGAATCCTCCATCTCTACTTTGCGAGTTTTTCAAATTTGTAATTGGTTGGCAAAGGGGGAGAGAAGCAACAGTGCAGGGGGAGCTGTTAAGAAAGGGGGAGTGCATATTTAGGGGGAGTTGAAACTGCTGCATAGTGGCATTTATTATGAGTGTTGCCAACAATTACAAAGGGGGAGATTGTTGTTCCCACAACCTTATATGGGTTGTAATTGTTGTCAACTAGGTTTAAGTGTGCAAGGAAGTAAAGCCACATGAAAGAGTAAGAAGGTAAATCCATGCGTAAGGGCAAGAACGTAAATCTACCACGTAAGCCCTATTAGGGTTTCATGGAAGACATATATAAAGACCTTAGAAGACAAAAATAAGGTAAGGCCAAAACAATTGAATACACGGCAAAAAGAAGGGAGTCGGCAATATTGAACATTCAGCAAAATCTAGACAACCGACCAACCAAAGAGAACACCAAACCCTACACGGAAGAACACCACCGAACAATCGAGTGAACAGGATACACGAAAGAACACCACCGGCGAGGACTAAGACAGTAAACAGTGCAGTCGACGGACGAATCGAGTGAACAGAGCCTGAGTGAACAGTAACCTCATGAACAGTGCCGCCGGGAACAGTTGCGTTGAGAGAGAGAAAGAAGGAGGAGACGCCGAAATTAGGGGCTGAACGAAGAGCAGTGAACAGAGGATGGCCAAATCGGAGCCGTCGACGGGAAGGAGAGAGAAAACACAGCCATCGACGGCCGAAAAATCGAGCAAACCGGTGGACGAAGAAAGAGACAACTCAGCCGACGGACGAAGAGAGAGAAAACGCAGCCGACGAACGAAGAGAGAGAAAATGCAGACCGGATAAGGAGAGAAACCCATAAGGAACAACACACCACCGGTACACCAACGGTCGGTGAGGAGACGACACAGCTGGACGGTCGAAAGTGGGTGGACGGCAAAGACCTATACGGCCAGATCGGAAGGAGAGAGAAACCCGACAGCCAAATCAGAGTAGACCGGCGGGAAGAGAGAGAAACCCAACGGCCAAACCGGAGCAGAGCGGTGGGAAGAGAGAGAAACCCGACGGTGAACGGAAAAGTGAAATCCGGTGAAGAGAGAAATCCGGCGAAGAGAGAGAAATTCGGCTGGACAGCAGGAGAGAGAGAAACGGACAGGCAAGCCGTGAGACAGTGAGATTGTGAGACAAGGAGACGGGTGAGACCGTAAGACGGTGAAAACAAGAGTTGTGTGAAACAACGTAGAAATTCGGCAAAGCATTGAACTCAACGTATTTCCAGACTTCTTCAAGAGAGGTTAGAGAGCATTGCAGTGAACTTCTAAGCGGCAGTGGAGCAGCCTTTCAATTCAACAGAGGCAAGACAAGCTAGAAGAAGAGTAGATACAGTAAGTGACACTCTTTGTATTGTATTTGCTTAGTAATTGCAATATTGAAAGGAGCAGAGAATTAAAGACATCCATTATAACCTGTATTCACAAGTATAGTGGATAGTCTCGGTAGAGAGAGAGTCCCTACCACCGTAGATGTACGTCACATTGATGGAACCACGTAAATCTCGTGTGTCCTTAATTTTCTTTACATTTTGTACTTTGAATTGAGTTGTGAACGCAGCTAAAGTATCAGCCAACCCATAACCTAACGAAGACCTAAACAAGAACATCCGTATGGTCTATTAGGCAAGGTGTCTGAAAGGTGACTTTGGGGACTATTGTGATTAGTAGGTAGTAATAGATCTACCTTAGTCGAGTCTGAGAAAGAGTTTGCTTTTAATAAGAGGTTGAAGTTGTTCACTTTCCTGCGAATTGCGAATTGTGATGATACTGATTCACCCCCCTCTCAGTATCACAAACTAGTAAATCCTATGGAGAAGTCGGGAACTTCAGCAGATGTATCAAGTTAGTTGGAGTTTAGTATGTCAACAAAAAAAAAGGTGAGTTAGGTGTTCGCAACCTAAGAGACATTAATACAAGATTGTTGTCAAAGTAGTTGTGGAAGATGGAGAATGCAAATTGTTGTTCCCACAACCTTATATAGGTTGTAATTGTTGTCAACTAGATTTAAGTGTGCAAGCAGAAGTGGCTTATATCTCAGAAATTATAGGATAAGACTAGCATGTCAAATAACCTCGTAAAGTGATCTTCTTGGAGTGAACTTGTAGAGGGAGTTTAGCATTGCTTGAGTCTTAATGTGACAATGTGACAAAGTTGTATACGGATAATAAATTCATAAGAAGTTAAATCTGCAAGTCCGTAAGCCTGTCCTGAGACTAAGTCTAGGAGCGATTCCGGAGGGGCGGAATAATTTCGAGGTTACGGATAGACAGGGAATCCAGAAGAAAGGAAGGTTACAGAATTTTAACTTAGCATTTTCGGAAGATGGGCAGTTACGTGGGCAGTTTCTTTTTTACATTTTTAACTGTTCATGAGCAATCCTGGCCATTCATTCAAGCATTCAAAGGATGAGATTTCAATAAAAATAAAAGAGTAAGAAAAATAAATTAAGAAGGAGGATAATGCTAAATTTTAAATGGAATAGTAATATAAAGCCACATGGAGGGGCAAGAAAGGAAGTCCGCTGCAACTACAGTAAGCCCTACTAGGGTTTCCATAGAGGGCAGTATATAAACCAAGACTTATCTCTTTTGAAAGTGGTAAGACAACCTAGTAAAGATATTCGGTAAAGCATAGAAAGAACTCAACAAATTTCCAGATTTCTTCAATAGAGATTAGAGAGTGTTTTGGTGATCTTCCAAGCGGCAGAGAAGCAGCCTATTCAAATCAAACAGAGACAAGACAAGTTAGAAGGTAGACATAGTAAGTGACACTCTTTGTATTGTGATTGCTTTGTATTTGTAATAGTGAAAGGAGTAGAAGATTAAGACATTCATTGTAATCACAAGGGATACCACACTGCTATTCTTAAGTATAGTGAATTGTCTCGATATAGGAAGAATCCCTACCACCGTGGAGTATGTCTCATGGACAGAACCACGTAAATCTCTTGTGTCCTTGCTTTGAATTTACATTCTGTGTTTTGAATTGAGTTGTGAACAAAGTTAAAGAATCATCAAACCCGTACCTAGAAGAAAACCTAATCAAGAACAACCAATCTGTTTAATAGGCAAGGTGTCTGAAAGGTAACTTTGGGGACTATTATGATTAGTAGGTAACAATAAATCTACCTTAGTTAAATCTGAAAAAGAGTTCATTTCTGAGAAGAGTTTGAAGTTGTTCACCCACCTGCATATTAACAAGAGCTAAAGTATTAAAGAAGTAGAATACTTTGACTTAAATTATCAAAGTTTTTCAAGGGGGTGATACTGATTCACCCCCTCTCTCAGTATCACAGACTAGTAGATCCTAAGGTGAAGTTGGGAACTTCAATTGGTATCAAAGCTCAGGTTCACCAATTTGAAACTTAACAACTTGGTGTACTAGTTTGAAGGGTTTCAGAAGTTTTAACTTGTTCAACATATTGAGAAACAAATGCCAGTACCAGCACCAGCACTACTTACAGCAAGAAGGTTCTAATCTTCAATGGAACCAACTACCATATGTGGAGAGCGAGAATGCAGGTGGTATTTGCAACCATGGGCATGGACGTGGTGAAATCTATACAAGAGGGTTTTGTGCCTTCGAAAGAAGGTAAAAATCCAACTGCAGAGGAATTAAGGTAGTTTGAGATCAATGGGAAGGCCTCAAATGTCATCATTTCAACATTGACAAATGCTGAATATGCTAAAGTTATGGACTGCAAATCTATTAAGGAGATATGGGACAGATTGTAGAAGGTCTATAAAGGTGATAGCAGAATGAAGAAGGCCAAGCTTCAAGTTTTCAAGGAGAGATATGAATCTCTCAAAATGCAGAAAAATGAGACAGTCCAAGAGTTCTTCACTAGGGTTATTGATGCTATAAACGACCTTAAAAGTCATGGGAAGAACAAGAAGGACTCATCTATTGTGAAGAAAATTTTGAGAATTCTACCTGAGAGGTTTGTCTCAAAAGTGGCAACCATAGAGGAGAGTAGAGATCTCAATTCTATGTCACTGCATGATCTCCAGTGCAATCTCATTGCATATGAGATGAGAATAAAGTCAAATGAAAGCTTCTCAACATCAAAGCTATCAAAGGAGGCAGCTTTCAAAGCTATAAGACACTTGAAGATAAGAGAAGAGGAAGAATCGTCTAGTGAGAATGACGATGATGATAAGGAAGAAAGTGAAGGTGAAGTGTTGGCTTACTTCACAAGGAAATTCAAAAAGGGGTCTAAGAAGGGAAAAGGATAGTTGTCCTCGAGATGTTATCATTGTGGGCAGACTAGACATTTTGCTTCTCAGTGAAAAGAGAAACTTGATGATGAAGATGAGGATGGTGATGATGAGCAGAATTCAAAATGGAGAAGACCATCATCCAAATCAAAGAAGTCCAACAAGAAAATTGTCAACCCACAGAAAAAGAAGAAAGGCTCATTCAAAAGTTATGTGAGCTAGATAAAAAAAACTGATGAAGAGGAAGATGTAAACTCATCAGATGAGCATGCCTTTATGGCATCAGCTCAATGTGGTAGTTCAACCTCTGAAGAGAAAGAGGAGGTTGATGAAGAAGAACCAAATCTTGAAGATGAATTAAAATCAGGTTCAAAGGAGATAATTAGAAGGGGCAGAACCATAAAAAGGTTGGAAGCCCATATAAAACAAGTTGAAGTAAAGATTAAGGAAGCAGATAGTCAAATAGATGAAATAAAGGCTGAACATATTGACTTGAAGAGAAGATTTGAAGAACAAATCAAAATATGTGAAGACCTTACAATGAAGCTTGCCTCAAAGACTTCAAAAATTGAAGAAATGGAGATAGAGTTGCTGAGATTCCATTAACAACTCAAAAAGAATGAATAAAACTTGCAGAAGCTTGAAGTGGTAGGAGAAACAAGCTCTGTAAGAGAAAGGAAGAATGAAGAGAAAGTGCAGCAATCTGAGGCTGCATTGCCTAAAGAGAACGAGACTTTGCCACAGAAGTTGAAAGAGAAAGCTGTGACTCAAAAAAAGATAACTGAAGAATAAAAGACAGTTATCAAACCAAAGCCAATGCTAAAAATGATGTATGTGGTTAAAGAGAAGCAGCCCATAGCTATTAAGTTTTAGAAAGAAAAGACTAATCAGTTAGGAACAGTGAAGGCTGAAAATAAAGAAGATTTGAAGAAGCAATCAAGGGTTACAAACAAAAATGAAGAAAATAAAGTTAGTCAGCCAAGGGCAATGGCTGAACAGAAGAAGGAGAAAAAGGTGGCTGAAATGAAAGCCACACAAGCAAAGAAGCCAGCAACCTTGCCCACACAGCAAGTAATGAACAAAAGAAAACAAGTTGTAGTTAGACCCAAAAAGAGGTAGTTTCAAGGTCACTACTTTTATTGTGAAGTCAGGAGTCATAAAGCAAGTAAATACTAGTGGAGAAGGCCAGTATATGTCTCCAACTTAAGAAGATCCGATGCTGCATACAAGGGGAGACAATACAAAATTCAGAGGAGAACAACTGTCGTGAGTTCTTGCACATACTGTAAAAAGCAAGGACACACTGACAAGGATTGTTGGTGGAAGCCCAAACCAGTGGTTTCAAAGAACAAGTTTGCTATATTAGCAGACTTGGAACAGTGTAAAAGGTATGGGCAGGATGGTTATAATGCCAAGAGATGCATGACACTTCTCCCTGAGCAAGAGAAGGCACTCAATGGCACAGTGAAAACAATTGGTACAGTCAAAGCTGAGAAAAAAGATAAAGTTATCTTCAAGCCAGTTCAAAAAAAGGAATATAAAGCTAAAAAAAAGGTGGCTAATATAGTTGAAATTGAATTAAAAGCTAACTACAAGGATAAGCAGTGAATCCTTGATAGTGGATACACTTCACACATGACAAGAGACAAGAGTAAATTATCAAAGCTAAACAAGTCAAGATAAGGCAGAGTCAAGTTTGGCAATGATGATTCACTCAACATT
>CM038598.1:5518323-5546956 GCA_021533255.1 Ceriops tagal | reverse complement strand
AAAAAAAAAAAAAAAACATCAACTTGCAAAGCTTTTGTCTATGCTTCCATCCATTGGGCCACCCCCTCCGCGCTGCTTGAATCAGACAAGAAAAGGCAATATATATATATATATATAAGCAGTAGACCGCTGCATAGAATTTAAAAGCCCCCCCCCCCGGCGGGACAGAAAAATAGTAACTACAGGCAGAGCAGCCTTAAAAGAAAAATAGAAAGCTTTTTCTCCCCTCATGGGAAGGCAAGTAAGGAATCTATTGTCGTGCGAGGAAGTTTCTCATATATAGCTTTTTGGTTAGCTGTATTTTGGATGGCATAAATTCCGCCACCCTTACTTCTTTCTTCAAAACTGAAATCTTCTCTGTTGAACTTTCGTCTTCTCAAAAGAATCTCGCTCTATATCTTTTCTGCTTTCTGCCAACTGTCAAGCTCCTAAAAACTTCTGTTGAAGCTCAAAATTGTTTTCTGGACCCGTTAGACTCTAAGCGTCAAAAACTTCATAGTATGGGAATTGGAGGAACCTTGGAGTATTTATCTGCGTTGATGGCAAGTGCAGGCCATAAAGGGAAGAAGAGGAAGCAATTACAGACTGTAGAGCTCAAAGTCAGAATGGACTGCGATGGCTGTGAGCTCAAGGTCAAAAAAGCCTTGTCTTCATTAAGTGGTATGTTGCTTAATATCTCATTTTATCACTCTCTATCCTCCTCTACTTTCTACTGTCTCGGAAAAAAAAAAACAAAAAGCAAAAAAGGTGATAAATTTGAGACTGAAAAACTTGTTTTGCTTCTATTTATGTAGGAGTAAAAAAGGTGGAGATAAACAGGAAACAGCAGAAAGTGACTGTAACAGGGTATGCTGATTCAAACCAGGTTTTGAAGAAGGCAAGGTCAACTGGGAAGAAGGCTGAGATTTGGCCGTATGTTCCCTACAATTTAGTGGCTCAGCCTTATGCTGCTCAGGCTTATGACAAGAAGGCACCTCCTGGTTATGTCAGGAAGGCAGATAACACTGCCACTGCTGGCACTGTAACTAGATATGAGGACCCTTATATTTCCATGTTCAGTGATGATAATCCAAATGCCTGCTCGATTATGTGATGGAGCTAAAAGATATTGCGCCGCCCAGATGTCATATCTATGAGCTTCCCCTGATTACGAGTCTAACGAGAGACTATCGAACTGATTCCCATTCTGAGTCTACATATCTTTTGTAAAATTTTCTTTTGGGAAATTTCTTGTTATGTAATTAGCAAGATTGTGAACAGATTAACGAGTTGTTGAATGTTTTATTAATTTGCTTTCTGGACCATTCTCTTTGATTCCTCTCTGGTCTTCTTGAATGGTTCCAGTAAGTGTTTTGTAATTTAGCAGTAGTGGTTCTGGTGGGCCTGCTTAGTAAATGGTTTAGGTGTTTGATAGGGACATAACGTGGGTTCAAAACCCAAAAAAAAAAAAAAAAAAAAAAAAAACAGAAATTGTTATGAGGCACCTATTGGAGCCTTACAGTAGCTCACTTTATGTTGCTATCTTTGCTCATTATGTCATGGTTTCTTCCTTTGGTGCCCTGATGACTTTTGTCTGATAGGAGCTATTGTCATCAATCACCGTAAAAAGGAGTGCTTGCTGGTTGTAGCATACTGGCAATTGTGAAGGAAAGATGTTGCTATACGCTTGTTTGGTTGCTATCATATATCAAGTGCTCTCTAGAAGGAGAATGGACGACTGCATGAGAACAGATGGGCCTATTTCCCATTTTCAAAGAAAGAAAAACAGGGGCAACCCTTCACATTAATTTTAAAGTGATCGGAGACAGAAATAAAAATTCCACACCATATGTTATAGGGTTTTTCTTTGGGATCCTAAGCAATAAAGGTTCAGAATTTTTGTTTAGTTGCCTACTGAAAAGGAATCCCATGCTTAAAAATGCCTGCATGCAAAAATTTCTGCTTTGTCAATAAAATGAGGATCAGTGCTAAAAAGATAAATTTTACCCTTCCGCATACTTCACAATAGTGTTTCATGCATTAAAATTTCTTTCTTTTTTTTTTTTTTGTCCCCCTCACTAGAATCAAGATAGGTCGTCTATGCCCAAAGACACTCTTCTTAACATTTGAAATCACAAGATTTCACATTCACTTGGCTACAAAGAGATGACCAGGGCTTAGAAAACATGTTCCCAACAAAGCTACAACCTTCTTTTATTCGGCTCAGCCAAACCCGAGAAAAGAATCTCTCTTTCTTTCTCTCTCTCTTTTTTATTTTCAACTTTTCTCCCATCCAAGGGAAGCGTAAAGATATAAGCTCGTTCTACAAATAAAGTGGTCCATGAGCAATACCTACTGCCCACGGCCTTGGAACGCATGCTCTGTGCTGAATTCCACTTGAAAATCTAATTAAGGTGAAGTCATCTCTGCAGAAACTTACCCCGTCAAAGCAAAACTTAGTTAAGCCTTAAACAGAACAAGAGAAACTCTTACATCGGTCTAACTAACTATGGAGGACCTCTCTGACGTGGGGCGAGTTCTACTGTTTGTAGGACCTCACGTGGGGCGAGTTCTACAGGTTTGTAGGACCTATCTCCCGTGATAAGGATCCACCATGGACCAGGCCCATGTAAAATTTTTGAGCTAAACACCAACTTTATGAAATGGTAATTACAAAGATATAGTTGGCTATCTAATGAGTGAAGGGAAATCTGTTGTACATAAATCTGATAAGTGTGCGATGACAAAAAGTTAGGCATATATTCACAATAAAATAATCAATCCCATGAGGAAGGTATAATATTATACACCTATTTCTATATACACAATTTAGAAAGCCAGTCATCTTAGTAATAGCATTTTTGATAGACTGCTATGAGAAAAATAAAAAGATTCCTCTGCTGACACAGCTGCAGTAGCCAGCCACTCCAGTGCCATTCATCCTTCGTATGACCGTAATTGCCAAGCGCCAGACTGGGCCTTAAGTTTTAACATGCAGTTGGAAACTTTGCTCTGAAATTTGATAAACGGCTCCTTTCTAGTGAGTTGAATATCAGATAATAGACAACAAAACAGTATGTCAGAACTATCTTTTTCTGGTCAATTTAGAGACCTATTGTGCTGTAGGCTACTGTCATCTCATATAAATCTTCTTTTCTCTGATCAAGTGAATGTAAATTTGAGATCTCCAATCTTAAAGCTGGGGTTTTTAACTAGAAGCGTCCCTTGAGAGCATGGCATGGTGAGAATTATAAATATAGAAAGTTTTTACTTGTTTGCTCCCCTTGCTTTCATCTTGAACAAGTAAGTAGAAACTTTGAATCCACAATTGGTAAGTTTCTATTTTTTGGAGTACAATTCTCAAGAATCTTAATCTACTTAATGTATAAACTTGCTCCTCCAACAAGTTGCAGAATTAGTGTTAAGAATGTGTGTGTTTCTTTTGGTCTCTGTGGATAGTCAAAGCTGCCGAGGGTCATAGATTGAACTAATCAAATGTGGCCCACAGTACACTTCTGATCTTATAGGATGTAATGATTTCTACTTTCAGATGCCAAATTCTAAGCACGATTTATCACCAGCTAGTAACATGTTTTTAGCAAGCTGATTCTAGAAGTCTAAATGATGCTTGCATTTAAACCTTTATCCAATGACATAAAATGACGGATTTGCAAATACTCTCTCACCTGATTGACACTGGATTTCGATCTGTTTGTTGCCACGTGAAATTGCACTAGACTTTACTTTCTATTCCCCGAGTAGATTCCAACAAAATTGATATCGTAAAGAAGAGTTGCATTCCCAGGGATATTGCAGTCACCTGCGTTATTAGAATCACGGGTGCATATATGTTTATTGAGCAACAATAACTCAATCCCTTGGTGGTTTTCTTCTTTTGTTTTGCAGTCTATAGAATCAAGCTAGCTGTCAATACAACATGAATGGAATTAAGCACAACACCACGTGATTTGGCAAAGAAATCAAGGGCTTGATACAATTCTAACAGATGAGTGATAAAATTTATTGCTCAATTCATGGCGGCAATTCAACAGAGAAGGCCAGAAGTAATACTTTCTTTTGCCACAAAAACAAGTGTAGGGTTGATGATAGAGAGAGATGAAAAATGACCCCATTTCTGTGACATACTCTAAACTATTTTTAGGTAAATGCAATATTCCAAAATTATTTCTTCGTTATATCACTGAATACTTGAACGTCCATTCAAACACAGAGTAGTAGCATCAGTCATTTAGGAATGTCACCTGAAAAGCATCCCGCAGGTTCTGGTCCATACGCTAAATGTGGAGGAATTTCTAGCTTACGCTTCCCACCTGAAGAAAGTCAGTACTAGAGCTAGTCCTTCATTTAATTCAAGCAAACAAGAATTAGACAGAAAGGAACCAATGGAATCCTCGGTGTTCTCTTCAAATCATACCTACTTGCATTGGTGGTACTCCCTCGCCCCCAAGAATTCCCTGATCCAATCCCTTAATTACCTGAACAAATATTAGTGGCATTTAAAAATTGTTGATCAATATGGTAAAATGCTGAAGACAAAGAACTATGCGGCATTAAAAGGCATGTCTTGATAACTAGAATGTCTCGCTCCCAGTTTTTACATGTCGCAAATTTAGAAGTCAGCGAGTAATCTTTCCATGTCTATGATCGACAAGATAATTGACCTGAATTCATAATTTGAAACCTAATACATTTTGCACCTTGCCCACGCCAATCCGCATGGTAAGTGGTCTACCACGTTTGTAGCTGCTGTCGAAGACTGTTCCATCAGCAAATCTTGCGGTGTAATGCACCTGCAAAGATATTCAGACAAACATGGTGACACCAAAGACAAGAATAAAGTGTTACGAAATTGAGTGTTTGTGTCTAATATTTGGTCTTCTGACAGGCTTTTCCATAAGCTGCTATAAAGACATTCTGCACTAATGCATAAAAGAATCATATGCCAACAAACATATCATTATCATAGGCAGAGTAAAACCAAAAGGGACCCGATATCACTTGCCACTGAATTATGCACGGTGACTTGTGTGATTGAGGGTAAGAAGGTTTTTCGTTAAAAAATAAATCAAATTAAATTTCTTTTTAAAAAAAAAAAAAAAAGGATTAAACCCCCAATTCTGAATTGAAGGCCTAACCACCACTGCTGAAACCGAAACTGCGGGGAAATAAACGAAAGAGCTAAAAAACGTAGGAAAAAGAATATAGTTTCTTTGCCAAGTTTTTGAACTCACGTTAATGAGTTCGCCGTATGGGGCCTCCTTACCAGACCCCACAGAAACATCACAGTAGCCAAGTCCAGAGTGAACGAAGTTGAGGTCGCACAAAGGCTCTCCCACAGTAGCATAGTACTCAATCCTGGTTGCGTTAGCATCCAGTGGCGACAAAGCAAGAACTGAAGCTGCTAAAAGCCCAATGCCCACATCAAGAATGCCCTTGTTGGTCACAGAAGCTGAATTGAAAGAATGATTGGGTCGTTGATCACGGTATGAATGTATGAAACAAGAAACTGGTGAGCGAGAAGATGTGGGTTTGGAGGTGAAATTGGAACCGTGAACGTATGAGAAGGGTTTTGGGGTTGCAATGGTTAGAGCAGAGAGCGGTATTGCTGCCATTGGCTTTGTTGGCTACTGTTTCTTCCTGCGCTATCCAATCCAGAATGTGCCGCGTTCATGCGGAAGGCCAGGGTATTTGATTTTGACCAGAAACGGTAGGGCCCTTCTTAAGAAACGATCTGACCGTTGGATTAATACAAAAAAGGCTATCGTTCTTATGTTTACTCACTTTTATTAATATAACACGTAATTTTAATTATAAAAATTTATTTTATTATTTTTTTTAATTGAGTTCACCTAAATTTCCTTTGTTTTAATTCAGATTTAACTTCAAATAAACAATGTGGATGTAGGTGATTGAAGTGTTCATCAAATCACCCAATACATTTAAGTGGATCAAAATCAAATTGAAATTGTAAAAATGATTGAAAACAATTTATACCTAGTTGTAATTTAAGCAAATTGCATTTGATGATTTGATTACAATTTTGAATATTCCAAAATCATCAAAAATAAATTAAACCATCTTTTAATACTAAAATATAAAAGTTTATTTTATGAAGATATGAATTACATAAAAAAATTCAATTATCTTAATAATCTGCAATTGTTTCACTATTTTTTTGTCATATATTTTATTATTTATCTTTTTATTTTTTTAATTTTATTTTCTCATTTTTAATACTTAAAAGATTAATATTTGGATATCTAAAATTTTAGTTATAAGATAAATCAATAATATAAAATGTGTGAATGAAAATTTTAGTTCCAATATATATAATTCAAATCGTTAAACCAATTAAATTATCCTACAACTACTAATGAAAATTCAATTAGTTTTTACTTTTATGTTGGTTTGGTTACAATTTTAAAAATTTATTAATTACTACTCATAGTTTGGTAATATATGAGGATTAAATTAATCCAAATTAATTTACATACACTTCTGATAATTGGCACATATACATGATCTACTTATGACATTTAAAGTTTATCCTATCTCAACCTCACGGCAAAAAGGTTTAGGCCCATTTAGCTCGAACCACTCCGAATTAAAGTTTTAAATAAATTTATTTATTTAAAGAATTTGGATTTAGTTATAAATCATAAAATTTAATAGTAAAATTATTTAAATTTTTAATTTTAAGTATAAAATTTGATATTTAATCTCTTGAAATAATGTAATAAGAAAAAAAGAGTATGTGTACATAATAAATTATATCACTAAAAAAATGAGGTAAAGATCGTACACATGAGTATAAGCTATCATAAGACACCACTATAGAGGTTTTTTTTTTTTTTTGCTAAAACAACTAAAAGTAAGAATATATATAAAATGTGAAAATTTTCTTCAATGAAGACCTAGCTAACTTAAGGATTTTGGTTAGGATGAAAATAGTCACATTTGTCATTTTTATTGGAAGCTAAAACAAGCCCAACTACATCATGGTGAAAGACTGGGAGATTTTCTCTTGATTGAACTCTTAACCCCCTCACCCTTTATGATGAAACTCAATCATTCATTGACTAAAGAAAATTTATCTCCTTGATTGGACTATTAAAAAGAAAAAAATCATCACATATCGTTAGGTTAAATGATATATTTATCGTTAAAAGTCTAAAAGTTATTTTTAAAAGATCTTAAGTCTCCTTCAGACATAAGTTTTAAGGTGTTATTATTAGTTGTTTTTATTCTCCTAGTCAAGCTCTCAATTTAAAGATTAGATTAGATAAGTGTGTAGGAAACCAAGAGTATGTCTTTATAATGTTTGAAAATAGATATCCATCCATTTTTGTAAGAAAAAGACTAAGGTTTTAAGGGATTAGTGGCAAAGTTTTCCACAGTCACCTCCAAGTGGTAATGAAACCAAAAGGAAAGTTTTACATTGTAGATCTTGACATTAAACATTTTATTGTTAAATTTACATATGTAAACAACCTTTTTACTACAATATGTAGTGAACCTTAAGTGATCTTAGGTGACTATCTTGCAACGCAAGAATAAACACCTTATTTATGCCTTTCTTTTGCCAAAATTAATTTACTTATTGTTTAGACTCATTTTCCAAAAATGCTACTAAAACACTATAACAAGAATGTGTTAAATACCATTAGTAGGTTAATTGGAAGAATTATGAAAATTGATACTTTTACTTTAGTGGCATTTCTAAAGTAAATTTGTTTGGTTTTGTGTATAAATTGATCTCAATAAACATCTATTGGATTCAGAACCTTTTGCTTATAATTTTATATAAGGGCTTACCTCAAATTTATTTAAAGTGTGGTCAAGTAGGTCATCTAAAGGAAACATACTTAAACATGTGCAATTTAAATGCTAGTGATAAAAGTAATGTTAAGGGATATTGTTTAAAGCTAGGTGATAGAACACAATTAAATCTAATAAAAGAGCAATTTAAACCATGGATGTGTGTAGATAAGAAGGAAAAAAGTAACAATCAAATAAGAAATATGGGAAATCAATATAAACAATATGTCACCTTTAATTTTAATGTGATTGTAATAGGATTACACTTTGTAATTCTTGGCAACATAAAAGGTAATGATATAAACCAAATTACAAAGGATTCTTTTAATTATCGAATAAAAACTAAGGCATAGGATTTAACTTCTTTTGGAAGCATCTAAGATCACCAAAATAAAGGGCTAAATTTGGTAGGGACAAAGAAAATATAGTAACTTAATTAACTAATGTAATAGTATTAATAGTTTTTACAAAATTTGTAAAAAAATAAACATATATTGTGTAGAATCTTCAGCATATGCCTATTACATTAAATGCTGACAAATTGTATTGAGTATCAAAATCTAAATTTCAACTAACAATTATGGGAAACAAGTCCCTTAAAAGGTCTTATCTAAACTAAAATATATTAATTATAGGGAATGAGCTCCCTCAAGTAATTCCAGACCTTACTATAATATTTAAGAAGGCCTTCCAAAAGCCTATTTAGAAATCTAAACCAACTAAGAATTCCCTATAACCTAAACCACTTAACTCTCACTCTTCTAATTCTTTTAGGTTTGTTAGAAAAGACACTTCAAAGAAAAGAATTGGCATAGAAAGCAAAGTTCACCTTTATTCCTCCCAATGGTACATGAGTGCAGTTTTAACATGACAACACTAAAAGATGATGTTACCTTAAAGAAAATAGAACAAAGTCAAAATCATTTTATATAATTCAAGCACCCTATTATTTATCCTTTTGTTTCAATGAATCTACCTGTTTAGAACGTAAGGGATATAGGTAAGAAGTGATTTGCTAGAACTCTAATAAGTTTTATTAGCTGATATGAGCCAAGCATACTAACAATCTTATAGCCTTATATTAAAAAGGGAAAAGAGAAAAGAGTTATTAAAAACCTAAATTTCAGAGGAACTTGTCAAGTTAATCCATTAGCTTATGCTAAAGGGATTTAAATGCTTTAGGATAAGTAAAACGTGCAGCTTAAAATCATACACAAATTTATTCAAGCATAAATGCATTAATTTTTGAAAAACATCAGCCCATGTTAATTTTTATTATGTATTTATGTAAGTCTTTATGATCATATATGTGATGACCTCTAAAAGGGATTTAATGAAGCTATTAATTCTCCCTTCTATAAGCTTTGATCTAAAATTTCAATAATATACTTGATTTATCTAAAAAGAATAGGAATTCTTTTCAAATTGCTTGCTGATGTCTAGTTTTTCAGTCTTATATTAACTCATGTCATTTGATTGATCTTAGCTTTTTAAGTCTAAAATTTACTTGGTGGAATAATAGTAAGAAGTCATATATCATCAATAAAAGAATTGATTACGTTTTAGTTTTAAAAACTTAGTAATTCAAATTTCCACTTGTAAAGATCTAACACATGCCTTATATTAACTCAAACCACTACCCTTCATTATTGTAATTGGATGATAAAGTTTCCAATTTAAAGCAAAAATAGCCTTTTAGACTTGAAGCCATATGGATGGTATATAAGGAGTTTAGGAATTTAGTGCAAACTAACTAAAACTATAATTTTATATTAGTATATAACTTTATCTTGCTCTTTTAGCAAGTGACAATTGAATGGAATAAACATAGTTTTGGCAATCTTTTTTAGAAGAAAAGGCATTCAATTAATTGGATGATTAGAATTCAACAACTTCTTTAATTTATTAACTATTTTAGACTTTAGTAGCTAAAAACTAGCTTAATCTCTCAATATAATCAAATTCTAAATTAGAAAAATTATCTTAGTTCAAAAATCTAAAAGAAATAAAGTTCTTGAAAACCATTACATGAAGTTTTTTCATCCTTCTATAGTGCAAAAAAGAAGACATAATTTTTTCAAAACATTGAAAAATGAAAGAAACGAATGGATTAAAAATCAAGAGACTTTAAAGAATGTAGTCAGTGAAAACTTTCTAAATTTACTTGTGAAACTTATGGTAAGTAACACCACTTTTTATCCACAACATGGCCTTACATGGCATATTATTTTATGGCTAATTTACACATGCTGCCAACCATAAAAGAAGTTTTTTATTAGATGAAAATAATAATGAGCATACAAAGCCCTCAAATGGTTTTCAAACCATATTTTTTCAAACTATTATCACATTGTTGGTGATTCAATATTCTACATGGTTAAAATTACTTATCACAAAAAAACTTCCAAATAGGATCAAAGAAACTTTCTTGGTTCTTATACCAAAAGTTAAACATTTAGAGAAACTCAATCAATTTTGACCTATTTCTTTGTGTAATATGATTAATTGTACAGATTGTATTACACAAAGAAATAGGTCAAAATTGATTGAGTTTCTCTAAATGTTTAATTTTTGATATGAGAACCAAGAAAGTTTCCTCGATCCTATTTGGAAGTTTTTTTAAGATACATTACCTTAAAAATTGATCTCAAAAAGACTTATGATTAAGTGCATCAAACTTTTTGGACAAAACCCTATCCTTGTTATATTCCCTATAGAAATTTGTATCTTCAATTATGCATTATGTCTTTTTAATAAAAGTATAAGTAATGTAGAATGACAAATAGCTTAACAATTTCTTTCTTTAATGTGGCATACAATAAGGTAACCCTCCTTCACCTTATTTGTTCATGTTTTATATTAAGTGTTATCTCAACTAATAAGTCTTGCTATAAAGTCAAAAACATGGAGAATTTTAAAAATTTCATAGGATAGTTCATTACTTTTACACTTTTTCTTTATTGATGATCATATCTTCTTTGGTATGTTAAAGCCTTTTACAGTTAAAGCTATAAAGGACATATTGGGCTTATTTTGTCCTTTCTTTTGGTAACATATCAATCTTGCAAAATCTAAATTAATGATCTCAACAAATGTTAGCCAAGCTTTGTTAAGATCTTTTAAGGTATCAACTTAGCCTCTCCATAGTGTAAGATTTGGATAATTATCTTGGGATCCCTATTCTACTTAATAGAAGGAGCTCAAAAACATACCAAAATATTGTTTCCAAGGCCTTAGCTAAATTAAATGGCTAGAAAGCAAGCTCTTTGTCATTTATAAGATAAGTTGTGCTTATTTAGTCAATTTTTTAAACCATTCCCTACTATAATATGCACACATTGCTCCTCCCTAACACCATTTATGAGGAAATTGACAAGTGTAATAGACATTTTTTATAGAGAAAATTAAAGGACCACTATAAAGTAAGCTTAGTTGCTTAAGATAAGGTTTGTAAGCTTAAAAGAGCTTGAAGTCTTGGTATTTGTTTTGTAAGGAATATGAACTTAGCCAAGCTTGGTTAGAATATTCTCAATGATCCTAACAAATTTTAAATGTATGTTATCTAAGCTAAATAGTATTAGAATAGGAATTTCTTCAAGTCCCAAAGAGAATAGGGCACTTGCATGTCTAAACAACTATCTTTAAAGGAAAAGAAATATTGCAAGAAGGATCTCATTCGAGTATGGAAATGGCACAAAAATTAAATTTTGAAGGGACATATGGTTACAAATACTCTTTTATTTAATATCAATAAAGTACAATTAGATTAAGGTAAACATAAAATACATAGTGATTATATGACAATTACTAATGCATGGAATTGACAACTATTTGCTATAAATTACCACACCAAGTTAACTATCTCATTATAAGTACTTGTTTTTGCAATAATTCTAGTGTTATTAACAAGTAGTTATGAGCATTTGATTCAGGTAAGTTCTTTATTAAGTGGCTTATGAATACTTAATAGATGTGTTGAATTCATGTAATGAGGATAGAAATGGATATGGCAATTAGCAATCTCTCAATATATAACAGTATTAATGTGGCAAGTTTAGAAGTGACTATTCATTAATGTCTAGCATTTTGCTTGTAAAGCATGTAGAAGATGGTACTTATGAAAATTGCAATTTATATTGGGATACAATGGAGCATATTTTTTATGAATGTGATTTTGCAAAAAAAGGTTGGTCTATTATATTTCGAAGTTTACTTTTTATATGTGACCACTAAAATCTTTTAAAAATTAGGTAAAAATAGGGTATAGTTTGAAAAATATGATGATTACTTGGAATTTTTCTTTTGACGCCGCGCCTTTGCAAATGCGTAATGCGTAAGGCGGGCTTCGAGTGAATTCGCTTGGTCGGCCTCCTTAAAACCTTGTTTTTTTTTTTTTTTTTTGTGTAAATCAATTTGAATTTTCTAGCCTAATACCGTTTAACCAGTCGGATAGAAGAATTGCTCAAGGCCTACCTGCCTATATAGACTGCAAAATAAAATATTCTTTCTTTTCTGTCCAATCTGAAGGGAAGGTTTTTTTTTTTTCTGGTATAAAAGTTACTAAAGTCAATACACAAGGCAAGATGTAAGTTACGGTTACATTTGCGGGATTGAAAATTTTCTTTTTATTAAAAAAAAATCTATGCAAAAGAAGAAGACACACTATTAAAGAAAATGACCAAATTCGTTTGGCTTGATGGCAAAATGCATAAAATCTTAATCAATAAGACAAAGGTAGCGAAATTGGATAAACTATATATAAGAAACCAAAAAAAAAAAAAAAGGCTTCTAATTAGCAAGAGTTGCATTACCATGCGTAGTAACACATCAACAGCAACTCTTCAGGGAAGGGACATTTTATAAGTAGAGTAAAAAAATATTAAATTTTATAAGTATGATGAGAAAAAAAAAGAAAAAAATAAATTTTAAATTACATGATAAAATTGATAATTAAACCCAAAATTTGAAGGGACAAAACAAGACAAATCATTATATTAAATTTATTTTGTTAAAACCAAGTAGTTTTCAATTGCATGTTCTTTGTTATGGATAACTTGTTAGAATATACAGTACTTAGGCATATTTAATTTTCTCTTTTTATGAATTTGCATGGTTTACGTTACTTGATGATTTATTATTATTATTATTATATTTTTTTTAAAAGAAGTGAACTAGATAGTGGATAGTATTATTATTATTATTATTATTAAAAAATATATAATGTGACGGGCTAATTTTGGAAAAATGGATGACATAACATGATATATAACATACCACGTGTCATTAATTTAAAATTTAAAAGTAAAAAAATAATTAAATTAAAAGAAAAACATAAATACATAAAAATTATTTGTTAAGTATCTCTCTCGGTTCCCTCCTGGTATCTCCTCCCTCTCTTCTTCGTCCTCTTCCTCCCTCCTACAGAATCAATCGATAAAGAGAAATTAATTTCTCTTTCACACTCAACTAATGGTTTCAGTTGCTTCAAATCATATAAATGATAACTATTGCTAGTCCATTCCTAATCAATACGTCAACTCCAAAATGAGATGGCAGCAGCCCAATCACCTTCCTAAGTGAATTAATTGGAGACGAGCCCACTTTTTAACAATCCCCCAATAAGGTTACTGACTCTCTTTTGTCCCTCAATCAAAGTGTGCCCAGCTGCCTGGCTTGCTTATAAAAAAAAAAAAAAAAAAGAAAGGTGAATTTAATTTTTTTATTTTTTTTTTGGCCAAATGTGTATAAATGTACGTACCTTTTAGTTAATAATTTAATAAATTTAATTTGAGTATAAATTTGAAACCACCCAAATAAATTCTCTAGTGTAGACTCTGCCGCTGCAAGCGTCAGAGAGAGAGAGAGAGAGAGAGGGCCCACCAACACCGCCCCCCACCCCCGGCCCGCCCCGCGGCCCCCACCACCCCCAAACCACCCGTATGACGTAGAACAGACAGCGTCACAGGCGTTGTGCATGGCATCTTGTCCACGCGTTCACACAGCCTATCCGTAACTGAATTTTGTTGGAATGGATTGATTGATGGATTACGTGGCTGCTCCCTACGCTCTACTCTCTTATAAACCACAGCACGACGGCACGCTACGCTATTTTTCCCTCTCATCATCATCAGTCACCTCACTTCCTCTCAGCCTTCAGCAAAATGGCGTGCTCTCTAAGAATTTCGCTTCTCCTGGCCGTTCTGGTTTTCCCTCTTGCAAACGCCACTGCCACCTTCGTCCTCTCGCCACCGCCACCTCCACCTCCGCAAACGCCATTCTCGACTCATCTTCCGCCACAAGCACAACAATTACTGCCTCATCATCACGATATCCACGACCAATCCTTGTTCTCCCACGCCTCTCTCCTCGGTCCCATCCTCTCTCATCTCGGCTTCAACGAGCTCGCCATGGCCGCCGTCTCCCTCTCCTCCGACCCCTCCGCCACCAGATGGTCTGGCCCCTCCACTCTCTTCGCACCTTCCGATTCCTCTCTCCGCACATGTGTCTCTTGCTCCGTTCCTGATCTCCTCCGCGAACACATTGTTCCCGGCCTTTTGACCATGGATTATCTCCGCAAGCTCGCATTTGGCACTAAAATCGAAACCCTAAGCCCCAGCCGTTGCGTCACCGTTACCTCAACCCCCGGCAAAAATGCCTCCAAGGCTTCTTCGTCCGCCGACGACGCTAAGGTCTTCATCGGTGGCGTCGAGATCACGCACCCAGATCTCTTCAACCAAGGTCTCTTCATTATTCACGGGATCCAGGGCTTCATCGCACCTCTCTCGCCGTTTTCTTGCGACATCGAACGCCTCAACTCGCTTGCTTTCCCCTCGTACCAGACAGAACGACCGCAGCCTCATCAGTTCCAGCATCCGCCTCAGGTGCAGGCGCAACCTGCTTTCGGTGTCATGCGCCTGATGCTGCGCGATGCCATTCTCAAGCTTCGCAACAATGGCTTCAACATCCTCTCTCTTGCACTGCGAGTGAAGTACGCTGAGCTCGCGAGCTTGAGTAACATGACAGTGTTTGCTCTGGATGACGTGTCCATCTTCTCTGGATCGCACTCGTACATCGGTAGCGTGAGATTTCACATTGTGCCTAACCATTTCCTGATGATTGGTGAGCTGGAGAAGCTTCCGGTTGGGGCCACGCTTCCTACTCTCGAGAGAGGACAGTCTCTGGTGATTACCAGTACTGGTTTTGGTGGTTTAGCGGTAGGGCCGACGAGGATTAACTATGTGAGAGTCAAAGTTCCTGAGGTGATGCGTAACTTGAAGATTGTGGTGCACAGTGTCTACTTGCCGTTTCCAAGGATTCATCCTACGGCTGCTGCTTACGATGATGGGACGTTTGGAGGAGGATCGGACGGTGGTGCTGCTGGCGATCGCGGGGAGATGGCGACGGAAGAAGCGTGCTCGGCTGTTATGGAGGGGGATGGAAGTTGCAATGCGGTGCCCGCGCCTCATGTGAAGCCAACGGTCGAGATTGAAGATCACCATGGCCTGTAGCGCTGTCTGCTATTTTGTTCGACCCGTTTCACTTCCACACGTCGATTGCCTGCCTACTTCCTTTTCCTTGTGTGTGTTCAATTTTAGTGATGTATGTGTAGGATTGATTGCCTCCAGTCAAAGCTCTGGGTTACGTGTTAAGTCAGTGTTCTCGAGTTGCCCAGCACTACTCTAGCTAGTGGCTCTTATTGCCCAATCCGTGTTAGCTCGTTGGACAACGAGGACTTCTTCTGTGTCGTCGCCGTCAGAAGGTGCATGTACAGCCTCTAACTCTACCCTAGGGCCTAATATCATCTGATATATGCTATTGCTGTGTTACTCTCTGCTTATGCCAACTCTTTTTCGCTTTTCCCGTTGTCCTTGCTGCCCGTTGCCTGTTCCATTTGCCCTTTGCCCTTTGCTTATGCTTACGCTGTTCCATTTGCTCTTTGCTTATGCTCATGCTTTTGGGGTGTATTAATAATGAACTCTTCTTTTGGCTGGATCATCGTATTTGTTTTGCTCTTTTAAATAAAATAAGTAGGTTGTTGCACGTCTTTTTGATGAACAATGATCAAACTTATACTTCCATTAAATTTTTGTAAATTAAATTGAATTTTATGTTTTTCTTTTTTGTTTTTTCTAAATTCACATCGAGAAGCTTAAAATCCGGAGACGACAACCGATTTTTCCGATACATATCAAACCAAACCGGACGGCTCTTTAAAATTATGGGTCGAACATTAGACCCAAAAAATCTGATGGCTACTCAATTTGGCGGGTCTGCAAATTTGGCGCTTCAGGCCAGAAGGCTGTTCGCCGTTGCAATACCATCTTGACTTTTAGATTTATCCCAGTTTTAGGGACGAACCCACCCAATTAGTGAGCTCATGACAAGAAATGGATAGCATCATTTAGACATCAGTAAATGTCAGCATTGAGTTTGGGACGTCATAGTCATTAAAAATTTAAATTTTATTCTTGAGATAATAAGAATTTTTTATAATTATAAAGGAAGAGATATGTGCGTTTTAATAACTTGAAGAGATACTACTAATGGAATAAGTATATCGTCGGATAAGAAAAAAAAAAAACTAAAAACAAAAACAGCAGTACTTTACTTATTTTCATCATAATTTTAAAAAAAAATACAACTAGTTGACTGAGTTCTGTGGAAGTCAACCTAAATGGGATCGATGGCCAAAGCTGTTCCCTATATGAAGCCATCCCTTAAAAAATAAAAAATAATATGCAACCTGGTTTGCTGAATAATGATAAAAAAAAAAAGAAAAATAAAATCCTATGGCCTGTTGTAGCCCTTGGTTTCCCCACATCCTGAAATAGACCTGGGCAGCTTTCCTACTCTCTCTATCCCTTCTTCAAATACTGTTCCCATACCCATAAAGAAGTGTGACTCAATATGGCAATGGAATAACCAGACCCCTGGATTATCGGCTTTAAATCTCAAGGCAGTCCAGCCAAAAGGATGAACCGGCACTGTGTTCTTCATGATTGGATCAATCAAATTGTATTTCCTTGTGTCATTGACCATGTCGAACTTGCCTTCTCCGTAGCCCAAAACCCAGAAGTCATGCCCGTGGAGATGCCATGGATGTGTCTCGCTATCGTTAGGATTCATAGTATTTGCATTTTGCAAGACAATATCTACCGTACTGTTGAATTGCAACCGATAAATGGCATCACTGGTAGTGGCATTCGGGTTTGGTGCTTTTTCATATATATCGTAGTTGGCAAGATCAATATTGTCAGGGAGTGGATTTTGGCTGAATGCATCAAGCAAGTTATACTTAAGTGCCATGAGGTAAGGTGTGTGGGGAAGGTTGAGGGAAACGTTGTTCACAGACCAACGACGATAACCATTGACTTGATTTTGTGTATTCAGTAGTACTATCACCCTATCTGACGTGGGGGGAGGGGGATGGATGTGGCCCTTACGAGCCTTGATGGCTTGACTTTGAGCCAACCGTGGCTTAACATCATTCCACACGGGCCCGGGAGGTGGACTTGTAGGAGGAGATCTTTTGGGATGGTTTGGATAATAATTGAAAATGCCTAATCCTGGTGGCGTGGTCGAATTTCTGCTGACAACATTTGTTGTTAGCCAATAGTTCCTTGAAGGGACTTGGTCCGTTGTAACTAGGACCGAGTACGTCTCTCCAGAGTAAATAAATAGATTTTGTACCACAAATGGCTCAACGTAATTCCCATCTGCTTCCACGACGGTCATATTATGGCCCTGCCTACCCAAAAACCATATTATATAAGCATCAAACAGAGCGGAGAAATCATTTCCTTCAAATCAACTTGGAAATGTGATACATGTACATCTCAAATATACAGAGTGGAAAGAAAGTGGGGAATGGAAATTACCTCTATTTGGAAACTAAGGGCCGATAATGCCGTCAAGCTAGAAACCCTGAGCCTGTATGTTTTCCCAGGAACTACTGTCATTGTGTAGAGAGAGCATTCAGGTTTGGTTGCATTACAGACACCAGCTGGTGTGCCTGGGGTGGAGCAGTTGAATCTTCCTTTTCCTTGTATCAGAAGTGACTGTAAAAAGGAAAATTGTTGCACAGATATGACATAATAAGCAAAAGGATATATATAAGTGCAGGTGAAAAGCAGCCCAATTCATGGTGATGGGGGAAAGTGATCATTTACCTGAGGCTCCCGCACCCAAACAAAGGGTATAGAGGATAATCCCGCCGCTTGCTCGTAGGTGCTTTTGTGGTACCAATCATTGAGGATGATGCTTCGGTCGTAATCATAGGCAAATGGCTCAGATTCCCCGTCTGGAAGTGATACACGGATTGACCCGTATAGTCCAGATTCTCTTTGCATGCTATAATGGGCGTGGTACAAGTAAGTTCCAGGCTGCATCAAATAAAAAAGGTTGGCAGTTTATTTACATTTCTGAGCCTGACATGTACAAGCCGAGGACTAATCTTTGCTTTTCCGGATTGGCAAACAGCCTATATATACAGAGTACTAGATATAACTTACCCTGTCAACGACGAACTGGTATTTGAAGATCTCTCCGGGCAAAATTGGACATTGAGTCACTCCTTCGGTGCCATCAGACCAAGGAGTTCCAATCTGCGATTACCAAAAAAGACACTGACGAGTAAGCTTTCCATTCCATATGAAATGCAAGTTATGAATCGCTGAGTTGGCAATGGAATATGAAATTGAGGATTGTTCCTGTCGCACTTCATATATTACCTGTCGGATTCCGTGCCAATGTATCGCCAAATTCTCCGTCATCAAGCTGTTTGTAACTTCGACAACAATTGTATCGCCCTGCTGTGCCAAGATTGTGGGTCCTGGAGTCTTTCCATTAATAGTTATAACCAGCTTCTGGTAGCAATCGGGGAACTTGTACTCATACTTGACGTCCCATTTGTAACGGCGAATTCTGGCTTCTGTAACTGAAATGTTAATCAAGGAAGCCATGCAAAACAATGCCAATAACCTCAACATTGTTGACGTTCCTTTGCAACCGGAAAGCTCGACCATGCCGATTTGGTTGAAATTTCAAATGGATCTTGCTGAAACCCAGAAAGCAAAAAACTAAAGGTGGCTCGTTGCTGAATGTGGGTGTGATGCAGTGTCAAAGTTGGTGACCTCCTATTTAAATACTTACGGGTCACAAAACATTTATCAAAGCCAGCACCAATTCTTTGACCTGGTTTGTTACTCAATAGAAATAATATAAATGGATGAATTATATTATGAATCAAAGGAACACCGTTTTTTCGGGTAAGTTTCCATCTGGTAGACGCGTTTGGTTTTCTCCAGTCAACTTTGGTTTTTATCTTCGTCTAACCAAAATGCATTATGAAATTACAAGTTGAAAGTGTAAATCGTGAGCTAGTTTGATAATTTAGCTGTTGTGTTTTTTTAATGTTCTTAAAAGATGCTTATACCCCCATGATTTTTGATTTTACATCTATGTTATGCGTAACACGAGATAAGTTAGCACGACGTAATCGTAATTTCGAGGAAAGTATGGCTGCAACTTGCAACCATGGCAGCTCCAACAAGATAATCTTAATAACTCTTTGGCCATCAGATTGAGAGCTGACGTGCTAGGGACACTAGCTAGCGAAGTAAGTTCCCTGGCATATTGATTATACCTAAATAAAAAATAAAATATAAAGAGGAAATTGAGAGGAAACCACCTTGGAAGTCATCCATCCGATGGAAACGATCCCAATTTTGTACGCAAGTGAAGCGGACAATATCAAGGGTTGACCGGAGAAAATTAAGCGTCGCGGAATTCCTACCTTTTTTGTTATTAGGATACAGTACTTCCATCTTCTATCTGTTTATTCTTCCAACAACAACGCGCTGAATGCACATGGCAGAAGCGACTAAGAACAGGTTAAGGAACAGTCAAAAGTCAACAGATTAAGCACCCAAGTTTCCACAATTACGGCGGAAATGCGTGGCAAAACAAAATGTCTTTTCACTTTCACAAATGATAGAATTTACGGCTTGTTCCCGGCATCAAATTGCTTTGACGATACGCCCCGAATATTAAAAGGGCAAAGTCTTTGGTCACGCACGTAAATTGTCCCTTTAGTTTGAACGGAGAACAAGAGGAAACCCAACTCAGACGCGCCTTTGACTTCCGACATTTGTAAACTGGCTGTCAGAAAGTAGCAATGACGGATGCAAAATTTTATTACTTCTATCATCACTCGCCACCAACTCCATTGATCGATGAAAAGGAGAAGGATTGGAGGGAGAACAAGAACGAGGTAGTGGAGAAGAGCAGGGGGTCACTTGTGGTGGTGGTGGTGGCTGGGGGGGGTGGAGGAGAAAGAAAGAAAGAAAGAAAAAGAAAGCGAAGGAAAGCAAAGAAAAGAGAAAAGAAAAAAAAAAATGGGCTGGGAAGGAAAATGAAAATTGGACTTTGACGAAGTTCATTCCAGCCCCTAATAAAACCAAAAAACTTTTATGCGCGCCCCACTAGATGCATCTGTTTCAATGGAACTTCATAAATTGATATCCTGTATAGGAAAAGATTGAAATTCCTTAGTCACAATTCTACCTCGCCGTTAATACATCATTAATACGTTCCGTTGCCTTGCACATGCAGCATGTAAAATATTAATCACATTTCTTGTCACATGTGCATTTAATTCAATTTTTTCAAAATGTAAAATATAATTAAATAAACAATATTTTAATGAAAAACATTTTAGAAAACACACACACACACACACACTCTCTCTCTCTCTCTCTCTCTCTCACAAAAAAAAAAAAAAAAGGAAACAAAAATTCGACCGTTCCGTCCGTAAAATCTCACACTTTGGTTCACCATCTAATGTGTTTACAAAGGCGGCCAGGAAGGAGGCCGCTAATCAAAAGCTATGCCGCCTTCACGAAGCACTCTCCAGAGAATCGGATTCCCAGCCCAATATTAGCATATAACAAGAGATCAAGGCACTCCATGAGACTAAGTCCCTCTTTGTCTCCCTTGGTCTCAAATATCTCATGGTCTCTGCCCCCAATCCCCGCACTTGGAGTAAAGCTTATTTAAAGAGTTTTAGCACGACCGAGTCAGGCCCGAGTCCGGAGTGAGTCAGGTGATCAGGGACCAGTTTGCCGAGTTGAAAGTTGTGGGACCGAATGCAGGACTTGAGCAAGAGAGAGTACGAGCCAAGGAGGTCTGGGTGGTTTCCCGGCCGTGACATGAGAACAATGGTTGAGATTTAACGCAGGATTTCACGAAAATAAGATTAATATTTTAATTAAATTTTAAAATATAAATATTTTACTGAGATGTCATTTATTAAAATGTTTTAACTTTTTGAATTTATACCTATTTATAGGTATAATTAGTTAATTAATTAAAAATTATTTTAATTTAAGTAAAAATATGCTTTATTAATTAATTAGAATAATATTTAATTAAATAAAAATACTTAAAATTAAAAATAAAATTTCTTAAATAATTTCATAAAAATTAAAATAGTAAAATGATATTATAAATAGTAAAATTACATGTAAGAATCATATCTTTTGGAAATTTTCTTTAGACTTATAACAGTACTTCTAATCCATAAAATTTTAAGTCACTCGTTTTATGTTAGTCGTCACCACTTAAGAGAAATTTGTTTTCGAATTCAAATCAAGGTTTAGATAGATATGTTTATTTATTAAATAAAACAAATAAATATCTATAACATTAAAGGTCCTTAAAATTCCTCATTCTAGAGGTAGATCGATTACATATTCTAAATGTTACGCATTGGTAGCAACTCATAGGATAACTCCTCTAGAATAATGTCATTGAATTTTTCTAACAATGGTTTAATTAATTCTGAAAGCTTTGTTTATGAACCATTGATTACTTTATCTTTTACCACTAATACATAAACTTTCTTTGACTCTTTAATAGTTGTTTCAATTTCTTGATACTAATAGGAAACTTTTGAAAATTCCTATCCTTTACTTGAAAAGTCTAAAGTTGAGACCCTTATTTTATAGGTAGAAATATATATTTCACTTCATTTTTCTCAAGTTTGTAGATATTCTTTTAATTTAAGTGTTTAGAATTAACATTAAATTGTCAAGCTTATCTAAATAATAAGTAGTAAGTATCCATATCTATAACATTATAGTAGACCTTATCAGTGTATTGGTCAATTGAGAGAGAAAACTTACATCGTTTTGTTACTCAAAATTCTTTAACTGTTTTGATCTACCTAATAGTGTATAGATTTGGGTGCTTCTCTATTGACAGCTACAATTTTATTTTTTTAGTTTTTATCCCAATAATATTTTTTTAATTACCACTATCAATAATTATATCACACAAAGTACAGAATAACTTATTTCGTTGAGTATCATCCTCCTGTTTAAGAGCTAACATCAACTTTCTCACCAGATACATAAATCTTTCATGCTCATAATTAGACTTCTCATTAATTGGGTAGTAATAAACTTCTTCACCTTTAATTCTAATTGTCTCCTCTTGTTTTACTACATTCATGGTTTTTTGACATGGGTAATTATTAAAACAATGACTTACCTTATTATACTTATAGCACTTACTTAGTATAGACTTCTTATAATGATTAACATTACGAACAACAACCTTTTTAACAAGCAATTTTTTGCTTGCAGTTTTATGAATTATTACTCTCTCTAGCTAATTTAATGTTTTATGCTTTTCTTTTTTTTACAACAAACTTGTTAAATTCAATATAAAACTTATAAGAAAATTCGAGCTTATTTTTTTTCTTACAACATCATCTTAACTTTTAATGTTATATTTATAATTTCATATATGTTCAGTAACATTTGAACCCCAATTTTATTTTGGATGACTGGTTTTAATCTATCAAAGTATCTTAAAACTTCTAACATTTTGATTCCATCAAATTATTTCGTTCAAACAATTTGAAAAATTTTGATAAGTATTTATAAACTAACTAGCTGTCTTTATTGCAATGTTAATATTTCTAAACAAAGATCTACTTATATTTTGAAGGAAGAAATGCTTATCTTAGATTTTACTTCATTTTATACTAATTTCTAACTAAAACTTTCATTTCTCTTCTCTTGTGGTATTTTGTTCATTTCCACCAAGTAAAGGCTCTTTCTTTTAGTCAATAAATAACTAATCTAACCTTTTGTTCTTTAAGTATCTTTATGTAAGTAAAGAATCTTTCTACTTTATCTAACTAATCTATAAAACTTTAAATATTAAATTTACCATTAAAGATAAGGATATCAACTTTTAGTTGAAATTCATCTAACATTTTAGGATGTCGAGGTTATTATTATTCATATTTGATATAATTTGGATGTTCATTAAAATCACTGTCCTTATTATTAAAATCTATTACATAAACCTAACACCTAAGTAAATTTGTTTTTTCACTAAAATCCACTGCATAGGGTTAACACTTATATGGATTAGTAGGGATTGGTTGAGTAAAAGATCAATTATAAGCAAATCTCCAGTTTAAATTATTTTGTTTCTTTGGTTCTTATTAGCACCTTTCACTTGGAGAGCTTTGAGTCAATTGATGATAACTTGTAGTTTATGTTCTAATCAATCAAACCTTTGGTTAAGGTTTTATAACTTCGTCTCTTACGCATAGATAAATGTTTAGGTAGCTAACATCCTCTGATCTTTATAAGTAAGATGGTTGTTATTCCTTTTGTCTTATGCTACTATCAAAATAGTTAAGACTCGTTCTAATACCATTTAACATAATGTTTAATGAAAATAAGGCTAATAATTTAATTAAATATAAAAGAATAATATTTCTTAAAGAGAAAAATAGATATAAGATAAATGCTTTATTGAGATATAATGCACTAGAATGCTTTAATCCATTTAACTTACACTTACTTATAAGTAAAACTAGTTAATTAATTGAAAAAGTACTCTGACTTAAATGAGAAAATACTTAAATAACTAAATAGAACAATATCTTATTAAATTAGAAATACTTAAAAATAAAAAAATAAAAATTTCTAAATAATTTCATAAAACTTAAATAATGAAAAGACATCTTAAATAGTAAAATTATATGCAAAAATCAAGTCTTTTGGAATTTTTAGGCTTTTAATATTTTCTTTTAGGTTCATAGTCCTTCTAATTTATAAAATTTTGAGTCATCTATTCTATGTCAAGATTGCTTTATGGATATGGCCTCTATTGAGGAGTTGAGTGAAGTAATCTTTGAGGGAGTCCAGGCTATACTTATTGTTATTGGGTTTGAAGGATATTGAAGATGATGGTGGAATAGCAGCAACAAAAGAAGAAGAAGAAGAAGAAAAAGAAAAAGAAAAAGAAAAAGAATGCCTATAGTAGTGGTAGGAATAGGTAAAATAATAAGGCTTATCATCCTTGACACTTTCGAATCAATGACATTATTTATATGTATATATGCAAAAAAAAAAAAAAGTTTGATATCAGAGTCATACACAAAAGGCAAGAAGAGCTATAGGAAAGCTATTAATTAGTTGAGTTATCATAATAAGAATTAATAACATTGATTTTAAATTATCATCTTAAATTGAATTAAAATAGCAAATAACCATTGGATTGAAAAAAGATAATTCAAAAATGCCTTATTTATGCTTCTACTATAGTTTTCTGGAGAGTTTAACAAAATATGTTCATAATTTAAGGATAATAAATATATTTCTTAATTAATTGTTAGACTGATTTTGTATTTTGTTATTGAAACAACCTTAAGTTGTTAAATTAAATGTATATTTATCTTTTTATTTCTAAAAAATAATTATTAAATTTTAAATTTTAAATTAAAATTAAATATATTTTTATTAAATAAGCATAACATTTTTTATTTATTTTTTCAATTGAATTAATTAATAAATGTTATAACTTTTTATCAAAATTTGCTCTTCTTTTCCACCCTTTTTTTTTTCTTCTTGGGAATAGGTCAAAACTCATCATTTGTTATTAATAAGAGTAAAACTTATCATATTAATCTTTGGATTAATTAATGTGTGGATTGTCATATTGTTTTTAATGTTGAATCTTATGCCTTGCATTTGGCTTGTGGTTTTGATGTTGTTAAACATATTTATATAGCTATTTTATATGATATTTATTTTTTTTTATTTTGATTTTTTAGCATTATATGAAATAAAAATTTAATGTGTACTTTTATGTGTTAATAAGCCTTATTTCAATGGATATTGAAATGAATGTAAAAGAACATTATATAAAAGATATGATGTTCAATTTAGATGATGACATTTCATATATTATAACTATATATTTTGTATATAAAAAAGCTAACTTATAATCTCAAAACAAATTATAACTATAAAGAATTTTAAAATTGACTAGCCATAAATGGATGATTGAAAGTTTAAATAATCATTCCAATATATGAATTGATCTATTTAGAATGATAAAAAAAAAACTTAAAAACTTGTATGAAGAATTAAAATGATGAAGATTGTTGTTTAATTCAAAATTTCTTTTGATGCAAAAGAAGTTAACATTATTTCTTATTATTATTAATCATAATAAATGATAACTTCTTATTGGTGAGTAGTTTTAACACTTCATTAATACTATTTTTAGGAATTTTAAAAAGTTCTAAAATTACTTTGTATGCTTGTTAAAATTATAATTATTCTTTCAAATTTTAATAAAATTTTATTAAAAATTAGAAATAATGTAAAATATTTTCTTTTTTTTAAGATAAACTTTTTACATTTATTTTTTCTTAAAAAAACTAAAACATATTAATAATATAAATGTTTTCTTTTTTATCTTTTTGATAGAATTGTATTAAAATAATTAATAGTACTTATATTTTTAAATGCATTCTAGTAGCCAAGTAAATATTATTTCATGAAAAATGAAATTGCAAATTCTCAAAATATATTATATATGTGTGCTTTTAATATAAGATTTATACTTATTATAACTTGAGTGGAATGAATAATAATGATACTAAGGTGCTTATAAAAACATTATCTCGACCAAAATATTATTTTCCTATATCTTTACATAAAAAATATTATTTAACTAATTCATAATTTACTAAAATATCTAAGACTTTTACATTTTATTATAGAGAGAACATTACCACTTATATAATTGTAGATAAAGACAAATAATTGAAGGCTTAAAAAAATTATTCAATTATATAGATTCCTTGTTATATAATATAATTTAAAGATGATTAAAGTATTAAAGGTAAGATTTTTAATTCTTTCTTATACAATGTTATATGAGTTTAAAAATAAGAATATATTATTCCTACTTGTTATGTACTTTATAATTTGATGTGAATATAAGGGTAATTAGATTTTTTTTAATATACTAATAAAAATGTTAATATTAGAGAAAATAATGGAAACAATATTTGGAGGCTCTTAACGTGGTTAATATTACTCTGTGTAAACTATTTTAAATAAATTAAATTTGAGAAAAGATTGTACAAGTCTTATGAAAATAATATAATAATTAATATTGATATTTATGTTGGAAATATTATAAGAAGAATTTGTAAAAACTATAAACTTTTTCTATTGATGTATAATTTTTTTACTTTTATTTCATTTTAAAGTATAATATGGCATGTTTAATTTATTATTATTAAATATTACATTTTTATTATAAAAATAATAAAATAATTGATAGTAATAAAAAAAACAAAAACAAACAACAAATTGTATACTAAAAAGTTAACAAAAAATAATAATAAAAAATTGAGAATGTAATTAAATATACCATAAATTTATGCAATATGATTGTGATGTTTGGTTATGTTTTTTATTAAATAATTATTTTGAAAAAAAATATTTTGTATATTTAATTAAATCTTAAATAAAAATATGTAAAATTATATATGAGATTGTACCTTTTTATTTATATTTCAATGTATAATATATTTATTTTAGTAAAATAATTTTTAAGGAAAGAAAATATATGAATTAATTTAAAATAAAAATATATAAATTATAACGTACTTCATGTTTATTTATTTAACTTAAATTATTTATTTATATCCATCTATATGTTATATTAATTGATTTTTTAATATTAGCATATATTAAATTACAATATATATATAATTAAAATTACTAAATATAATATATGTAATATTATTTCTTATATATTATTATATATTGTACATTAATTATTTTATACAACAAATATGAATATTACATTATTTGTATATTTAAATGAAACATCATTTAACAGGTTCAACTATCATTTAAATCGATTAAATTTTAAAATCCTAAATTTTTCAGTTCGATAATCTCGGTTCGCGTGTTAAAAGCCTTCCCCTAGGCAAATCATTAATCGACTGCCATTTGTCCAATCCACCCAGCGCCATTTGGACCAGAAAACTAACATTTTCAGCTTTGCTCTTCGGCCTGCTTTGTCTGTTTGGTGTATCCGTTGCGACTGAAAATGGACCCACTCAGCTCAGCTCAGTATCCTGGCCAGAAATCCTCTTAAAACGTCGTCGTTGCAGCCACCGCCTCTTCCAATTTAGGGCTTTTTTTTTTCAATCATGCTGTGAGAGACGACAGCCCGCTCTCTCTCTCTCTCTCTCTCTTGTTTATCTTAACTTTTTAACTCTTGTTTTTTTTTGTTAACCGGTTCTCTGCAATTGCGGTTCCTTTCCTGCATTCTCTGCATTTCGGGTTGCTTGTTTCTACAATTGGAAGTTGCAGGAGGTAGCCTTCGTGTTTTGCACATTAGGGTTTAAAGGTCTCATCTTTGATCAATTCTGTCTTTTCATCTCGATTGGGTGTCCTGTTTCGAAAGCCAAGTTTGCTTCGTTTGACCATTCGTCGCCGGCTGGGTTGGTGGCGGACGTTTTAGCGAGGGGGAACGTGGCGCGGCGATGAATAGTGTATTCAGTGAACAGATACTTGCTGACAAGCTTTCCAAGCTCGACAGCACCCAGCAGTGTATTGAAAGTATCCTTTTCTCCTCTCTGTTTTTTTTTTTTTGCCCCTTTTCCTTCTTCCTTTTAAATTATTGGGATTGAATGCGATTTCACGAGTAGTCGTTACTATTTTGTTTTCGGCACTTTTTCTCAGTTGCTACATGCGGTAGGAACATACTGGTTTTGCTATTCTCAGTGCTTCTATTTTGGGCACAAATTACTGATTCTTTCTGTTTCTCTGTTAGTTATTTTTGAAAGAATTTTGACGTTTTATCAACTTTCAAGAGCTGCTAACAAAACATTTTGTACAAGACGGTAGATGGATAATGCAGCTTATCACTATGAAAGACAATAGCTTGATGCACATTTAATGATCTTGCTACAATTATTTTCATTTGCTACTTGATCCCCGTCAAGTTAAAAGTCAATTAATTACCCCTGAGAATCCACATTTTTATCTTCTTAACTCTATCCTATAGCTTTATCACATTGGTGCATATTTCACCGGAGCAAAGCAGAGCTAGTTGTTGCAACATGGGATAAACAGTTTTGCACTTCAGAGATGGTTCAGAAAGTTCCACTGCTGTATCTTGCGAATGACATCCTACAGAATAGCAGGCGTAAGGGAAATGAATTTGTTTCTGAGTTTTGGAAGGTTCTTCCGCATGCACTTAAAGATGTTAGTGAGAAAGGTGATGATCGTGGCAAGAGTGTCGTCTCTAGATTGGTAAGCTGATATTTGTCTTTGTTTGGCAATTGGCAAAACCGATCTTCAAACTGATACCCTATACATCTTTCAGAGGAGATTATATGTTATAATTACCGTTGTTATGATTTAAAGAGAAGATTTTATTGTTTCTGGACCATCAGGGGTCCAACTTTTTTTTTTTT
>CM038598.1:5507494-5518223 GCA_021533255.1 Ceriops tagal | reverse complement strand
TTTTTTTTTTTTGGTGAATTTTTTGTTATTTTCTTAGATTATGATAATATGATGTTGAATATCTTCTGTGTTACTGGTGGCTAGTCCATATTTATTGGTGTTTAGCTGAATGTTGAAATGTGAATGCCATTCTGGCTGGCATCAGTGCTAAAATACCCCCCCCCCCAAAGAAAAATAGGTACAAAAGGAAATTAACCACAAGGTTTATTGCTTGAGCATTCACCACAATGGGCTACTATGGTGCTACTAAATGTTATCAATAGTGTGAAGTCTTAAAAGGTGGAATAAGATGACTCAGTTTGTAAAATTAGTGTATACATGTTTATCAGGTAAATATATGGGAAGAAAGGAGGGTATTTGGATCTCGAGCACGGAGCCTCAAGGAGTTAATGCTTGGTGAAGATCCACTGCAGCCACTGGATTTTAGCAAAAAACGTTCACGTGCTGTCAAAATTGTGAAACGGGACTCCCGGTCCATTAGAACGGTCAGTTCCATGGCCTTGTTTTTCACTCTTTTCTTTTTTCCCGCCCAATTGTTCCAAAGGTTCAGATTTTGCCTGTGTGTAAGTACATGTACAGGCACATTTGGGTCAGACTTGCTTATTTAGCTTAGGTAGTTTGTGCAAATGGCTTTTGTATTTCTTTTCCTTTGATTCTAAATTTTCTTCTTTGAAATGAATCTCATTGCTGTCATTTTAAATGGAAAACAGAAGCTCCCCATTGGGGGTGCTGCAGAAAAGATAGTATCAGCATTTCACCTGGTGGATAGTGAACGTAACAATGAAGAGGTTGAGATGAGTAATTGCAAGGCTGCAGTTCATCGCGTAAGGAAGATGGAGAAAGATGTCGATATTGCCTGTAGTAATGGTAAGCCTGACACCATGACGCCAATAAAGCAATGCAGATTGGAATGGTAGTGACAAAATATTCTCCAGCTGTTTCGTCATTATGTCTTCCTCTGGAGCTCTTGCAGACCTCATGTTTTGATTTGTGTCTTAAGCATAATTTGGTTATTATTCAGGAAAAGATCCAAAACGAAAGACTTTGGCTAAAGAATTAGAGGAGGAAGAAAATCTTTTGAAGCAATGTATTAAGAAACTGCTCTCAGTCCAAGCAAGTAGATTCGCTCTTGTATCTCAATTGAAGGAAGCTCTACATGATCAGGTATTGATTCTACCATCTCTTTTTGATAATGTTTAAATGTGCTCATTTATATATTTATTTAGATAATCAGCATATATGATCATATGTGCCTATGTCTTGATTTATTCTTTTTTCTCCTCTCTTTTCCTCCCTTAAGGAATCTGAATTGGAGAATGTTCAAACTCATATTCAGGTATGTATTTGTTTCATCAGGCTTTAAAATGTTTGTGTTTATACATGATAAGTTGTGATAAGCATGCATTAACGTTTTAGATGTGTGCCACACAATTATCCTGATTATCTTTTTATAACCCATCATGTTTTATGGGATTCATGCATTTCTTGACTTCATGTGGCCTGCCTGCTTTTCAAATGTCTTTACAATTTGGGTAATAGCTTTTGAACAGTTGCTATGGGTGTTACCTTTTCGAGCCTAACTGTCCCATGAAGAGTACTACCAAGATATGCTGTGTTCTTTCCTTACAACTTACCTATGAATGCAACAGTTCCATTTGATGGTAAATTGACTCAGCAAGTAATTTCTATTGCCTTTATTGCAGTGGTTTTTTCACCACTAGTTTACATTGAGGATCTGTCTAATTCAATAACTATAACCCTAAAATTTGCTGCTTTTGAATGTGAATGAATAACAATTTGCTAGTAGCCTTTGGTTCATGACTTGGGGGAAAATTTCCAGTTGTGTATACCTGAAGCTATTATGTCCATGATTACCACCATATTTCGATTTGGCAAGTATTGACAGACAATTGTTTAACACATTACATTTTGTGAACTTCAGGTAGCTCATGCACAGGCAGAGGAAGCCATTAGCATGCAGAAGCAGCTCAATGATGAAAATTTTGTAGCAAAAGCATCCACTGCAACAACCCTTCCAGTCGATATAAATGCAATATCTGGACAAACACCTAAGAGGACAGCAGCAGCCATTGCTGCTGAGGTTGCGGATAAGCTTGCTGCATCCAGCTCCTCTCAAATGATCATGCACTCAGTTCTTTCCACATTTGCTGCTGAAGAAGCAAAGAATGCTTGTTTAACAGATAGCTCAACGCCTTCCAATTCACATACATCCATGACCATAAATTCAGCTACCGATTCACTGTCAAAACCTGAAAACACCTTTTCTGTTTCAGATCCCAATATTTTTATGCCTGCACAATCAGTCACTGCCCCACTGGACCGTTCATATCAATCAATTATGTTGCCTAGGCCAAGCATGCAGAACCAGGCCACTAGCTCTCAAATTCAATTTAACATACTTCCAAACTCACCCTCCCAGCAATATTTACAGCCATCAGGGGGGGTTATGACATCATATGGTTATAGTGCTTCTTTGTCTCCACGGCCACCTCTAGGCCCTCCTCCTTATATGGTGAGCCCACTGGTGCCTTTGACTCAACAACCTTCTCAAATAACTCAGCAGCAACCAATGCTCTTGGCACAGCAGCAGGGTCCCGTAACTCGGCAACAACAAATAGCTCTGACTCAACAACAGTCTCAGGGTCCCAGTTTCCGGCCTCCTCAGGCAACTGGAATGGTGTACTTTACTCACCCTCCCCATTCTTAGTACTACTCCTTTTGGTAGGTAGACAGCATGATCAATGCCAGAGTGACCCCAGGCAGAATCAGTTTTGAGCATTTTCAAATGTTGTTTGTGCAACTCACAGTATTCAGGCCAATACTTTCTCTGGGGCCCACATACTGATTAGTAGCAGTTGTGTAAGTTCAGGGCGAGTGATTTTTCCCTCTACATATGAGGGCAAAAGGGAGGAGGAAGATGTCTGAGTGCACGTTAAAGGGGACGAAGTTAAAGCTATGTTTTGAAATAAAGTGAATGCAGAGAAGGGGGAAAAAGAGAGGCAGAAAGGGATGATAACCTTTTTTGGGAAGAAATGAGTAAGAAGGAGGCCATTTGGAGGGCAGTTTCTTATCTTTAGCGTTACACAAGGTGTCCTCTCCTCAGGCTGAAGGGATTTCTTGTTGTCCAACCAAGCATGTTAATGATTGGGTCGATCTCTTGGCGGAGATGGACAGAAAATGAAAAGTGGAAATCATAATTAAATAGATTAACTGGTAGGCAGAAAGTGAAACACCGCGTTAGTTTAAAAACTAGAGTTAGAGGTACTTTTATGAGCTTACATTTCAAGAATTTCAAATAAGAGAAATGATAGTATTGTTTCACTCCGGCTAGAATTGTATTGGGTGCCCCTTGTGTACTGTAAATAACAGAGAAGACTCCAAAACAGGACGACTTTGAGTTTGGACAACAGGGCTCCTCGAGAAAGCAATGCAGGCAACTGCTGCGCCTGTCTAACAAAATATTTGTTGTTAGCATCTAGAGCGAAACGTTAGGAGGAACGGAGAGTCGGATTGCAAAAGCCGAGGTCTGGAAATAACAGGCTCATAAGCCGAGATAATATGGGCCCAGTTTGTCATAATGAACTCCAACTGGACTGCTGTTCTCAGGATTCACATATTCCTATATATATTGCAAGCATTTAAATACAAGGAAAAAGTATGCAATTGCTCACTGTGAGCACAAAGAACTTAATGCTTCCCTCCCGCTCCTCCTTTCCAATCCAAGTTTATATTTGAAAAGAACAGAAGTAACATGCCAAAAATTTTCACTATATGAGATAGAAGCATTGTAAAAGCAATCTATGATGAGATGGAAGTATTGTAGAAAAATTCTACTTAGAATTTGGTGATATTACTTAAAAAAAAGAAACCAATAGAATATATGGGTGTTTTCAATTGAGTATAAGGCAAATAGATCAATTGAAAGATATAAAGTAAGATTAATTGCAATAGGATTCACTCAAACATATGGTATATGCTACTTAGAGACATGCTCCTCATTGGCAAAGTTGAACATTATAAGAGTCTTGCTATCTCTTGCTGCTAACTTAGATTGGTTGCTGCACTAGTTTGACGTAAAAAAATGTCTTTCTACACGAGAGTTTAGTAGAAGAAGTGTACATGGAAATTTAACCTAGTTATAGTGCTTCTTCTAAGGATAAGATAATATATAAATAAAAGAAGGCATTACATGGATTAAAGGAGTTCCTAAAAGTGTGGTTTAGAAGATTTAGTTTAGTATTGTATAATTATGGTTTCAAACAAAGCAATATTGATAATAACTTATTATAAAGTATAAAAAAGTGTTAGTAACAATTTTTATTATCCATATGAATGATATGATAATCATAAGAGATAATAAAAAATAGATTGTTGATTTAGAAAAGTGTCTTGCGGCAAATTTTGATATAAAAATCTTGGTGGCTTAAAATACTTTCTTGGTATTGAAGTTGTTCACTTAAACTAGGTATATGTCTATCTTAAAGAAAATATATGTTTGAATTATTAGCTAAAATGGGGATGCTTGAATACAAGTTGGTAGATACACCTATTATATAGAATCATGGGTTAAAAGAGAATATGGATCAAAAGCCTACATACAAGAAAAGGTACCAAAGGTTAAGGGGAAGTTGATTTATCTATTTCATACAAGACTAAATAGTGCATATTCTATTAATGTAATGAGTCAATTTATGCATAATTCAAACTAATATCATATGAACGTAGTATTTAAAATTCTAATATACTTAAAGTTGTTTTTAGGAAAAGGAATAATGTTTAAAAAATATAACCATTTACTTCTTAAGAGGTATATAAATGCAAATTGAGTCAAGAGTGTCATTGTTAGAAAATTCACATTAAGCTATCTAACTTTTGTTTGTGGGAATATGGTCACGTAGAGGAGTAAAAAGTAAGAGATATTTACTTTGCCTAATGTAGAAGTTGAATGTCAAAATATGGTAAAAAACATTTATGAATTACTCTAACTTAAAAGGATGCTTGAAGAAATTAGGCTTATGTCAAAATTAATTATAAACCTATTTTGTGATAATAAGTCTGCTATTAAAATTGCTCAAAATTTAGTTCAACATGGCTGAACAAAGCATAGACGTTAATCGACATTTTATTAAAGATAAGTTTAAGGCAAAAGTTATATAGCTTCCTTTCGTAAGTTTAAAGGACAAACTTGTAGATATTCTTATAAAAGTAATAACAAGTAAGGCATTCTCTAACTCACTTAATAAGTTAGGCATGAGTGATATTGATGCACTAACATAAGAGAAGATATTAGTGTGGGTTATAGCTTAGTTAGCAAAATAATTATCAATAAGAAATTTATAATAGAAAGATTATTATGGTGGTGCCAATTATATCAAAGATCTCGCTAATCAATAGTAAAAATTTTTATAAATTGAATTGCATTTCATATTAGGTAGAAATATTTTATTTTTTGTAATTAATATAAAGTACCTTGTGTAGAGAAAAAATCAAATAAAATATTAATTTCTTATCAAAATGGTTTTTCAACTAACGGAGGTTTCAAGTTTGTTAATAGTTTAACGAACAAAAGGTAAAGTCAACAAAAACAAGTCAAAAATAATTTTATTTTAAAAATTAGTAATAAATTGTAAAACTATTAGAAAAATGGGAAACCACATCATTTTTTTTCTTATTTTATGTTATGTCATACTCTAGACTTATAAGCATATTTTATTATGATATTTTTGTAATTTACTATAATCTTTTTTAATTAAATTTAATCTTCCTAAAATCTAGATATTTTGATTTAAAATAATGATAAAATGATGATAATTAATATGTATCATTAGTTCTAAAGTATATATAAGGACCATTATTTAAAGCTTAGTAAGATAAGTACTTTTTTCCACCTCACATTAATGTTAAAGGAAAATGGCTAAATACAGGAGTATTTTCTTGTTATCCAACTAAACATGTTAATGATCAAGTCAGTCTCTTGATTAAAACACGTAAATCAATAAAATGAAAAATGAAGATATTTAAAATGGTATTAGTCATGATAGAAAAAATAACAATTTTTTTTTTTTACGTATTATAATCATTATCTTGTTCACATTATGTTGAAAGGGTATAAAATGTCATACTCTTATTAATAAGGAACATGCAAAACGAATTAAAAACATAAGTAATTAGAGGTTATAGGCACATAAGAAGATGATGACCATTTAATAGTAACATGACATCATTAAAGCTTAATTTAAATTGTTGCTTAATGAGGAAATCCTTAACAAAAAGTAGCAAATGATACATTATTAAAGTAATGATGGAGTAATGGTTGTAAGAGAACCATGCAAGTGGATTGTTCTTAAGTACGATGGCTATAATCTTCTTTGCAAATATTTTTATAAGAGTGGACTTGGTTTCCTATAAAGGATGTGCAGCCTTTCTAATTTTTGCCTCAAATGGCTTGTATAATTGTTAAAAGAGCATTTGGTTATAAGTGGTTACAATTGAATTACTTATATTTGATTTTATAGCTCTTAAAACAACATTAATGATATTTTCCTAAGGGCTTGAGCTCTAACTTGCTCCTTATTGTGGAATATCATTGGTAAGTGAATCACCTAAAAGATAAATTATGAGGCTAAAATGTATTTAACCTTATTAATTTAATATTTAGTAATATTTTTTTAAAATATTAATTTAATCCCTTTAGTTACAAAGAGGTTTTAAGCTTTGCTTTTCAAAACCTCTTTTTAATAAAGAAAATGCTGTAAAAAGTTTTACAACTTAAATGTAAATGCTATAAGAATAAGTAATGTATAAATGCAAAGACTTGACAAAGATTACTTTGTGTATGTGTTTATATTATATTTAATTGCAATTAATGTTTTTATTTATGTTTATCAGGGTGGTCACCATTGATTGTAACACCTTTTTAACACTATTGGATTTTTAATTATATCCTAATGAACCACACTTCTAATAAAAAGCACCATAATTTTTTTCTATTATATAAACCTTAAGGTATCAAAGAGTGTATAAAGAGCGACTTTGGTTGCAATGTAAATGTCAAACCATTGTGTAAGAGCTATAATTGAAGCACCTTAAACATTTACAATTTAAGGAATAACTTCTTTAACCATTGTAATGGGACCTATATTGTGTGGAACATTGAGAAAATAAGAGAATTTGCAACTACTTATACATATCATAACTATCTAAGAACGAATTAAGAAGGAAGAAAACTTTGGTTAAATGCCCAAGTTTTTCATCTTTTCCATTTAAGTGAATTTATATAGTTAATGAGTCAAAGTGTGATGAATAAGGTTTAAGGATATACCTAGATTTTAAGAGGATGTCATATATAAGTAAAACTTTTAATAAAAGAGAATATTGTAAAGAGTGGTTAAGAGGAGTGGGCAATCATAGGGAAACTTAAGTATCATGATAGATAAAATGGTGGCATCATGGATATTAAAAAGCATTATGTGAGGATAAATGTGAAAATCATAGTAGTGCCACCATTTTGTTGCTCTAACTAAGTTGTTAAATGTTTTTTATCAAGCTTTTTTTAAAATTCAAAAGTTATGTTAATTATGAGCAAAGGAAAGAGTTATTGCTAGTGGTCTCAACTTATTGTGGTTCTTACCTCTTTTTGAATTAGATGTAGCTTATTGACCAAGTTAAATAATCATTATGTATAAGTTCAAACTTACAATGATTATACTTCTCAATTTTAGCTTCAATTTCTATTTAAAATTCAAAGTTCTAAAAGTTGTAAAATTTAATATTTGCATAATTTGATTTGAATATACTTCCTATATATATTGAAGTAAAGATATAATGAAAGGAAGTTGTAAATATAATAAGTCAATATGTTATTATGTATATATGGTAAGTAAATATAATTACTTTAATATAAACACAATCATAAGTTAGATTATAGATCTTGATTTTTTGAGAAAATTGATCATTTCTTAGATATATATATATTAACATATTGTATTATTAATGAGAAATAAGAGAAATAGTTTTTTTTTTCCTCTACAAAAGCTAAGCTACTTCTTGTTCTTAAAGCTATTTCTTGTCTAGTTTACATGTTTATGTTGTTAAGTTAAAAACTAATTAAAGGAATCTAGTAACCTTATGTCTTTAAAACCAACATAAGTGGTATAAAAGGCTAAAGGTCCTTATGTTACCTATGCTTTAAACACGAGAGACAACAAACGTGAGAGAAAGAGAGTAAACACCAGAAAGTTGAGTCTTATAGGTCTTAAATGGCTGTAGTAAATTTTTTCCTTTTTCCATCTCCCAAATTCATTGGTAAAAATTACATACAATTGACAGTTATAATAAAGGCATACCTTCGGGCATTTAATCTTTAAGAGGACATTAAAAAGGGACCTAAACTTGTTCTTTTACTAGTAAACCTAACCATGACTCAATTGAAGTATTACAGTGAGTAAGTCTTTAAGTAGTACAAGTCATTAACTTGTATCTACAAAGTTGTCACAGAATCTATTTGTAATAGGATAGTGGCTTATGAAACAACAAAATAAGTGTGAATAGGTTGAAGAAAGAGTATGGAGGTGCCTATAAAATAAAGACTATGCAACTACTTAACTTTAGGCGAAAGATTTGAACTCCTGAAAATGAAAGAGATAAAGACTCGAAAGGATTACAATCATAGATTATTAAAACTTGTCAACCAAATTAGAGTTATTAATGATTTTCCAGAAAGAAATATAATTAAAAAGGTTTCATAAGCATTTTAGAGAGATTTAAAGTTAAGATAGACTTTCTAAAAGGGTTTAGGGGTCCAAATACCATCTCTCTAAGAGAATTGATTTATTCTCTTTAAACTCATAAGCAATGGTGGTAAGCAACTTAACAAAGAATGTGACATCAAAACTCATTGGTAAAGGGTAGTACTCACCATATAATTAATGTAAAAGGACCAATCATTTATCCAATTTTAGCTTGAAGAAACTATACATCATTTGCAAACTTTGCAACAAAAAAAGAAAAGGCATTTATAGAAAATTTATAAAAACAAAGAAAAACTCCCTCAACAAAAACCTTTATAGTTCAAACAAAAAGTATAAATTAGTAATAAGGATTAACTTCCTAAAGAACATCTCTTATAGCAACTCTAAGTATTAGAAAGACTAATATTAGGGTTTGATTGGTAATGACTACACTAATCATATGTCCTTATCTTTAAGATCCTTGATCAAGTCTTTAAATCTAAAGTGATAATTGACAATGGTAAGTTACCATGACATCTATTAATATTTAAAATTATTAATTATATAATGTTATAGCCAATATATAAAAGGTTTAAGGATAATATTTTGTACACATTATTTTCTTTTTATTAAATCATAAAAGTATCATTATATATATCAAGTGAGAAAATATAAGATATATTATACTCAGTATGATATTTAAGTATATTTTATCAAACATTAATTTATGTAATAAAACATAAATAATTTAATAAATGTATTAAATGTGTAAATCATATTGAGCAATGAAAAAATATTAATCGTAAGTACATCTATTTACATGTCAATAAATATTATTATTGACAGGTTTCAAAGAAGCGCGATACTTAAAATTTATAAATAAGAGTTCGGTTTTTTTTCTATCTTGTAATAACAAAATTTTATTGAATATAACTACGCTTAAAACAATGCTTCCATGATCTAAGTTATTTATTTATTTATCTTTTTGGTTAAATTGACTGGTAATAAGTAATATATTTTTGAAAAAGAGATGAAGTCATTTTAAAAGCATCAATATTGCAGATCGTATAGAAAGGTAATGGACATGCAATATTATTCTGGTTATAAAAGTTGTTAGCAGCAGGCTTCTTACTTGGCCGTGAGCCAGTTTTCTTCAAAGAAATTATAATAATATTTTGCAAAAACTCTCTGTTGAAAGGAAAAGAGTCGTTATAGGAGCCGTATATTTGTGGTGGCACCGAAAAAATCAATCCCATTATTTTGGATATGAAGTAAGCAAAATTCCTTCCGAACATATCTCGGAATAACTTGAAGAAAGTTATGGAAAATTCTTATAAACAGTGAATAACTCTTAGTAGTAAAATAACAAATAAAATATTTTAAAGAATAATACGTCTCCCAATACATAATGTACAATATTATTATAATCTTCTTTTTTTTTTTTTTTAATTTGTGTGTCTTGCTTATGTTTATTCAACGTCTATATTCAATTTACCAAAAAAGAGTGAATTCACTTGATTTGTCTCTTTCTTTTCAAATCAGTGATAATTATATTTATATTATTTTATTAATTATATTTAACTGTATGCCTAAGAAGTAAATTTTTTTTTGGTTAAATTTTCTATAAATAATTAATAAAATAATCTTTATTAAAAAAAATTATACATGTTGCAATTTATAACAATAAAATATCACTTTTTTTAATTATAAATTTTTTTGTTTGTTTTTTTTTTTCGTTTTTTTCACTAATGGTGTATTTTTTTTTTGTCTTAATAAAATGTTTATCCATATAATTACTTCCCTTCCGCTTTTTCACTAGCTAACGAGACCAAGTCCCTTTAGGCAACCTTAAAACGACAAACGAAAATGATATTTCCCTCTTATGCATTGGATACATATCATTATTTGTTAATAAAAAAAATAAAATTATTATTAATCATATATATATATATATATATATATATATATATATATATATA
>CM038598.1:5395861-5507394 GCA_021533255.1 Ceriops tagal | reverse complement strand
ATAATAGATCTAGAAAAGAGTGTATTCAACAAATATTTGTTATCAATTTAAATATCTTATTGTCTTGGCAAATGCCAAATTCGACAAATTGCAAGGGAGCGTCTCGCGGAGACCACAACCGTCCCCATCCAATTTGAGCCCGACGGGGTCCGCCTGAATTCAATGCGGCGGCCGAAGACGCCTTTGTTGACTCCACGATCTTATAAAATTTTTTTTTTTTTCTAATTTTATTGATTAACAACTACTGATGACAAAATGAATAAATGATCTTATAATTTCTTTCATAGATAGGATTGTTATAATTTGTTTTTAGAATATGACAACACTTTTAAGCAATAATGTCTGCGACGCCAAGCTTGAAAATTATGTCTCGCCATTTCAGGGAATTGACAACGTCGTCTTATTTCCTATTCCCACCCGATAATGCACCCATATAAAATAAAAGGAATAAATAAATAAATAAGTGAAAGATCCAATTATCTCCGTTCCTCACCGGCAGACATAACAGTTGGCACATTATGTGAGACCAACCCAAAATCTGTCTATTTGTCACACAATTAATAAGCATTTAACATTAGCTGAGCTATTAGATGCAGTAGTTCCCTTTTAAATTGCTCCTCTAGAATTCTAATTTGCAAACGGGTGCATGGCGAGCGATCCATCGTGGTCAGATGGTGCTCTTATTTCCAAGCAATAGGATTCAAATCTAATTATAGACAAATTATTAAATAATAATAATAATAATAATAATAATAATAAACCAAGGTGTAGACGGTGTGCATAACTAATCGACTCGTAGATTATATAATGGTATTAGGCATGTAATTTGCACTTCGCACGGCTTTTTTAGTGGGGTTTTTTTTTATTTTTTATTTTTTGAAGTATATAAACCACAGATATTGGAAATTTAATATCATGATGATCATCCATGCACGAACCTAATTGATTAATATACATATGATATTAAAAGTTAATCAGAAAATTTATTCCCCAAATATCAAATACACAGAGTAATAATGAAATCTCATGTGTGTGAGATTTTTCACGTTACTTGCAAAGTAGTTAACCAGTAAATAAGATATGTCTAAGAAAGTCATTAAGGATATGAAATAATTAGCCTCTGCCTCGAAAATTGACGGCAAATGAATGAAAATCGCAAAAAAAAAAAAAAAAAAAAATTCGATTTTGTCGCCCATAATTGCATCCCCAACTCTCCTTGGCAATCGCTTCTAAAACTGGGGAGGGGGGCGAGTTGGCAATAAGCAGTAGGATTCAAATCCTGTATTTTTCTTTCATTTGTGTTGTTGTTGTGGTTGTGGTTGACGAGGCTGACAGATCGGTTTATCCCAAAACCAACGGTTTTAATAAGCAAAACAGTAGTTCGATGCTTACAACATGTCAAAAGTGGTTGAATGACCCAGTCAGATTTTTTGTTTGAATGATACATTTAAAACTTATCCAATTATATATACTGCCAGAAAAATCGGTGGAAGTAAAGGCAACTTGTTAAGACGCGGGGCCTTTGGGATGTTGATGCATCTAAAATGTGGTTCCTTTTTATTTAACTGTCTTGTCTCTTGTCTGGGAAAGATGTTTCTAATCTCACATTCCGGTTACACGAGCCATGAATGCTGCTGCAACTCAGCCTAATTTTTTTACACTTTTTTTTTTTTTTTTTTTTGTCTTTGCCTTTTACTCGATTAAAACATGTTTCGGCTAAATATTTTCACCCACTTAAAGCTATCAAGTGATCACTTGGATTTAAATAACCCCACAAGAAGTTCCTCGTCTACAATAAATAAATAAATAAATAATAAAACTTATTTATCGATAAAATAAAATGATCTTATATTTCAATATTATAATACAATTCAATTATTTTATTCATGAAATTAAATAATCACATTAGATACACTTTCAAAATAATTAGTACATAAGACCCACTTTCACGAGAAATTGAATTTTCACTGTCAACCATATATATATATATATATATATAAAAGAGAAAAAATTGTCAATTTCACAGAGTTTTTTATTCACAAAATCCTTAAACTTTTGAGACCAATGCAATTCAAACTAAGCAAGTGAAATGGAATAGAATCTATTTAAATTGCACGAGTTTTATAGCATGCCACACACGAGCAACGGCGAGACCATATATAAGAGTCACTTTAGTTTTGGCTGGTTAAGATTTGGGAGAGAATCAATGGTCTTCGAGCGGTTCACTGGCTTTTCCACGTGTCGCCACTCTACTTGGGTTGCATGAAATTTTCGTGGGCACAGTAGTCAGCTTTAAACGTTCCGAAAGTAGCGAACTTGGGAGGGAGCAAGAGCTACGTGAAATAAAAAGTCCCCTCCCTCTGTTCGTATGGGAGTCAAGAAAAATGCACTCGGCAGTTTCACCCCCTCGCCAACCATGGAAGTGCTCTATAAATTGCTCTCTAACCTGTGGTCCATGGCCCTACTCTTCTTCGCTTTTCTATTCCTAGAAGCCACTAAATTCTTCCTTCCCCTTATCGGAATCGCCAGAAAGTCAGGCAAAACTGTCGCCACCACCTCCGAGTATCTTAAACTCATCGAACAAGAGAATCCGGCGATTTTCTACACGGAAGCGTCGTGGGGGCAGCAGGAATCCGCGGGCTGCACGGTTTGTTTGTCCGACTTTTCCGAAGGCGAATGCATCAGGAAATTGGTTTGCGGCCACACATACCACAAGGATTGCCTCGACAAATGGTTGCAACCATTTTTTGCTACTTGCCCACTTTGCCGGACCAAGGTCTTGCCGGAGGAGATTGTGGCCGGTTGCCGTCGGCAAACTCAGACGTCAGACGACGAGATGGAAGAAGAGACGACGTTTTTGTCCGCAGCACGTATGCTTTGGTAAAATAGCCTGCATAATAATTATTTTAATGGCTTCTTGCCATACAAAACAAATACGCACATATGTACGGGTCGAAGTACGCGGACCGAGGGACTCTGTGTCCAGGTAACCCTCTCATATTAGGCAAGCGTAGCCCCTCCCCCCCCCCACCCACCCACCTACCCGCCCGCCCCTTGTATTGGGATCCTTCAGACCCGACCCTAATTTAGTCTGCGTAAAGTGTAATGTATGTATAAAAATTGATTGAAAGAGTTAAATTTTAAGTATTAAATCTAATAAAATTAGATTGTTTAATTAGTGTAATAGAAAAGTGTAAATTTTAAGTATTAAATTAGTGATTTGAGTGTAATAGAAAAGTGTAAATTAAAATTCATTATCATGGCATGGCATGGCATGGCATGGCATGGCTAATAAGTGCTTATTAGTGATGTAGGTTGAACTTTGCATCCTCAAAAAATAAAAAAATAAATAAAAAAAAAAAGACACGGCAAAGCAATCTACGACCGCCAGTTTTGTTGTTCTAACAAATATATCCATTTATTTATTTTATGGCGAAGGAAAACAGAGGTTTGAAAGTTATCCTCAATCTGCCAAGGCCTTCGTTTATTTATTTATTTATTTATTTATTCATTTATTTTTAGGTACATTTATTGTGGAAATTTGGATCCAATGGCTGTATGCTAAATTGCCGCGCGCGCAGCGCTGTTGTCATTGGCCGCAAATGCGTTGAGTTCAATTAAACTGGGGAGGACTGCATTTTTAGTGTGCTGAATTCCCTTATAAAAAATACCTGAAGATCGATCGAACGACTTGCATTTTCTTTTTCACTTTAGACTTGAAAAACTATCGAATAGGTCTGCGATCCCTTTTTTCTTTACAGCCGCCCCAGCCCCCATCTCCCCCCCCCCCCCCCCCCCCAAAAAAACCAAAAAAAAAAAAACAAAGGTTAAAGGCATGACTCTCTTTTTTTTTTCTTTAATTTTTTTTTTTTTGGCCAACACAACAGCACTTTCTAAGTAATTGTAGTCTCCAAAAAAAAATAAAATATCACGTTATATTATATTTTAATCTTTTCAGCAAGATTTTCTTAGTTTAATTTATAGAAGAGTTCAGGTTGAGACCTCCTCGATGCAACAGGGTGTTGAATATTTGAATATCTTACGTCAACTAGTGATTAAATTAATTGATTCATATTTGTTTTTGGATATTATTATTATTATAGTGAATGAAGGCTTGCACCAATAAATATATTTGTATTATTGTGAGATGTTGTCACGTTTCCTCTCTCCTATTGATTCAGCGTCCAACTGCAACTTAATCCGATCCACACTTCAAGCCTTTCAACTACCACTTGATATTTTTGGCACGGCAGCCAATCATGAAAGGAAAGGAAAAAAAAAAAAAAAGAGGGAAAAACATAAAAATCAAGTTTGCTTTTATTAAGTAGAAAAAAATCATTAAGTCCACTTCTTAGCCAATAATATATATATATATATTTTTTCAGTAAGTACAGATTTTTTACATTTCTATATTTTAATATTTGTTTATGCCAAAAATTTCTTAATTCATTTTTCCTTGAATTTGAAGATTTTTATCTCATTCTTAAGTCAAATTTCTTCACTCATTTCTTTTTGTAAAATAAAATTTTATTTTGTATATTTCATATAATTAGAATTCAGTATTTAATCATGACTATTTATGGTTTGAAACATAAATTGATTCACTAAAAATTTCAACATAAAAGGCTAAATTATTTGATAGATTTTTTAAATAAATTTATTATCATAAAAAATTAATCTTTTAAATTTTAAAATTAAATATATTCATATAAATGATGTCATAAATAATATATTTGAGTTTACAATACTTGAAACCATTAATGTGTATAAAAAACTCACTTTAACTAATAATTGATCTTTTTTTTTGACTTTTATCATAATCACGTGATGAAAGATGGAATTTTTGTGTGTGTTAGAAATACAAAAGACTTTATATATATATATATATATAATTCATTGTTTAAATTAGGCTATTTATCAATACTTGAATCACATTCAAAATTATAATTTTTAATTAACGTGATAATATATAGACTTTTCTCATTAATCAAATCAAACTATAATTAAATCCTTAATAAGCATATTATTTAGAAATATTTTAGCATTATTAAAAGAGAATATTTTAACATTTTCTTACTTTTTCTTTTTTAATTAAAAATTTATTATATTAATTATAATATATAAATGACAATGATAAATAATCATTTACAATTCCATTATAATATCATAATATGATATGTCATTCAATATAAATTATGAACGTCACTCCCTATTATTTAGAATATTTCTTTTATATATTACAGTATTTACAATTTACCATTTAAAGTTCATATTATATATAATTTTATAATGGCATATAATAATTTTTGTAAAATTTTTTTTGTTAATTTTAAAATAATAATATGTATACAATAAAAAATAACAAGAAAACATAATATATGTTAAAAATGCATAATTGAATTAAGAGTATCATTATATCATACATTATCAATTATTATTGATGCATTCATGACCTATTTTGAAAATATGTTGCATAATAATGTTAGCTATAAATACTTATATTAATATGCTATTATGAGATCAATTATATTGTACTTAATAGATATTCTTTATCTTAGAAACTTCTCTTTAATAGGAAAATGCTTTAATTTTCACTAAGTTGATATCCTTTAGGTGTTTGTTGTTTCTATAAAATAATAATGTTGTAAAATTATCACATAAATTTTTAGTGTCTTATTAATGATATTAACAACTTTAAGTTTAAAAATAAAGTTTTATAATCATAATGCATAAATTACAACTTTGAATTATGTCATAAACTTTGCCTTCATCATAAACAAAGTAATGATAGGTAATTTTTCTTTATTTCACAATACTACTTCTTTTTTTTTTTAATACAAACAAACAATTAAATCTAGATTTTTTTGTTATTAATAAATCCAGTAAAGTTTAAATTTGAATATCTAATCATATTTAAGTGGTTGAATTTTTTGTACATGAGTATGCAAATTTTTTATTTCTTACAGATACTTCAATATTTTTTTTGTAACTTTTTAATGATTAATTTCATAATAATTTTTATACCTTTTTAATATTTTGGCTAAGAAACTAATATTTAATTCATTTTATGTTTACAAATATGTTAAGTTATCACAACCCATACAAATGGAACTAATTCTATGTCTTTACTTTCCATGTCATTCTTAGAACGTTGCATGAAACTAAGTTTGTTATTTTTCTATATGGGAACAACTCTAGATGAACATTCACTTATATTAAATTTTTCTAGCATTTTCTTGATATAATTTATTTTGAAACAATTCTAATAGTTCTTGTAATTTATCATAAAGCATTTATATTCTTATAACGTAGGATGTTTTTATCATATGTTTTATTTCAAAAATTTTTGAGAAAAATTCTTTAACAATAAATAAAATATTATCAACATATATGACTAAAAAAATAAACGTAATTGTTTTAATCTTTTGGCATATATATTAATCAACAACATTTTTCTTAAATCTAAATGATATTATGATATTGGTAAACTTAATATACTGCTGTTAAGATCCTTGTTCTAATCTATTTAATGAATTTTTAAGTTTACACACCATTTTAATTTTTACATTTTATAAAAAAAAAAAACCTCCTAGTATATTCATATAAAATTTCTTTGCATGATTTCTATTTAAAAAGATATTCTTTTATATCTATTTAATACTGAGTCAATAATGTTACAATTATCATTAATGAATTTTTCTATAAGATAAGAGAAAACGTCTTTGTATAATTTAGTACTTTTTATGATTTATAAAAATGAAGCCAAATGTTTATTAATTCTAATATGAAATTATGAATCTTGTAAATGAACCATTTAATCATCCAAAGTAGTTGTTCTCTTTTCTCTTTAAGATCTTCTTAATACTAAATTTTGTAATTTATTTATGCTAATTAGTTATGAGTTAGTTCTTTCAAGGAGTGTTTCTTCATCCAAATGTATTTAATTTTTGAAAAAAAAATATTTGGTGTTGTAATGGATAAATAAATTGTTATAGATAAATAAATTTTATCATTGTTAATAATTCTTACATTATTAATTTTTACAATTTTTAGACTATAGGTATACTTTTAGATTTCTCTAAGTAACAAATAAAATAATCATTGATCATTTAAAAGTCTAACCTTTATAGTCCAAAGGAGGAGAAGGAATCATATAAGGGCTCTTAAGGATGACACGAATGTGTGGGTGGATGACCAAGATCGACTGAAGGGAACGGCCAGGCAATTCTTTGTCAATTTTAACTCTGGAAAGGCAATCCATTGTAGTGCAACAGTGGTAGCCAGCAACAAATTAAATTTTGAAGGACAAATTAGGGGACTTACTTAGTGTGGATTAAGTCCATCGTGCGCTTACTTCTATGGATGCCCAGGTACCCAATCCTGACGGGTTCAAGGCCATCTTCTAACAAAGGTACTGGCATGTTGTTGGAAGTTCTATAATAAATATGGTTAGAAATCTTTTCTTAATAGGCATGCTTCCGCAAGGGCTCGATGAGACCCTCTTGGTTCTTATTCCGAAAGTCGAACACCTGGAGAGAATGAAACATTTTAGACCTATTTCTTTACGTAATGTCATGTACAAGCTCATAGCCATGGTTATTGTGGGACATCATGCATGATTGGATCAGCCCCCTTTAGCCTTGTTTTATTCTGGGCCGCTCCACACATGATAATAATATTGCCGCTCAGCTAGTGATTAATCATATTCGAAGGAAGAAGCATGGCAAAGTCAATACTCCTCTTAATCTGCCAGCCAAACTCATCTCGCTTATAATGGATTGTGTTACTTCTGTAGAGATGTTGGTTCTGTGGATCGGAGAACTAACAACAAAATTTAAACCTTTGTGTGTTACACGAGGGTGGTCCTATGTTTCTGTATCTAAATGTCTTTCTCAATTAATCGTACAAGCAGTTGAAGGAAATAAATTGAGGGCCCTGCTGCTTTTTAGACATGGACCACCGATATCTTATTTCGTCTTTGCAGATTATTTGTCATTATTCGGCGTAGCTACTACAACTCTTGCTCAGGTCATTTAATTCTGCACTTCAAAATTTTTGTGATTCCTCAGGTCAAAAGAAGAATCAGGAAAAATCCAAGTTGTTGACCTCACTTAATTTGAACTGGCACCTAACTTCCTCCATTACTCACGTCTTGGGTTTTCCCTTGGAACAAGACTTGGGAACAAATCTAGGCATGCCTTTGTTTCATGATAAGAAGGTGTCTCAAAGGTACAATCAAAATTGTGCGAATGGAAGGCAAGTTCTTTATCGATAGTGAGGAGAGCTACTTCAATTCAATTGGTGGCTACCATTCTGTATTATCTTATGCACACTACTGTTCTACTACGTTTTACCTATGAATAGATTGATAGGTATAATCAACGATTTTTATGGGAGGATGCTAATGATCATCACTAGGCGAGTTTGGTGACTTGGGAGGATGTTTGTAAGCCTGAAAGGCCAATATAGGTATTTCTTGGTGGGAAAGCTGTGATTTGGACGTTTCCCTCTCCTGCGGACTGGTTTGTAATTTGCAACTGTGGTGGGCCTTTGTTTGGGTGGCAAGATAGGGCACTGGGTTGGAGTTTTTGGTGGAGATTGTTGGCCAGCAGGTGGGAGAGTACCATACTGGTTCAAAGCTGGGACCCCACCTGAATTGCTGTTGACAGAAGAAGGGAGATGGGCAAGGTTTCGTTTGGTTTTCTTGACAGTTTCACAACAGGAAAGATAGCAGGGAAAGGTAAGAAAAACCAGAATCTAGCAGCAACAGCAGAGCAAATGGAATTAAGGAAAAACGCTCACTTTCGTTAGCTTACGATCTTTATTATATATGAAAATTTAAATATAGAAAATCATTACATTTTTTAAATTATGGACTTGGCAAGTTAAACAACTCATATCAGCCAACTCTTTTCCTTGGGATTACAAAGGGCAGCAGCCGTTTTCGAAATTCAAAATTTAAACACATGATTTGTTTAACATACAAGTACAGGTACATGTGACAATTAATCAAAAACAATGTTAGCAATCCCTTTCTTTAGTAAGAAGGATCTGCTGAAGCACCAACTTCAATAGAACTTAAAGAAAACAATCATGTAGTAGGGAGCAGACATATCAGAGTCCCATGCACACCTGATACTTGCCAAATAATCCATGACAGGGATGCAATTCAGTGGCACCATGGTGAGCTGTAATGACAGCTTCAATTGTCACTGGGAGGAAAGAGTCCTCGATCACACAAATCACCAGTTTGGCACAAAAATGTTGGCCTTTTCTTGGTTATTAATTTGAAGGTGAGTGATTCTCTCTGTGAATCTCTCCACACAATCCATATCTGCGTTTTGAATTTCCCCTGTATCTGCACCAGATACAAGATTTTTCTGGGTTTGAGTACCTAATGTGGAGCCAGAATAGGTGCCTCGCTTGCACTCAGGAAACCTCCCTAGTGAGCTTTCGTACCCATTTTTAGACTCGCTCTCTTGATGGGGAAGCTCTAAGATGATCACCATAAGTATTTGTTTGAACGGATCCAGAATGGCATTGAAAGGCAAACTTTAGGCTCGGATCCAGAATGACGCTCCAAATAAATTCACTTTTGACGACAGTTGGTTTCCAGCAATTTCTTTCAGAATTAGGATCTGCTTATCAAAAGACCGGGGGTCACTGTCTGAAACAAATCTCATATCTGCTACGCTGGCAATGTAAATGCTGAAAAAATTAGAATCTAATTATTTAGCGTCCATACCTTTTTTCGGTTTCCGTATCAGTTTTATGGTATTGACCAGAGCTCGGACGTTGAAAGCTTTCTGAGTCCAAAGGCTCCCAAGAAGCCTATAATAGCTGCTGTCTTCAAAGGTTTGCATAGTGTGATGGCTGGTATTCTTTCAGGTTGTCGTGTAAAGGAAATTGTTGCGCTAGTGTGTAGACCATTTTTGGAACCATATTTGAAGAGTCTTTTCCGGGCTGGGGTGTCAAGTGGTGTGTGCCAAATTCAATGTTAGATCTTTACATGGAACTGGTAGGCCTTGTCCATGTAAGGCACAAAAACGCTTACGGATTTTCATCTTTTGCACAGTTGCATGGACAATCTGTTTCAAAAGAAACAAGTTTATGTTCAGTGGAGAACAACCCAAATGCGAGACACTTCCGGATTTGGTGTTAATAAAGCTTAGCTTTTGGCTCAAAGGACAATTGCAACACTACCTGCTTATGGCCAACCATTGGACGTCTCTTCCGATGCTTTATGACAATGGATGGTTACAAAAACTACGCCACCTTGTCAACCTTGGACACCCCATTTGGCCCGGGTCTTAAAGTGGGATGTAGATAGTTCCACCAATGTATTGGAGGAGTCTTAAGGGGCAGCATCTTGTTCAATGGGTGTTTTAGATTCCAATTATGCTGAGCTTCTTGCAATCCTAAAAGCTATGGATCCCTCCTCTTCTAATATAAATTTTGTGCAAAGAAATTTCATCTTGGAATCAGACTCTTCAACTGTACCATCATGGATGCATAATGAAGGATTGCATCCCTGGAAGTTGAGAAAGGATTTCGGCAAGATTTCAAGCTATCTCCAAGGCAATGCAAATTGGATTTTGAAGCATATCAACAGAAGCATCAATTGCATAGCTGATGGATTAGCAAAGCAGGGAACAACGTGGCAAAATAATCTCATTGCTTGGTTGTAATACTTTATTTTGTTCTCTGAGTTATCACTAGATGCCGATTGCTGTTGATTACAGCGAAGGGGTGAGTAAGATGCTTATTTGCTTTGCCTAGGCTTGTCTTCCTAAGTGAACTTATAAATGGATATATATGTAATATTTGCTGCATGTAATAAAGCTCTCCATTTATCAAAAAAATCTTTTTTTTTTTTTTGTTTTTTTGTTTTTTGGACAACTGCTGCATATGTGTTTTGTGGTTTTATATGTGGGCTGGCAGTAGTTTTGGGTGATACTTATATGAATCAAAGGTTCTGGGTTTTTGTTTTTTAGAGAGTTCCTTGACAAATGGCTTTCTATGACCAATTTTGTTTAGTCATCCTCCGGTTCTTGGGACAATTCTGGTTTTCATGCAAGATGCCCATGAACGACACTGCTTTATTGTTCTAAGCAACAAAAAAGCAGAGAAAAGTGAGAGTAGGACTTGAGCTGCCTGCTGAATCTATGGAAGACTATATGCCGTTTAGCCACAAAACCAGTATATGCAGCAAACACGATACAATATATAAGCCAAAAACCAGTACATGCAGAAAGTACAAAACTCACTGTTGCTTCATTATAGTAAATAATTTTAATGCTTATTAACTATGCAGATTAGGATGGTTTTTGGTAGTTTCCAATAAAAAACAAGTTGCATCCTCTATTATGGGCTATCACCTCATTACCGTTGCACAAGAAGCTCGTGGAATTATGGCATTGGCTCGTCAAACGACGTGTAACAATGTTTAGGTTCTATCTTCTCTATTTATAATTAAAAGTTAAAGAATTGAAAAAAAATATATAAAAATAAAAAAATATAGAATTAATTGCTTTAAGGTAATCTACCTCCAAATGGTTAAAAAAATTTTGACATATTTTTTATTATTTGAATGTATAAACCATAAGTTATATATATATATATATATATATATATATTGTTTAACTATTTACAAATATAGAGATAATTATTTTTATTAATATAAAAATAATAAAAATAAATATTAAATGTTATAAATTAATAATATTAATTTTTTAATTAAAAATCTTATTATTTTTTGTTCTTTAATTTAATCTTATCTCTAAGATTAACTAAAAAGTTATTTTGATTAAATATCTTGTTTTAATTTATTATTTTTTTAGTTTAATATTTTTTCATGTGACATATTTCATTCTATAATTTGTCAACAATAATTTCATAATCTTCCAAATATAGTAAATAAAAATTAACATAAATAATTTGATATTGTAACAAAAGTCAAAGTTCTCTCATCTATAACCTTATCAATAAAATTGTTGTAATTCTTTGTTAAAAATATAAATTTTTTGATAATTCTTTTATTTATAAAATTATTGATATTTTCATAATTAACTAGTATCATTACTAATCGTTTTTAAAAAATCCATCATTTTTTATGGTTTATAAATTTTTTAACAAAAATCTCATGAAGTATAAACTTATCAATATATTAAACATAAATATCATCACATTTAAAATAAATATGATGATCATCAATCTCATCAATTTTTTCAACTTATTAAAATTCCTCTTTTGTTTACATCAATGCACTTTATATCACTTATTGTTACAATGCTAATATAATCTCTTTGTCATTTGCTTTTTCAATTAATATTTAGTGTTAATGGGACAATTTAAAGAGGATGAAAATAGTTTTGCTAACTCCCTTACCAATGGTGCAACGATTTTCAATGTCCAAACTTCTCCTTCTTAAGGCAAATGAAGGAGATAACTACTACCATTATTTATTAGTCGGCAAAATTTGACTTTCCATCAAATGTCAAGAATAAAGAAAAAATAGAAAGGTAAATTAAGCACAACTAATTTATAGTTAAAAATGGGAGTAGTAAAAAGATGATTCAGAATAAACTCTAATTTTTACTAGATAAAATTTTACCCTCACAAAGAATTGAAATTAGGAACATAATTTGTCCACGTAAGAAGTGGGCAATCTGATAACTTACCCAAAGGATGGACAAATGAGCGAACCCCTTCACATATATGTAACCCTTTTTTGTATACATAAACACCCCAATGTGTAATAAGTGATACAAAACTCCCTTCGTTAGCTGTCTCAACCTTCTTAGCATTAAAGTATATTACTCTTTATCAGTACTAGGAATCCTTCATTCATTGTTATTCGAATCGTAGCACCATTGGTATTTTACCCAGAATCTCTACATAAGATACTTTAATGCTGGACATAGATATCTAAGGATCCCAGCAAAGACTGACCTACCACAATAGAGAGGCAGTCCAAATATATAGCATGTTACCATACTTCAGGAGTATTGTCGTTAGCCTGTTGTCAATGACATACTTCTCCCTTCCACTCATAGTAGGCCTAAATTTTTCAGCTGCTGAACATGCTCGGATGGGAGGGGAGGAGGGGACCAATCTGATCCTGTCATCTCACCATCAACATCCTCCACAACATACTCCTGATAAATTACAATGCCATTTGGCAGGAAAATCAAGTCATGGCACACTATTCAAACAAAATTATACGGGCAACGATGAATCTGTATGTTGTAACACCCAATGACAATAACCATATGATATCCAAAACTTCAAGCATGAACCATCTCTGTGATAATTAAAATTTGAGAAATTCACAGTAGACAATACCATTTGCATCACTCGTTTGACACAGATGTCACCATTTCAACATAAAATAGAGTTGTGTGCATCTCAGGTTAATAAACATTTGACATACCCTCTGGATATCATGCTAAGCTTGGCTACATTTACAGAGCCTAGTATTAGCACTAACCAAGTCAATCTGTCCCATAACATTTCCCTTTCTTAACAACCTTTATATTGGAGGTGGTGCATCTTTGACAATTTCAGCTAAGATTTAATGGCAATAAATTTGAAACTTCCTTCTTAAGTCGGAAATCCTCAATTAGTGCACCATAAAATGACATGGCAGCATATTGTGAAGTTCCAGATAAAGGTTGTACCACTCACCTTTGTTAGCATCCTTTTTGCCAATATGTGATAGTGCCGCTGCCAAATACGTTGGCCGACCATTGTAGCAACCAAAACACTGTAGAATATCCCAATCACAGTGAATAATCCCAGCACAACCAATGCCAAGATGAATAATAACGGTAGGCCTGCTTCCCCAGCGCCTCCTAAACAACCACATTCACCAGCCGCACTAGCACAACTTTCAAAGCATGTGGTACAGTCAGTCCACATACACAGTGTTCCAGGTAAATGGCAGTCTGCACACATTCTGCAAGACAAGGAAAACCAAAGTCACCGGTACCATCACATTGGTTTCTAAAGCAGAACTACATAACTTTGCAAAGGATAAGAATTAAAATTCCTTGCCCAAGCATTATTCAGGTATATTTTACATTTGATGCTTCATAAAATCCAAGCTAAACAAAATCCTGAGCCACGGCTAAATGATGGGATCATGGAACTCATGGCTTCCTTCTCACATATTATGCCTCAGTCATCCAGAAAAAAGCAACACAAGGACAAAATGAAAGCACAAATAATGTTGCACTCATGTAATCCGTGACAACAGTTCATTTTCTTGCCATGCAATCCCACAATAAGAGATGGATTTCCTCAAAACATCAGGAGAGGAAAAAGAAGGGGAATGATGTCAAGAGTTTGAACTAATCACACACACACACACTCACACACAGAGATTCCCTGATACAAACACATACTGTATAAAAGCTTTATAAAATCACAACACAAAAGTGCCAAATCACAGTCATCATTTTAGACAAACAAAAGTATGGAAAGCCAACTCATCACCCTTGCAGCTAGAATAAGCACAACACCATCAGTTAAAATTCTAACTAGATCGAGCTTTTGCAAGAATACAATATTATACCCAGGCTGACAGCAACAGAGGCACAATTCCCGACAAGGCTGAGCTAAATCATTGCGCACTCTTCGATCATAGCAAGTAATGAAGCACCCAGATAAGCCCAACAATGCAAAAAAAAGAAGTGCTCCTGCCAAAGAGATCCAACTTATTGATTAAAAAATGAAGAGTGAATTATTAAGAATGAACAGAAAACAAAAATAGTTGATTTGCATGTCTTCACTGTGTTTGATTAAATCAACATTTTTTACCAGCTTTGTGATAGTCAATATGTATTTCCTGCTTATTTCATTATAGATATGCCAATAAATAGAGCAACGGTACAATTCTTAACAAGCAAGTAGCAAGATACCAATCATGAGTCACATTCAACAATGTGTCCAAAGGCAGATAAAGTTCACCATGGACTGTCAGCATGCAAACAAAGCTTTAATAGATTGTACTCTTTAATTTGCCAACAAGGGGACTAGCATCTTAATGCAGCAAAAATTTCGTACATCCAAATCCTTTTGATGACCAAAAACAAAACTCACAACACTTTTGATGGAGGCATAAGAATCATTACAGATATTGAGGAGGCATGCATTAAAAGGCATTATTATTAATATCACACCAGGTTCCTGAAATATTACCACAAATATAATAGAAACTAAGCTCACTGTCAAAGCCCCAAGCAAGACGAAGCCAGGACTGTTGATATCTGTCAATTAAATACACCAAATATGCCAGTGAGGCAATTACCTGCAGAGAATCAATAAGATATATAACATCAAAATCCCTTGGAAAGAAGAGATTAAATATTCCAGAAAATTTTCATAAGAGCAAATGACATACAGACTGAACAGCCAGAAATATGAACACAATGTCTCTAGTCACAAAGAACCGAAATTTTAAAGTTCGCCATTTCCTATCAGCAGCAACGTGAACTCGCAAATGGTAAGGAGCCTTGCAGGTTGTGCAATGGGCAAATGCAAAGCCTTCCTGTGCAACAATTCAAGAAAAAAAGAGATATTGCAAATATTAGGTTGTTTTGGAGTATGATGCCACATAAGTTGAACCAACTTCATGAACTACATCTACTAAAACCAACACTTAATGCGAAACACAAACTTTTCTGTTTCTTTTTTTTTTTTTTTTTCAGAAATCATGTATGACACCCTTGACAATCAAGTGAATAACTTCCAACAAGAAAATTGAGTCACAAGTACAACATACACCAGGTTATGGAGTATGAGCAATTGTGGATAAACATGAGACAATATCTATGTCACTATGCTCACATGAGAAATATGACAACAGCATCATGTTGTGTACTCCAATTTGAAATCTATAACCAAATAAAAAAAAAAAAAGGGAAAGAGCATTTGTACCCTAACAGCTCGCCAGTGATCCAAACATTCCCGATGTACATACTTTGATGTCCCCTTGCACCTACATGGTGCAATAAAATCTCTTCCTGAAAGGAAACAATGTTAAGAAAACAATAATCATTGTCAGCCTGAATCACTGCACAAGCCAGATAAAACGCACTAAAGCCCTGTTGCTAACAACTAAAACACATTAGATTTCTGCAAAGTCTCATTAAAGTAATGAAACCAAAAATAAGCACGAGGATTCAGGACTCTCATCCTCGTTTCTCTATAAACAACAAAATACAGAAGTAACAAAAAGCTTCAAAATGACAGTTGTTTCTATAATTCTTAATATACCAACTCTGGCTGCCGTCAATAGTTAAGACACCGCTAAAACCAAGCGATCACTCCCCTAACATTAAAATTCCACATTCCCAACAACAAGCAAAGAAAAACTGAAACACCCACACGCAATACGAAAAGCTCATTTAAGAAAAACACCCAATTCTCCCAGGAACCAAACAAATACGAAAGAAGCCAAATAATTATTAATAATTTAAAAAAAAAACAAAGGAAAGCAATCTTAAAAAAAAAAAAAAAAATGGGAACTTGAGGGTGGGGTTGGAGAAACCACCGTCCGTTTCGAGGCAAATACGGCACTGAATTTGGTTGCCCGGGCCGGCCTCGAGGTCGATCTCGGTGGGCTCGGTGATCGGAGAGGGGGGCACGAGAGGCAAAGAATCCAAATGATCAGCCATTTGCCTCACTCACAATTGATTCAAATACTATATATTATATTATTATGAGTAATTACTGAGAGAGATGGTCTCTTCCAAATCTGAAACCCTCTCCCTCTCCCTCTCCCTCTCCCGCACTCTGCTGCTCTCTGCGGTGGTCTCTTGCCCTTACTGTGAAATTTTTCAACTTTTGTCAGCAAATAAACTAAAACAAAAATATATCAATGTTCAGACAGGGGCGACCACTCCTTTGTCAACGCTCAAATAAACAAATCAATTATCATAATAATTTTTTCTCTTCTCTAAAGGAAATAAATTTATATGTATAAATATAATAACCAAAATAACTCTCTCTCTCTCTCTCTCTCTCTCTCTCTTCGATTTTTTTTTAATCTTTTTTCCCAAACAAAAAAGCTAAAATTTGTGCTTTTAAAAAAAAATTCAAGAATTTTTTTCCATTTTTTTAATAGTTTACTATTAATAATTTTTTATTTACAACTAAAAAATTATCTAAAAACAGTGTAGTCCTGCAACTAAAGAGACTTGCCGTAGGAGATATTTATAGGAAAAACTTTCTTTTCAAAATTTAGAGGGTAAAAATAATTTAATAAGACAACTTTAAAGCTAATTAGGAAAAAAATTATATGAATAATTTTACAAAGATGCCTATGTTACATTACATTACATGAAATAAGATATATTAATATAAGATATGCTTGTCCAATCATATCCCATATTTAAGAATTTATTTAGATAAAATAATAAATTCCATAGTTAAGAATTTGTTTAGATAAAATAATAAGAGATGGTTATCTAACCATAATAAACTATTCTTTATTTCATTGGTATGTTTGTGTTAGACTATATCATAGAATAGGGCAATCCAATCTCTAGAATATCTTTTACATTGAAGTTTTATGACATTGGCTTACAACTCGCCTCCTCCCTCCTCGTCTTTGCTACATTTGCACAAAGTCTTGTCCATAACCAACCAACGTTGTTTGTTGCCATCGCCATTCGTCCACTGCTTGTAATTGTTTGTCGCTGTTTTCATCCTTTGCCAGTCTCCGTTCACTGCCTTTTGTTGCCATTTGTCAACATTGCCGTCGTTGCCTACCATCATCGTTTGGTCATCACCTGTCATTACCATATATATTGCTTGCCGCCACCAAGAAAATAAAGAATTTTGTCTAATTATTAAAAGAGCATTATTGATATTTAAACATAACTTCAACTATTCAATTTAGGATAAATTCAAGCATTTAATAGGCTAATTATTTTTCATATGATTTATATCCTATACTCTTTTATATATTCTCCTGTTTATGTAACATTTTTATTCGAAACCTCTAAGAAAAATATGTATTAAAAAGGGTCATTAAGTATGTAATAACTTATACTTATACCTTTGCACTTTATAATGAAATCGAAAATGAATTTACATAACAACTTAGGTCATTATAGTCCAAAAAAAATTATTTAGTATCTTATTTATTTTATTATTTAGGTTATAAACTAATTTTTTTCTCTTCCTTCATAGTTAAGGTGAAAAGAGTATTGCAATCTACTCTTTTAAATAAATATTGTCATTAGTACCATGAAAAATATAAAATGGAACCAAATGATACTCTCGTAAAGAGATAAAGATTCTAAAAGTGACCTTATAAGCTTAAGATGTAGTTCTTATAATGTAACACATTATCTCTTAAATTCAAGAGATAACTCTCACATTATAACACTTTTCTCTCCATCTTCTATCCAATGTAGTATGAGTGTTATGTCCTATTCTCTTAGATATGTGACATCCTTATCATTGTATAACATATATAACAAAATCATTAATCATACTTCCAAACAAATAAGATTATAGAAGTGACCCCTATAAGTTCAAAACATATACTTTATAACACTTTATCCCATAAATACAAAAGTTAACTCACTGTCATAATATAGAATGTTGTTCTATGCAACATTTAATGTATGGACTTCAAAATGCTGTAAGGGTATGTTATCATATGTAATGACTTATTCTTTAAGAATAAATTTTTGCTTTATAGAACAAAAGAAATCCAATAAATTAAGTCATTAATTATCACGTAATAATGAGATAAGGTAGCATTTACACGCTAAATTGGGCATTATAGGATAAAAAAGATCTAATTAGTTAATTTATTATTTAGTTGATAAACTATTTCCTTCTCACTTTCAAATTTGATATTAAAAGAGTTTATAAAAAAGTTATTGATACTTAAGATGATTTACAAATCTTTTGTTCTAAGTTAACTATCTTGCGTGAAGTCATCATAATCATCTTAAATGTGATCTATTATCAATGGATCACTAATTTTAGAAATTCTTCCATCTCTTAAATAAGTGTAATTTTAAATGTAGATTAAAAATTTTGTAATTAAAAGTGTGGTAATACCTAGAGAAGGTATTAGTACACCAAAAATAACCATTATAAAGGCAAGTGCTATTTTTTTGATTAATTGCTCCCTCTTATGTCTTTATTTCTTTATTTTATTTTTTGTGTTATTTGTATTATTATTATTGTTATGTTATATATAATTAATGATAAATAGTTTAATAATCTTACCTAGTGAATATAAAAATATAAAATAAGACTTTTTTTACTTGTTGGTTTAAATTTTTTATATTTTAGAATGACAAAAAGGCTTTTTTTAAAAAAAAAATTAGTTAAAAAGGAAGGACTTTATTCCTTAGATAATTAAATTAATAATTATTAAAAGAATTGACTAGAGAGGTCTGTACCTTGAAAAGTTGATTAAAAAAATTAGGAAGAATTAGTTAAATGATTCTTTTCATAAAAAGGCTGAATTAATGAAAATAAAAGAGAATTATTAATCCTAATAGTTTACTATAACTAAGAACATTAAAATAGTCAACTTTAAAAAGATAGTTATAATTTATTTAAAAAAAAGGAATGGATAAAGTACAAAATTTACAACAAAAGTATAAAATTAATAGCATTTTAAAGACTGCCCATGTATATTTATAAAAATAGCCATCAAAAAATTAAATAATGTATCACATAAAAGAAATAAAGAAAGTTAACATTACATTTTAGATATATAGGAAATAATCTAAAAGCTTCCACAAAGTAATAAATAATAAAAAAAATCTTAGATGACAAAAAAAGGAAAAAAGAATGAAAGAAAGAAAGAAAGTCAAGTTAAGAACACAAAAAAAAAAAAAATTGTTTAAAAGGCCTCTAATTCCAATATGTATTAATATGACTATAGTCATTACAAACCATTAAAATTAAAAGGAAATATCAATTATAACCTTCTATCTTATTTATATAAAGATAAATTATTAAAATTTTATACATTATCTATTATAACTATATCTAATCAAAAAGTAAAGGTTAGTTCCTTTTTAGTGGTAAACAATAAAAGAGTTTTTATCCAAGTCTTGAGTTAAGCCTCTAGTGAATAAATTAAACATAAATGTCTAAGTCTAACCCCAATTATATGTAGATCAATTGTTAATTAATGGGTATAACTTGTAATCTGGTATATTAGGTCTAATTTTTAAATATTGTTAAAATTCACCTAAATTTAAACTTAAATTTAAAACAAAAAGGAATCCAAACTATAAACCCAATACTCTTTTTTAAACTAAAATAACTCTCATAACCCACTAAAATAAATAGTGCAAAACAATCCTAAAGCCTATAATAACCCAAAATCAATCTACTAAAGCAAAATAAACTTCAATTTTAAGTTTAAAACCTAAAGACTTTTATAATCAAAACCAAGCCCAAACTTTTAACCTAAATATCAATGTTTTGACTTGAATTTAAAATTCTCAAAGTGAGAGCTTAGTTATTATTCCCAATTCCCAAATTACTTGAGAAACATGACTTAGTCTTTATAAATTAAGAACCTAAAATCAAAAATATAATATTTTGGATTAAAATCATAGAAACTCAAAATTAAGATAGTTAAAAATAATCATAAAATCCCTAAGTTGCTACCTTAAATAAAAATAAAAGCATAACATCTCTTGGTAAAACTAAGTACCAAAAAAAATTATAAAATAAAAATCAAATGACTTTAGACAACAAAGAAAAATACAAATATAAATTAAAAATTATAATCTTACCAAACTTTTTATAGCAAATAAGTTTAACTAAAATCAAGACTTAAATTGTAAAATCATAAAAGAAAAGGACATAAAGCTTAGGACTCTGAATCAAACATAAAAAAGTGAATTAATGTAGAATTTTAACCCTAGAACTTTTGTTAACTCTAAAAATACAAAATCACAAATCCATAATGTCTATAGAAATACAACCCATACAAATTTTAAAATTTCAAATCTTGTGAAATAATATCTGTGAGGACTCTATATATGCTCTTAATGCACTCGCTGAACTTAAAATCCTACACTATTTTAAACCTTAATCTCAATTTTAAGGGAGAAGCAATGAGTAAGTAAGAAAAAAGAATAAATAACTCAAAAAAGTTCAAGAGAGGTAATAAAGTATGAGAGTGAATGCTTTAAGGTTAGTTATAAAATAAGAAATTTATGCTCCTTAATAAATGATTCAATTTTGAGTAAAGCAATAAAGCCCTTAGCTTATTAGGCTTGTCTTGTTTATAGATCAAGAATTTGTGTCCGTCAAAAGCCATCATACTTAGATCTAGCCTTTTCTTCCCTTATTTTAGCCTAAATAATTTTCTTAATCATTTTTTAACCTAATCAAAGTTAATCCTTAAATCTAATTTCAGTAATTTTTATTAGCCTATTCTTGTATCCATTCTAAAATTTAAGCATTTGAATAATTAATTCTTGAATTTTATTAGCTAATTAAATGTTTTATATCTTTAACTTATTATTTTCAAATTGTAAAAAGCCAAAAGAGTTATAAGTAACTCCTTTTTCATTATTCAGTTTTTAAATGACAAAAAGGTATAATAACCCTAAGCAAATATTTTAATTTATCAACTTTTCAAATCACCAATTGCTAAAGAACCTTAAGAAAATCTTTTTTAATTCCATAACTTCCAAATTATTAAAGAAAGCCTTAAGCAAATCTATTATGATTCTTCAACATTTTTTATATTTAAATTCTTTAAGTTTTATTAACATTCAAATCGCTAAAGGGCTAGAAAGCCTTAACTAAACCCTATTTAAACCATTAGGTCAAAGCCTAAGAACCTCAAGTAAAACTTTTATTAACTAAACTAAACTTATTATTTTTTGTAATGTTAAGTTGTATATATGCAGGAATTCTTTTTATTTACACTAAGTCACAAGTAAAAAGGCCATTACTGCCAACAAAAAACACCATAAAAAAACTTATATATAAAGTGGCATATGAGTACAATTCATATAGCTTTTAGTTAGCATGGTTTATAAGATCTAAACCATTAATTTTATGTGACAGATCCTGCCCTACTTAATCAATACATTTGCAAAGTGATTACATTTATGGTGCTAAAAGATGAAGGAAACTCAATTTGTGATTCTATTACTGATATAATGAAACATTGATAACAGTTTTTAAGGTTTTCATTCCCTCTTATTTATCTATGTAACTATAGTTAAGAAATCACTTATAATGATAAATAAAACCTTGCCTACCTTATCGTATTAACTTTATAGATCTACTGCATCCTTAATTGCAAATAGCTTTGTCTTATTAATGTTAACGGCTCCAATTTCCTTAGAGAACATACATACAACTTTTTCATTGTCACCTCACACAAACCTTTTATACCCATCAAGTCATATGCATTAGTCATTACTACATCCATGTTAAATTTATATGTACTCTTCAAAGGCAATGACTAGATCAGGTCCTATGGTCGTATTTTTCCCTTCTATATAGAGTAGACACTTTTGAAATTTAATTTGAACTCATTTAACATGAAGTTACATTATGACCACTTTACCTTTAACTGCTACCATAGCCTAGTGTAAATCAGATCATGCCTTCTCAACTAAAAATGGTTTGCTTGCAAAGATATGGTCATACCTTTTAAGTTAGATAAACCACACAATTACCTTAAACCCTACCAGTTATATTTCCTTTTATGCTTATAACCAAGCTTAAAACTACCCATTAAACGCCCTACCATCTCAAACACCTACTATAGTGGTAATAAAGTAATAAATGTATAATTAACTCTTACTCTATAAATTAAGCATCTTCCTTATTAAAGCTTGCAATCAACTATAATCTTTCTTTAATAAGTAGGCAATTTATTATTAATTACCACAAAAAAAACCTCTACTTTAATGGAGTCAATTCTTGTCATATTCCTATTATTACTGCCTCACCAGGTCCATAACAACACTTCTAAAAGTTGCAAAAAGATCTCACAAAGAACTATCTATTTTTTTCTTAACACTATATAAACTTGTGCTTCTCCCCTTTCACTAGTTGAATGGTCAATATAAAGTTTCAAAACTAAACAAATAACTTTTGCTCTTAATTAAAAAAAACTCCTTCGCCAAGCAAACTTCCATACCTATAATTGTGCTTTTATCTACCAAAGTTATTAATTAGATTTTTTGTTTTTTTTTTGACAATGCAAACAATCTTGGAAATATTGCTAAACCTAAATTATAGGTCCCTATCTAAAGACCCAATAATGTTGAAGACTTTTTAGGTCAATTGAGAATTAGACAAGTTTTTTAACATGACTTATTTGGGCATTGCTATGATTAAATAAGTTTGTTACTAATTATTAAATTGATGAAGGATATAATAATAATATAATATGTAAAACTATTATTAGAGGCCACTAGACTTATTGCTAAAAAGGATTGTTAGACTTGTTTAAATTGCTATAGTTTTTATTAAAATTGTGGAAAAGGATTGTTAAATCTATTAGACTAGTTATGGTTTATATTGGAATTAATTGAATAGATTTATAAGTTCTTATTTTTATGTGACAAATGTTGGGTCTACTCAAGTGCCTCAATTTATTTAATTTATTATTATTATTATTATTTTACAAATTTTGTTATTATTATGTATTTGTTGTTCTTTGTTAAATTGGTTTTGTAGATAAGAATTGAGCTTAAGACCCCTACATATTTGTACATGAATATTAGGATTTCTAGCCTGCACATAAGGACATAATAATCCAATTTGCTTTGTCTCTCGGTCATGCATGACCATTTACTTAAGCAAAATGTACTTCACGCCAACCCAAAGTCTCTCAAATACTCACAAAGTATAAAATTTAATTTCAATGAACCAAAAATAATAGTAATTATTATGTTGCACATGTATGTACCAAGCGAGAATGTTTGCTATATATATGGTGTTAAGCAACGAAAAATGGTGTTCAGCAAAAATGAAAGGCCGTCCAAATTTAAAAGGGTGCAAAGATTCGGAATTATCTCTCATGATTTATATTTCAAGATCCGCGAAACAGGAAATGATGCACTGGCCATTCGTAATGGCAATCTGCTTTAGATTACACTTGAGAATAAAACCACAAATAGGAAAAGCAAGTACTTACTTGCGTGACGTTTCTATTTCTCTTCTTTGTTCAATAAAAACACACAGGGAATATAGAAAAGATATCACTATGGAATCATCCAACAAGTCATGTATAGCTAGGCGACCCCACAAGCACGGTAGCAAACTTTACACACACATCATTGCTAGTATGACATAATAATGTAATAATTGAAACTTACCACTATCTCAAATGGGTCATGCCAACCGAGTTGGACCTCTTAAACAAATAGTTCTATATAATGTAGACTCCATGCACTTGGGACTTGCTGATATTAGCTAGCTTGTCTTAAAGTGACTAACATGGATATTAAATTAGGATAGTGTTATCATAAACAATATCGACATCCCAACATAAAAAATTTGGTAGGGATATCAATATATCATTCCTTTTTATAATAATAGAGAATGCCTTGCAGGATAAGTAGTGTCAACACCCTAGCAACTTGCTTCTTGGTTTTACCTTTAGAGCAATGACTCGAATTCATAATGCGTTCACTTCTATCATACAATCTCAAATTCATGGTTACAATGCTCGTCCTGCTTTTTATCAGACAATCTCAAATTCGTGGTTAAAATTCCAAAAGCAGTTGATCCTAACAAAAAACGGCTACTGTCAAGCCAATAGGTAACCTTGCGATATTTAATTCTTAGGTAATCTCATGGAGCTAAAGGTGTACCCTTTTGACTTTGCGCAGAGAAGCCGCTTCTGTCATCCCAATAGGAAGGTCGGTATGATGCTGCTTCTCTCTCCCACAGCAATTAAAAGACCTTTTGTCAAGAAGATCTGAACTTTCTACTATTTTGTTCATGACAGATTTAACAAATAACAAGTCCATGGACAATGGTTTTTTCTTTCTCTTTCTTTTTTTTTTTTGTTTTTTTTTTTTTTTTGTTTCTTGTTTTCTCCCCTTTTAACTTCATTGATAGCCTATGATTCAGAACTTCTAACTTGATCAACTTTCAAGTGCATACGAATGGTCTCATGCATATACCATAGTGTACAACACTGGATTCAAATTAGAGGGATTGGCGAGGCCTAACAAGGATTGTCTTGTTGTTGTCTCTTGTCATATCGGTTGTGTTCTCATCATCCAATCGTAGGAGAGAGTGCATGCAATGGAATAATTATATATTTAATCACGGCGACGTAGCTCTTCCTTAAAGCCATAGAATTTAGTGGTTAAATATGCCAGATTTTGTTTGACAAAGTATAAGTGAAATTCAACAAAGTGGAAAACAGAGAGTTTAATTTTGAGGACTACTTGCTTTAAGAAAAATAAATAATAATTTTGAGCAGCACCTCTAGGCAGCAAGGACACAAAGAGAACAACATGAGAGCAACCAAGAAGTACCATAGAAATTTTTCATGCATTTATTTGAATTTATTTGAGAGACTAAACGAAATGCAATTAATTCACAATTTTTTGTTATTATCATTTGATTCTTTAAATATTACTATTTTATACACACACACACATGTATGTATGTATGTATATATATATATATATTAGGAACAAGTTGGAGCATGCTGATGAGATCACTCATGTCCCCGTAGGACGTGAAGAGCCAACAAAATGGTAAGACCACCAACTTGCAATATATTGTTGTTTAGGAGAAATGCAACGATGAACCATGCAAGCGGGATGCGATCTCGATTTCTTTGTTGGATAAATGATACAGAGTGCCTTGAATTGAATATGGTGGTTTCGTGGAACCCACTTATAGCAATACTGTATCTCAGTAATTAATGTAATGTTTATGAATACATCTTGATATTGATAAGCTCACAAAGATGCGAAAGAATTATGAAACAAATTGAGATTTTTATTGAAAGTATAGAGAACATTTGTAAAGAGACCACAAACGAGGTTGTCAATCTCAATAGTGACGATAAAGAGGGGGACAAAGATTTTTCTACGACACAAACAACATCTCGACTAGTCTCTCGCATAATCAAACCAGGCATCCGAACGCGTCTATAGTGAAGGAGCCAAATGAACCATCAGAACTAATCAATATTGCGGTTAATTTTCATACAATTTTGGTCCAAACGGCCCCTTACCATTGTCTCGACTCTCCTGGGCAATCTTTTACCGTTTGTGTGTGTGTGTTTTTAAGATAACTCTTTGCCAACAGCGCGTGTAATTGACGTGCCAGCCGGACAGCCTAGAAAATAGGAACGATGCCGATGATCGCCGGGGGAATGCAGACATCGGAAATTGACGTGTGGTATGGTGTGGTGTAAACGCCAGATGGTGCTCAGAATAGGCATATATAGAGAGGGGGGCAGTGACAGGGACCGGATGCGCACAATAAGCGTTAGTGGAAGCATACAGCCAAGGTTAATGCATTTTCATTCCTATCTTTTCTTTTTCTTTTTCCTTTTTTCTTTTTTTTAATTTTGACTCCCTGTACCTCACGATAAGCCTTGACTTGAGTTTGTGCCCACCCAAACTTAAACAAATTATAAGATAGACAATATATATATATATATATAAAAAATTTTTTAGTTTGACTCGTATATAGCATATACAAGTTGAATCAACTAAATTCTTATACGTAAAGGAAATAAAATATATAGAAAGGAAGAATTAAGATTGGAAATTTATTTCTAAGTTAAAATAATGGAACAGTCCACTCGGAAGCCATCTTAAAGCTGCTGGTGGTGGTGGTAGTGGTGGTGGTGGTGGTGTAGTGATTCGAATCTTGGTTGGGAATGAATATGACAGAAAAAGGATTAGTAAAGAGAGAATTATTATTATTGTTATTATTGATAGTGGGGGTGGGAGTGGGAGTTTCTGTTGGCGGGACTTGCTTTCCAAGTTTTGCTTCTATGCTTCTGGTGCTCGCCGGAGGAGGCGGGAAATTGAAGTTCTTGCCGCTTTGATTTGAACAACAAATACACGCGCACAAAAAAAAAATTAAAAAAAAATAAAAAGGAAAAACAGGTACGTTCTTTCTTTGATGGGGCTTTCTTTATTGGTTTTTCTATTCTTTCTTGGTGCTGGAAAAATGGAGAAGGCTCGAGAGGAGTGCGTCTGTCTCTCTGCTTTTGTCTTTGCACTTATAGGATCGGTCCTCGGCTGTTGTCTGGTCTGTTTACAGACACGAAGCTGTATTGTCTCTGGTGGTTTTATCTTTCAAGTGTGGAAAGTGGTAGTTTTATGTTGTCAATGGACTTTGACATCGTTGGGGGAGTGTTTTGACGGTGGGAATTTGCTATTTTTGTTGAGAGAGTTGGGCTATTGTTTCATTTTATAATGGTAATAAATCAGTTATTGATTCAAACGTCCGAATTTTTCTTTTCTTTTCTTTTTCTTGATTTATTGTTTCGAAATTTCTGTCAGAGACTAAAGCTCAGTTCCTTTCTAGTTTCCCCGTCACTTTTGGGAGCAACGTTCCCAATACATGTCATTCGTCGCCTACCCTTTAGGATGGGGCACGGGAAAAAATAGCCCTGGTTTCTGATCCTATTTCTTGTGCCAACTTGACTGCAGCACGCTATCTTATTTATATTTATCACTGCACTGCACAGCGTGTATGTATTTCTGCCGCGAGCTTGCTGAGAGTCAGCGTGGCTTTATTGTCAGTATAAGGGAAGCATGAACTCGCCATCTACACAGTTTGTTGCCCCTGCAAAGATGGGCATTTATGAGTCCATCCGCCAAATTGGGACGTGGGGGGAAAACAACCCAGAGTATATGATACTAACAGGCAATCCGGGCTCGTCTGCATCAATAATAGTGCCCGACATGAAGCAAGACAATCAGGTGTACATTGTTGAACCCCTTTATTCTTTAGTCTTGTGCTCTAGACCACGCCTGTTGATTGAGACCTGAACCAGATTTCTTCTCCCATTTCTCTAGTCAGAGGATACTTCCCAGGGTACCCTTGGACCTTCAAACAGGTTTGATCAGGAAGCAAGCAAACCTATTGATAGGGTTAGTGTCAGTCTGTGAATCTCTCTTTCTCCGGACCTATATAGATATATATATATATATGTATATATATTATTTATCAAAAAATTTATTCCATCTGTTTATTGTAAATTTGCTGTTCTAAATTGGATGCCCAAGTAGAAATCTTTATAAAAGCTCAATGTCGGTTTTGCTTTATTTTCTACACCCTTAGTTGAGATTTTCTATAGAAGTATCAATACTCTAATGTTGCAGTGTTCATGGCCCTTCCAACGTTTGTCATTTTCATTTGTTTCAGTTTCAGCTCTTTCAATTATGTTCAAATCTTAGATTCAAGCATTTCTCAAAATTGAACCCATAAGCTTTGCACTTTTTGGGTTCTTTCTTGACCTAAACATTTGGTTCACAACTCATACATGAACGATTGCAGGTACAAAGACGTCTTGCACAAAATCGTGAGGCTGCTCGTAAAAGCCGCCTGAGGAAAAAGGTAGGAAGGGCTACGCGTTAAAGGCAATAATTACATGCAATAAGGACCTTAGTTCTTGTTAGAATTCACTTGTTCCTTGCAGGTTTATGTTCAGCAATTGGAATCCAGTCGTTTAAAGCTGACGCAATTAGAGCAAGAGCTTGAAAAAGCTAGACAGCAGGCAGGGAGAAATAGTAGCTATTTCCATTTTTCCTTTTTTCATTGCTCTAATACCAAACAAGTCTCCCTATGTTTTATATTGATTCTATTGAAGCAGTTGAAGCTTTCTGCAGGGATTATATTTAGGTGGTGGATTAGAAGCTGGTCACCCAGAGTTTACTAGATTTATAAACTCAGGTTTGTTTGTTTGTCAAAAACTCGACTCTCTGTTTCTTATATTGGTTTTTGAGTTGAATTTGCCTTTCCCTTGCATTGTGATTGACTTTGCCTCAGACGATGAAAAGTGCGGCGTGGAATCCAAGAAATTTGGGGCTTGATACATTAAAAATGCTTTGGACTTTGCATTTCATGTCACAAAACTTTCATGAAATTCTCTAGCAGAGACAAATATTTATTCTGGAAGAAGCAAAGCCAATGCTAGAACAATAATTTTGTTTCATTTAATATATTCACCCCATTGCTTATGGGACAAAACATTAAAGTTTCCTTTCTAACAACATGGTTGAGATCCAATGTTTGAAGTACTGAAGGCCCTGAAAAGTGCATCGTGTGGGCATGCCTGAGATATGCTTGTGGAAAGCATGGGTATCACACTCTCGTGCTGTGCTTTTTTCGACCTTAGAGCAAACATTGGCATCCCCTCACAATCTAAAAGAGTTAGAAAGGTGGCAAAATAGAGCAATGATAAAATTTTCAAGAGTAAAGTGGCTGACTTTGTTCCCCCACCACTTCCCCCCCCCCCAACAAAAGCCACCACCACACATTCCAGTTTTGTCTTTTATAAGTTCTTGCTAGAAAATATGGAGGCCATGACAGATAAGCTGCTGGTCTGGAATTACTAAATTTATGCAATAGATCGAACATAGTATAGCTTTCTAAGGTATTTACTGCAATTTGCTGCAATGAATGAGGCCTACACTTGATATTTACACAAATATTCATTTCAAAAGTTTGTGAAATGCTCAGGCTAAAAATTCGTTTCATCACATTTCTGCTACTTTATACTAGTGGATACTTTGGATTTGATTAGAATGTACACTAGTCTAGTATTTTCTTTGAATGGTGAGCACTATTCATTTGTGCTCAACCTCAGAACTCTTTTCATTAGGGTTGAATGGTTTCTTCACAACACCTATCTAAAACTTACCCATATTCACTAATGTCCTCATTGCATATTCTTTTAGTTTCTGTTCTTTAATCTTAACAAATTTTATTTGATCACAATCCCGCACTGAAATTTTTGCAGGGATTGTTACCTTTGAGATGAAATATGATGAGTGGTTGGAAGAACAAGAAAGACAGATTTGTGATTTGAAGACCGCTTTAAATGCTCGCATAAGTGGTATCGAGCTTGAGCTCCTTGTAGAAAGAGGCTTAAGCCACTATTCTGAACTCTTCAAGATGAAAGCTGCTGCTGCAAAAGCTGATGTTTTTTATCTGATGTCTGGCATGTGGAAATCATCAGCAGAGCGTGTTTTCTTGTGGATGGGAGGGTTTCGCCCGTCAGAGCTTCTTAAGGTGACACATGAGTTTGTTAAAATTTTTAACTGACCATATTCAAATGGAAAGATGCTGGGTTTTGAACCAATGTGCTTGCCATGTCCTGCACTAGATCCACCTTGTACAACATGCATGGAGTTTCTCTCTCTCTCTCTCTCTCTCTCTCTCCCACATTTTCAGTTCTTTCGCAATCGCTTAGCTTAACTTAACTTATCTGGGGGATATGGCCAAAAATCTTATGTATGTACCAGTTGGTTATAGAATTATTCCCTTTTTGCTCATACTCTGTGCAAGTTAGAGATTTTTCTTCTCTTAAAAACTCTTTATGCCATCCTGTTCTAGGTTTCTTGGCTTTTTCTTCTTCTTCTACTTCTGTTTTTCTTTTTAGTATATTTTTTCGCAGGTACTGTTAGCTCTCTGAAATGAATGTTTGAATTGTTCAATAAACTTACACATATTACTTGGGAATTTTTAATGGAATTTTGAAACTGTTGTTAGTGAAGGTTTAAACCATGCGAAATAAGCATCTATGCCTAAATGTTAGAAACATATGTTTATATAAACTAGATCCTACATTTTTATGTAGTCTTCAAATCCTATATGTACAATTCATATGCCAAACAATAAGAATTTCAACAATGGACATGACGGTTCTGTGATCATGGGATGTTTGTTATGGTTAAATGGTCAATTGCATGTACAACTCCCCTGGCAGAGAACCAAACTTGACCCATGATAACTGCTAGAATTGGAACTCACTGTTGTCCACATGCCTGTCTGAATAACGGGTAAAATGCCATCTTGCTATTAGATTCATCTATTTCAATGGCATCATTTGTTGTAATATCCATTCTATCATATTTCATAGAACTTTACTTGTTACATAATTTGATGGAATGATCCAAGTTTTTGTTGATGGCAGGTTCTTTTGCCTCGGCTTGATCCATTGGCAGAGCCACAAATTATGGAGGTCTCTAACCTTACACTATCATGCCAGCAAGCAGAAGACGCTCTTTCGCAAGGTATTGATAGACTCCAGCAAACTTTAGCAGAGTCAGTAGCTGCTGTTCATTTGGGCAAATCAAGTTACATGCCACAGATGGAAAATGCAATGGAGAGTTTGGAGAATCTTGTCCGGCTTGTGCAGCAGGTCTACACTATCTTCTTATTCGCTTTTACTAAAAATTCATTCATGTCTGCATGCCTCTTTCTTTCTCACTCTTGATCTTGATGGATCATTTTATGGTGAATGGAACTGTTGATATTTCAGGTTTGGTTGGTACCAATTGTTTTGAGTTCTGTATGGATTGCAAAGAGCATTTAATGAAGAAAAACAAAGTTTCATTTACAATTGTCTGGAAGCAAAAGTATTCCACAGAACAATCACATAAATGTCACTGCAAACGTCTTCTTTCACTTCCAAAATTTTGCATTGTGCTCATTCAAAACTTAACTCTAAACTTCATTGTTAAACAGGCTGACCATATTCGCCAAGAAACTCTGCAGCAGATGCATCGGATCTTGACCATCCCCCAGGCTGCTCGAGGCCTGCTGGTGTTGGGGGAGTACTTCCAACGGCTTAGAGCTTTGAGCTCACTATGGGCAACTCGTCTCCGTGAACCTGCTTAATTTTGCATTTGAAGGACCCAGCAGTGTCAAAATTCCAAATACGCGTTCATCACTAGCAGAGTGAATTCTGGCTACCAATGGTGTGCATATGGGAAATGATGTTGCAAGCTTATATGGACATTTTTTTTTCTTTGGTTTAATATATGGACATAATTCAAGCTGCTTATATTTTACATAATCTAGAAGGTGTACATGTATATAGCCAATTTGTCAAGGGAACGTTTGTGGTTAAAATCATTTTTCAACGATGGTTGTGTTGTACTTCCTGCAAAAAGATAAAACGTTTTGATTCAATGCAAAATCAGGCTAGTCTTGTCATGTAAATTTTAGGATATTTGAGAGAATGATTATTTTGATTCTCCTCATTTTAGAGACTTTCTTATTCAGAGGAGCTAAAATGTCTCGGTACAAGATCTACGGTGAGCTTCTTCACCACTACATATTTGTCCAAAAGCAATAAAATCCATTTGGCTTAATTAGGCTTCGTAGAAAGGCCATGCCCATTGCACTTCAACTCATCTGTGATTATGCGTGCGCGAAGATTCACAAATTTGTTTTTGAGTGCTCTTCTGAAGAGCTCAGACCCTTTTCAGAATTATGCTTATAGAGGAAAACAAAAGAGATCTCAAGAAGAAAACATGTGAGTTAATTGAGATGCTTAAGCTTTATGACAATCATTTCCTCACATTCAACTTCTGGTCGTTAGCTTGTTATGTTTTGTATTCAAATGCCTTTAGAAGTTGTGGAAACAATAGTCCAGAAGAAGGCTAGGATCAATCTGAAAATAAAGATCTAACAGAAGGCATTGTGGACAATAGCTGTTCTTGGAGCAGCAACTGCATCGTGCCCCTCATTCAGTCATTCCACAAATTCATATCTCTGATGTGTATGGTTGTTATTTCCAACTTACAGCGTTTGGGTTGAACTCAGCCACCATACATTTCACCCTGCATGGTTTCTCTGATGATGTATTAGTCAGCATGATTTGCATCTCGATCGCAAAACTAAAAGGGAATTATGTCAAATTCACAAAGGATTAATCCTCACTGCATGATACCATCGTAACTCAACCAAGCCTAGTTGAATTGCGAAACAAACAACTGTTCCTCATGTCAGGATAAGTTCATATCCTTGGAATTTTTTTTGTATCCTTATTAAAAATGATATACATGGTGAATTTGATGTAAAAACATTGAAAATTTGAACAGTCACCCCAGATTCTGGCAGACTCTTTCTCACAATTTTGACATTGAATAGTCCAAAGCATCAACAAGAAAGTCTGCAATCACCAAAACAAAAACATTCCAATCAGTTTTTGTCATTGCAGGGGATTCTACCAAATGTCACATAATCTATTCTGAAGGCGATGTAAAACCATTTAGGTTAAGATGACTTAATTGTTAATGCAATTTATTAGATTCTCTAGGACACATGAACTTACCTGCATCATTTTTGGTGAAACACATTGGTGGTTTTATTCGAAAAACATTTCCATGTAGGCCACCTTTCCCAACTAGTATACCAAGCTCTGAAGTCAAAGAAATAGTAAATGAGTAAACTAGAAAACTGGAGCCACCCATTATCCTAGCCAAAAGTTGATCGTTACATCTTGGCTTGACAGGGTATGCATTGTTACCTCTAAGTTTCTCAAACAAAAATGCAGCTTCTGCCTTGGCAGGTGTCTTCTCCTTCCGGTCATTGACGAGTTCTATTCCCACCATCAAACCTCTCCCTCTCACATCTCCAATGACTGAAAAATGATCAAACAGTATAAACAGCTTGCCATGCAACCAACCCCCTCCTCCGAACGAAATAAACAAAATAATGGACGCATAGAACATCCAAGAGTTGACTTTTAAGTACACTTGACCCTTTAGAAGTAATAATATTGATTTAAAATAAATAGACCTTGCTGATAGAAACAGGCTGTGCTCATGGCTCCTCTAGACATCCATAACAGGTGTGTGCATAGGATTGACTAAGTGGGGCAATTCTTTTGGTTGCTTTTCTTGAGACAATGTGTAAAAGCATATGTATAATAATTACTCAACTGGGATTCATATGAACCAAGACTCAGTTGCTCATGTTCAGATTTCATAGTTTGCTTGTTTGGTGCTGTATTGGAGTGCATTAGAACCTAAGCAAACACTAGTCTACCAGAAGGATGGGTCAACAGAGGGATATGGCTTTTCTCTTTCCACTTCTACCCTTCAATATATAGAAAGATACAATAGAAGAAACAAAATAATGGAAACAGAGCAATTACTGTCATGTCTTAGCTGTATGTCTCTCAAGCGTCCAATCAAATGAGAGCCAACAGAAGCACAATGTTCTTGACGTCTCTCTCTGTCAATAACTCTCAGCACTGCATGTCCACCAGCAGAACATACGGGGTTCCCACCAAAGGTGTTGAACTGGATCTTCTGAGCCATAACATTTGCTATTTCTGGTGTTGTCACCACTGCACCTAGTGGTAAACCATTTCCTATACCCTGATAAATGATACAAAATTTCATGAGATGATAAGGCAAGATTTGCAAGCCAGTGACATTCAAGGCAACCATGAGAGAATTGCATAAAAGGAACCTTGCTAGGGAACTGCAAATTTAGAATTTAATGATACATCAATTTCAGGGGCCAAATAATATGGAAAATAAAAAGGATTATTTTAAAGACCTTTGCCATGGTAACTATATCAGGAATAACACCCTGTGTCTCAAAACCCCAATAATGGCTTCCTGTGCGACCAAAACCAGTTTGTACTTCATCAGCAATGCAGACACCACCAGCATTGCGTACAATGTTGTAAACCAATTTCAGGTATCCAGGGGCTAGTTCAATTGCTCCTCCAACACCCTAGAGTTAACCAAATTAGAAAATTCATAAAGCTTATGAAAATGCCTCATTCATGGTCATCAAATTGCAACAGATCAAAAATAACTGTTAATTGCAAGATGCCAACCTGAATTGTCTCAGATATAAATCCAGCAACTCTTCCTGAAGTTCCATATTCAATGTGATCTTGCACATCTTTGGCATAGCCAGTAGGATCAGAGCCAAAGGCTCCTCGGTATGGATCTGGGTTAACTACATGATGAATTTCACCCTGTGGCATGGCCATAATCAGAATCCTAGGCAAGACACTGACAAGTGCCCCTCTCGTGTAACCAAATCAAAAGAAAATTCTATTATGGCTAAATCGTTTAAGTAGCTGCACAAACCTGTGGAATAGAGTACTTCCATGTATTCAAAGCAGTTAGTCCAATTGTGCCAGAGCTTCCACCATGATAAGCATTTCTCAATGAAATCATTTCAAGATTACCCGTGTAGAGTCTGGCCATCATCATTGCCAATTCATTTGCTTCCGAACCAGAATTAACAAAGTAAACGACCTGAATTTTAAAAGGAGCTACAGTAATTAGATAATTAACATGATAACGTCCCAGCAGGAAAAGACTGCTCCTCTTCCCAATACCAGGAAACCCACGTTAATAGAATAATTAGTCTAAAATCATCGCCGTTGATATCCACCGCCAAAGCTAACAGTTGGCTAAAATCCCAATTGTGCTAGTTTTTGGTGTGTTGTGGGAACTTGATCCTGTTTACTAAAACTTTGAGTCCAGCGGCCACTATGCCGAGTGGCTGGTGGCAAATCCCAATTGTGTTGTAATAGCAACAACCAACAAATCATTTTCTGTATCCATAATAAGAGCTTCATAATAATGGCAAGAGGAGGCTTAAGGTACCACAGCCACGACTCAAAAAGACTGAAGATTGAGTGTGAGGGAGAGAGACCAAAACCTTAAGGTTTCCGGGCATCTTGGCAGCCAAAGCCTCGGCAAAGTCGGCAATGGCATGGTGCAAATAGATAGTGGTAGCATGCTGGAGAAGCTTGCTCTGCTCTATAATGGCATTCAATACTTCTGGGTGGCAATGCCCACATGACACTGTCACTATTCCAGCAAACGCGTCCAAGTACCTCTTCCCACTCTCGTCATACAAATATTGCATCTTCCCTTCCACAATATTTAGCTGTACATAAGACCCCCCTCCCCCCCCACCCCAAAACACACACAATCAATCATAGCCCAGAAAAAGAAAAGCAAGAAAAATTCAATCTTTTCAAAGATTCATCTTGAAAGATAATTAAAGAAGGGTGCCGCCTGGGTGTTATATTATATATAGATAATCAGTATGAAAGATTAAAACTCACGGGCTTCTGGTAGTAATAGAAGAGGGATGGACCCAGAAACTTCTTGCGTTTTTGGAGGACTTCGTCGGCCAAAGGTCCCTTGTACGATTTCGGCTGATAGTAAAAAGGTGGAAGCTGCGGCGGAGCATCGGCGGAAGTTGACGGCGGCGGTGGTGATGATGAAGGAACAACAGTAGAGAAGGAATTGAAGGGGAGTGGGACCCAACGGTTCTTGCCAGGACAAAGAAGCTTGGCTTTGGCTAATTGACATTGTACGCTTATTTTCATGATTTGCCTCCGCGACGCCATTTCTCTTTCCCCAAAAAATTTTTTAAAAAAAAATCGAAGTGAAAAAAAAAAAGAAACACGCAGACAGAGAGAGAGAGAAAGGTTGAGAGGTTGAGCTGAGTCACTCTTCTTTCTTTGCTGATGTTTGTTTTTGTGCTTGGGAAAGAGACTTGAGTAATTTTGGAAGAGATGTTTGTGGAGTTGGCTGTTTTATATTCTGTGAATCTGTTTTGATCATATTTTACGAAAAGATTGAATTTTTTGATCTCTTTGTGCTCAAATAAGACCAATCTGTAACACAAAAGGAAAGAAAGCGATCATTTCAGGGAAAGAAAAGATTCCCTTTATGCAATCCACGATTCCCGTGTTTTTAAAAATCATTAATTTAATAAATTATTATATATCAGTGCCTCTGTACTTTGTTTTGTTTTGCCAGCCAATCATCTCGTAGGAATAATCAGTGGGCTTGATGAGGCTAGAGTGACGTACGTCTTCAAATGATAGCGTCACGGATTTTGTTTTGTCGTATCGTTTAACATCCACGCCTTGCCAACCTCGGAGAGCCTCAACACCCTGTCTTTGACTAAGACAAGTGTCTAATCGCCAAGAGCCAAAACAAAGTATCCTTTTTTAACTCATTCGAGTTATCTTTTTAACCTATCATCTCAGTTTGCATGTAATAATCGGGGCTATTGAGCTGAGAGCTATTGAGGGCCGACAGGGCGTGTAGGATTCTTGCAGTAATATGCAGCCCGACCCAAGGGATCCACAATGATGTTCAAAGACGGGATTCTAGCAAACTGCACGAATAACCATATTTTCAATAATCTTCAAGAATTATTTATCTTACCTTGCCACGGTTGTTATAATAGGACAAAAATGTAGGTGATGTCCTCGTGATTGTCCGATCGATGAGTTTTCCAAGCATTAGGAGTGCATTGATCTAACTGTAAGGAAAGCTTTAGAATTGATTCGCGATCCAAAACAGAAAAATGTGCAACTATTAACACACATGGAACAAGAAAGGAGAGTAGGCAGATGTATCAGACCACATCTTCTCAACGGTCACTCTCGCTACTTTCTTGCAGATGCACTAGAATCGTACGACGTTTTTAAACAAAGTACCAGCAGCCATAGGTGCTAAAAGACTCTAGCAACTATTCCGATGGTGGGGGAGAGTAAGGGACGTGGTCATCCCCAGGACAGTCAGTAGGAGGGGTCTCTGATCTGGGTTTGGCTGATTCTGAACGAGACTCAATGGTTAGGCAACAGGATATGGGTAAAGTTGGCAATGATTGGATGGGTTCTGATTTTTCTCTGTCGTTGTCCTGGGAGAAAGTAAGATTTTACTAACTTTTGATTCGAGGGAAGATGTGCAGGCCATGATGATTGAAAGGGTTAGGGAATGGTTTCATCAAAACTTTGTCAAGGTGTCTTGAAGAAATGGGGAGTGATTGACAGATATGGCTATGTACAAGAGGGCTTTCACTGCAAGTCAGGAACGATAGACTTCTTTCTAACCAATGAAGCAATTAGGGATCATTTCTGGGCATGAATTATTGCTTTGAGTATGGATGGTGTCTAGACTATTGCAAAGTCCGCATGTTGGTTAACCTGGACATCGCAATTCTGAGAAGTGTGGTGGCCACGATTGATGGGTGTCGGCTTACTCTGAGGATAAGAACAAGGGCTAGTAGCCACTCTAATTTGGGGGATTTAGATCAAGAGAATTAAAGCGGCAATAGAGACGGTTTCCACTAGTAGTCGAGCATCAGAGGCAAGTGTGGAGTGCAGCAAAGAGAGTGGATCAGGAAGAAGTAAAAATAAGGAAGTGAGTGGGAGGAGGTCAGAGGAAGCGATGGTGACTATGGGTGCAATCTCACCAGCGTCCAACATTTAGGCGACCAAGAGAGTACGTATTTTGTCGAGCAAGAACGAAGAAGGGATACGAGACATTTGGAGTAATGCTATGGCGGTGGGGCCTACGCATGAGGCTGCGAATATCTGTAAATAGGATAAAAGTTTTGAAATTCGAAACACTTTGCACCACACTTGAGATGATTATCAGAGAGTAGGCAAGTTGGTCAAACCAACGATTGAGCCGTTTGCAGATTGGGCCGAAGGAAGCAACGATTGGTTTATTGAAGAAAAGTGCTTTGCTTTAATAATAGCCGGCTGATCTACACAATTGACGACAACTTTATTGGGTTAGACCGAGGAAAGAGGGTCAAATTAGAGAATGGCGGTTTGGAGAGGTTGTCCGGATAAGGGTGAGGTCTTATGAGTCTCATAGTTTAAACACCCCAAGTTTTAGTCTTAAATAGCCAAAATTTGTGTGCGGAGCAATAATAAATGCCACAAACGAAGTGTCAGCCAGAACTAATATTCGGAGAGAAAAACGATAGGCTAACTAACTTTGGAGGTGGTAGAGAAAACAAAAAGGCTTGGGCCACTGAGACAGTGAGCCGAAAGGGTGCTATAACAATTTATGATGGATAGGTCTTCTTTTGGTGCAGAGTTTAACAAATAAATGCCAGAGTCCTGAACAAGCTTCCCTATTATGAGTATGGGAAGCGACTCTGGCATGCAAAGGAGATAAGGCTTCGAGCCATAATAGGTTAAACGTTCGATTCATCAAGCATGACTGGGAAGTGATGAAGAAAGAGATAATGGAATTTGTGCAGGCATTTTATGTGACTAGTGAGTTGTACCAGGGAGTAAACTCATCCTTCATTTTTTTTGATTCCATAAGTTGATGCAAATATCATTCAGAAATTTCGCCGCAAAAATGTAGCTGCTAGGTTGAAACGGTACTTGGAACAATAAAGAGGCATTGGAGAAGATGCCCTCCTCCCCAAATCCTTATCAATAAACTCGCAAGCAGCTTTGGCTCCTTTTGTCTTCAACTTCTTCTTGTGGAAGCACAAATGGTGAGGAGTAGGTTGCTTCGGGAAAACTAAAATACGTTACGGAAACTTGGTCCCAATTAACTGGCACCAATTTTTGTTGTTAAAAAAAGAGCAATCAGTTGCAAGAATTCAATAAAATTAAAGGGTTTCTGTTGTCAATTAGCAAATAAATTCACGAAAGCGTAACTAACAAAGAGACTAGTAGAACGTGCAAAGTTTAAGCCTCCAAGATAGACGAAAACAATCGTAAAAGAATCTAGCCAACCTAAAGCTAATTTAATCAGAGATTTGCCCAAATATTCTCAATTGAAAGGTTCCATACGCACGAAACCAACAATTAAGCTAACTAAATCAAGCCCCCGCTTGCTGAAATTCTAGCTGCAAAGTCGGGGTATGAATCATACGTCTAGCGCGGGTTCCCGTCATCGAAATTCAATGCATAACTTTGGGGATCATATTGATACTGGTGGCTCTGCAACTGCATCCTCTTTTTCTTGCTGAACCAAAACTTGCAAACAAAATTCTTCCACTTGGGGCCAAATTTTCTGTTCTTCCTTCCATCATGTTGATCTCTGTTATCCACGTTGCTGTTTCTTAAACATAAACAACCAGACGGCTTCATGGCTGCATCATCTTCATTATCTTTAATCATGTCCTCTTCTGTTCTAATTATAGGAATTGCGGAAAGGTCAAAAAAAAAAAGGGGGGGGGGTTGCTATGAGACACCTGTATAATAATGCTGGACATTAAGAAGTGTGAATATGTTATTTTAGATTTTTAGATAAACTATAATTGTAGTGTTATAAGATGAATAACATGATATTTAATATATTTTGAATTAATGTATTCCATCTTTACATCTGTTTTGAATAAAAATGAGGAAAATGGTTGTTATGGTAAAAAAAAAAAAAACAAAAAGGGAAGTTGACATTAGATTGTGTGACATAAGCTCAAAACCAAGCTGGTTGATAAATTTTTTCATATATCAAACCTTATTTTTTTATTTAATATTAGTTGTTTAATTAATGGTCATAGAAAAATAGGAAATTTCCTGATGTATTGCATTAAAAATCATGCACAGTGATGAATAATGCAAGTCACGTAGAGTCAATATAAGCAAAAATACAAATAAAAAAACTTAATCTTATAAATACCTTTGATGCAGTTTGGAATTTAGACGGAGAAGAAAAGAAACACAACAATCTTGATTTCAACTGCTAAAGAAAGTTTATAGGACTAGAAGAAGTGTAGACCTCAACGGCAGGGCGAAAGTCTATATTTATGGCTTGAAATAAAATAGGGTAATAGGAATTTAAATAAGTTAACAAATTACGATAAATGGGTAATAAACAGGTTCCTATCTATCAAAACAAAATTGAGATTTTATGAGTAATTTTTTCTTTTTCAAGAAAATAAAAGAGGAAGAATAAAAATAAACTTAAACTCTGAATATATACATATATATTCTTGAAAAATAAAAAGAGAAACTTGAAGATTTTCTCATTATTTTTATTTTCTTAAATTTTATAAATTTGCAAGACAGGAAAAGTGTCTGAGTTTTCCCGTATAGATAATGCTGCCAAGGCTAACATGCAGAAGCTGCGCCAGACCTTCACAAGTCCGCATTTGACTTTGGATTCCTTATTTTCTCTGGACACCTCTGGCTTACATTATCAGTGTTCAACAACGTAGTTAAAGGACTCTCTGTCCCCATACATTGCACCGCCTGTTTAGCCATAATTCCTTTCGTTTATTTCTGTGCGTGGATTCTGGCCATTGGGCTGTTATTGTAACTAGTTTGACAGCTTGGCGAATTGATTTTAATTTATTATGCACATAAGCTCTGTTGCTGGTCACTACCATGGCATAGGAATTCTGTATTTAGGTCAAACGGGCTGGCCCTACTTTTGGAAATGCCAGGCTTACCCGTGTCGTTAAGGACTGGTAATTTACATTTGCACAGGGAAAAATGGGAAAACAAAAATATTGCAACTTAAATTTGGGTCTCGTGATTCGAAGAACGCAAAAGATAAACGACGAATCGGGTCTCAAGATTTTGGCAGAGGGATGGTCAAATACAGGATGCTATATAACTTAATTGACATTAAAGTTGGTTAAAGAATAGAAAGTATTGAATTCGACTTTCAGTTTTAGTTTGTGTTAATTAATTTAAAACGAAATTGACTGTTATTGGCTTTTTGCGACTCAGTTTCAAGGCTAGAACAGTTGGAACGAAATAAATTAATAAATAAAATAAATGAAAAATTTATTATTCAAAGAAAAAGATTATAATAACATTTGTGGAGAACGAGAGTTGGAATACGGCTGCTAGACAAACGACATCTAATAATCATTCCTCTCCACAGGAGCGCACAGGTCAAAACAAATAATCAACTTTCATTAAAAAAAAAAAAAAAAGAAATGGATGAACCCGACTGCATGCTGATCCAAGTTGCTTTTTACTTGGAATCTCGTGCGTCATATTTCCAATGTAACGATGGACCACTGGAAAGGGATAATATTGCATGTTGTCAGGCTTGTTCCTCTCATAGTTTCAAGGGACTTGGATCTACGGAAGCATATGCAAGAAGCTCTTCATCTTTCACCAACAAAGCCATCTCTTTTTCATCCAGGCAAACCCATGCCTCTATTCCCTTGGTTCTTGTATTCATAAGAACGACTGAAGTGGTAAACTGAGTTTGGGATTCATCTGGCTCGATGCTCGCTACAATCCACACGGGTTTTCCGCTCCCAAAATCAAGGTCGTAGAGGCCAAAACCACACCAACTAGTAAATCCGATGCCATCCAATCCAATTGGCGTGTTGGCATATGCAGAATGACTTGTATCCTTGATTAGCTCAATGAGCTTAAGCCACCCATCCTTTCCTTGTAGTTGATTCACTGTGTTTCCGTCAATTTTTCGGATTGCGTGCCTTATCTGGCACGCCAAGGTAGTCAGATGAGGGTCCTCGGTGTCGCACAGGGTGGCCGCCGGGCAGTAAATGTTGCCAAATGAATATTCCGGGAATGGTGGCGCGGCTCTTGCCCTAATGTTCACGGCATGGGATATTAAAGTGGGCCTATAGGCACCCGATTTCGCCTTGAACATGGCCATAATGCATTTGCTAAGAAACGCTGAGACGGACTCAACTCGCGAAGGATTGTGAACGCTTGAGCTTGCTGCTTTCTCCTTGAGATTTGCAATGGCCGATGGCTCAAAAACAAATCTCCTTGTAGCAGCCCTACCCGTCCTGAAAAATTGGTTGAAAAATGTCATTAGAGTTGCCTCTTTCGGGTACTTACTATTTTGCAGGAAGACCGACGGGGCATCGAAAGTCGGCACAGGATACGCAGTTTGTTCGTCGTCATCCTCATCAGTACTGGATTTGCAGGCTATGGAAGCCCAGCTTTTTAAAAATGAGCAGATGGCCGTTCCATCAGCAACCATGTGCGTGATAAGTACGCCGATGGCAAGACCACCACAGGCAAAAGTGGTCTCTTGTATCAAGGCAACATGAGATCCTGCGCTTGGCTTCCAAGAATTGAGCTCGGGCGGAAGAAGTTTGCTACTAGATTGCGGATCATATTGGCTGAGGCATTCAGATAGAGAACAGCTAGCTTTGGCATCGATATAGCATGCCCCTTCGTCGTTACAATCAATGGAAAGATCACCTTTGATCTTCCCCGCCAGTGGGTAAAAAAGGCTCAAGGTCTCCGATAAAGATCGCTTAAGCCTCTGTGATCTCTCCAGTGTATCGATAACGTCGGTGCCTCGACTTTGATTTGCGGGGAACCAAAGGATCATGGGGACATAATAGGTGGGAATGAGTTGGTCTATCAGGGAGATTTTGTGGGTTTTGAGGTGACTCGGTGTTGGCGATGAAGGTTTAGTGCAACTCCTGGCAATTATCTCAACTTCCATTTCTTTGGTCCTGGAGAGGGTGGAAACTGGAGGGGGCACGAATTGTAGGGAGATGGAGGCTGTGAGCTTTTATATATTTATTTATTTCCGAAAGGCAATTGATGACATTGTTGGTGTATCTTGTTGAAGGGGAAACCTTGGCGACGTGGCCAGCAAATGACGAGGCATTTATATAGAAGAGGAAGAGACCTTTTAAAGAGGGGATAATGCCCTTGGCCGCCAACTTTGGCCATGGCATAGCCTCCATGTTCGATCAACAAAACTAGCGCCATCCAACGTAGAAATCCCCCTTGCCGAACCATTGAACATTTCCGCATCTAGTCATAGTCATAGTCAGCAAATCAACACTTTATGGGAAAAAAAAAATTACAAATGATTAAAAAAATGTGAGAAAAGGACTCGCGCTGCAAGAAAATGCTTTGGACGAAATTATAAGGATGTTTTGAGAATCTAACATCATGCACGTGTAATTAGAATTATAATAACAACGTTTCATTTAATTAAGTTTAAAAATATAAAATTATTAATGCTTTTGGTGCATACATAACAATTTTAAGTTTATTACCACTGATCACTTTTCACTGCTGTATTAGTGACATAATATGTCTTAGAGAAAATTCGTGAAATTTGGCGTCCCTTGGGGAACTCTAATATTCCAATGTTTAAGAGTGGTTTTAGTTAATATCATTTACTAAATTTATGAAATCTCTTAGCCCAAAAATTCTCTTGACTTGTTATGGTCCGATCGGCATAAAAAAAGAAAAAAAAAATCTACTCAAGTTATTTTGTGGGGTAGCAGCCAAAAAGAAAAAAGGTAACCTATCTTGACTAGAAAAAATGGCAGCCAAGCCCCGACTCAAGAGATCATGGAATTTTAGAAACATCAAGGAACTTGACGCAGCCGTCTTTGGCCCCCTGACCCTGTCTTTAGTGAGTTAGTCAAAGCATGATGCAGCCCCACGCCAGATCAATAATTGAGAGCAATGCATTGTATTATATGCTCAACTGGGAATAAATTCCAATTAATTCTTTGGGATTACTTTGGATTCTTGTTTCCTCAAACCTCTCTTTTCTTAATTAACTTTTTCTCAGAGAGAAATCCTTGCAAAATATAATTATAGGAGATTTCTTTTTCATGTTACGTGCAATTTGACATATATTTTTTAAATTAAATAACAATTGGAATAATAATTATGAATATTATTTTATTAGTCATAAAATATATTAAGAATGAGAATAAAAAAAAAAAACTGTGATCATATATCAGATCCATTATTTTTGTTTATATGATAACAAAAAATGGCGACCAATAATTTTGTATTAAATGTAATATGACTAGATGATTCATCTAGTCATCAACAAATATTTATAAAGATTGTGACAAAAAATGATTTAAATTGTTAATAAACCCTTTTCTTTTCTGAGAAAAAAGAAAAAAAATTGAAAGTAATTATTATTTTAAGAAAATAAAAAGGAGATATTAGGAGTAGTCTTTTTCTTTTTTTTTTCTTTTTAAATAATAAATAAAGGAATTTGAGAAAACATTTTCTTTCTTTTCATTTTAAGAAAAAAATAAATTTTGAAAGTAATTTTTCCATTTTAGTTTGCTTAATTTGAGAAGAAGCTGCCACATTAATTTACAAATTAAGAAGAAGTTATCATATAAACAAAAATAATGAAGTGAGAGAAGGAGAGTAGCTAAAGTTTTTCCTAACTTTGTCAATATTTATATTTAAAAATATAAATATTTATGCAAAAATAATTAGACATAAAAAAAATCAATAGTAAATTTTAAAACTTCACGATTCACGTACAATTAAAATAGAACATCTGTTAATTTATTTAAAACTCAAAAAATTTTTGATGCAAAAAATTAATTAAGTATGCCTTTTTTTTCTCTCTCATAACCCCTTCTTTCATAATTAAAATACACAATCGTTTTTCTTTTATTGTTATTATATTCTTTAATTTTTAAGAGTAAAGGGAGGATTAGACTCTTATTTATAAACTTAGATTTTCTTTTATCATTTTTCTTTGGTTGAATGAAAACTAGATAAAAATTGAGGTTTTCTTTTCGGGTGTTGGGGGGGGGGGGAGGCCATAAAAGTAAGAAAAGTACTTGGGGTGTCGAAAACTAGATAAACTCGAATGAAAACTCCTCTAACCTCAGGGAGTAATTGGGGTGTCGACAACCACGAAATTTCGCACATCACAAAAATAAGAAAAGTACTTGGCTATCGTAGATCACTCAATGGGTGTTTTTTTTATTTTTATTTTTATTTTTTTATTTTTCGATTCTGCTATTGTTGTCTAGTTTGAATTAACAAATTGCTAGAGCACTTGTAAAATATTTAATTTTATTGTTAGGGTTGCCTTTTTACCCTGCAGAGCGGCTGACTAGCCACATATGTTATTACTTTCTTAATCCCAGAATGGATGGATGAAAGGATGAATGAAAATCCTAACGATTTGATCAAAAAGCAAACCGAAAGAAGAAAAAGACAGAAAAGAAAGGGTCGGGTCTTGTCTGTCGGCATACTTAATTAAAAGGTCCTCAAGAGTTAAAAACCCCTGAAAGGAGATTGCCTAAAGCCCGTTCCTTTGGCCCCAAGTCCAGGAAGTCCCCACATCCCTTGATTTTCGTGTCTAAACGGCACCGTCACGCTGTCTCTTTTGCATTCCACCGAAAGCCTGCCTACCCGCCGTTCTTCTTCTTCTTCTTCTTTCTGTTTCTTGATTCTGTCACTTCTTAAGCCCCTTTCATGCGACGAAGGCAAGCAAGCAAGCAACCATTAAAGTGGCCACACCATCATCGCCAACGACTCAACTCACAACCATCGTCCCGCGTACAATCGCGCCTCCTATGGCCCTCCTCCTCCGAGTACTTCGGGTGTGTGCCAATCATTTTTATTTAAAATTCAAAAAAAACCCAACCACCTTAAAAATTTTTGTTATATGATTAGATTAAAAAAATCATCTCATAAAAATTTACATATTAATTTGTATAATTTAAAGATATGCATATTATTAGGAAGATAATGACAAATATTTAAAGGGATTTAAAGGTTTTATTCCTTTTTTTACTTAATATATTAATCTTTTGAGTTCTTTTGTATTTAGTAAATAATTTTTTTGATTTATTTTATTTTAATTAAAATTTAAATTTTTTTAATTAAATTTTATATGAAAATTTTTTGTTTGTATTTTTTTGTTAAATTTAAAAATCTCACTTTTATAATTTATTTTTTAGACCTTAAATTTAAATATTTAATAATAAAAGGGTGACTTTTTTGCCATAAATTTAAAAATAATAATAATTATTGTTTAAAATATTTGATCTAATATAATAAAAAGTAAGCATGAAAACTAATTTAAGTATAATTTAGATATAATTAATGACCTAAGCATGACACAACCCAAAGCTCATATTGCTTAGGCTTATAAATTGTCCTAGGCTTATTATCTAAATTTTTAATTACAATATGATATAGTATAGAAGATAAATAAATTGTACCTTGGAACAACATGAAACGGTCATACTTTCAAAAAGATGAGTCCTACCTAATATGGAATAAGTCATTTTACATGTCTAACCACAATTTCATCTTATATGCTCTTTTTTTCTTTTTTTCTTTTTCTCTATGCATAAGATTAAAGCATTTTGGTTAGTGATCTTATACACTAATGTAGTTAAATTTTTGGATTCTTTAGTGTTCAAAAGTTGGAGAGTTTAAATTATTCTTTTTTTTTAAAAAAAAGAAAATAAGGGTGATAATTATAATCTTATCAATGAGGATTACATTAATTATATGACATAGTAGGTTAAGTCACTACATTAAACCTATAAAAAGGCAAACTTTAAGGTACTTAGTAAGGTGTACACCTTTCTTCCTTCCACTACCCAAATTTATTAATTGAAACCTTTTTAATTATTTTTAATGCATACAATTTTGGAAAATAAATGTGTGATGGAGTATTACTAACCTATAACTAATTTTAGAAATTTGCATCCTTACTATTCCTAATAATAAATTTAAAACCAGTTTCATCAACTTTGCATTTGTTATCCTTTATTGAATAATGAAACAAATATCTTTTTGAAGTTCTCAACTTCATCCTAAAATCTACTAGTCTGTGATACTGAGAAGGGGGGTGAATCAGTATCACACCCTTTAAAAAAACTCTGATAATTTAAGCCAAAGTATTCTAGTTCTTTAATACTTTATCTCTTGTCAATATACAGGTGGGTGAACAACTTCAACTTTTTCTCAGATTCAACTAAGGTAGATCTATTGTTACCTATTAATCACAATAGTCCCCAAAGTTACCTTTTAGACACCTTGCCTATTAAACGAATTGGTTGTTTTTAACTAAGTCTTCTTTTAGGTTATGGGTTTAATGATTCTTTAGTTGTGTTCACAACTCAATTCAAAATACAAAATGTAAATTCAAAGTAAAGACACGAGATTTATGTGGTTCCGTCAATGTGACGTACTCCACGGTGGTAGGGATTCTTACTCTACCGAGACAATCCACTATACTTGAGAACACCGGTGTGGTATCCCCTATGATTACAATGGATGTCTTAATCTTCTACTCCTTTCACTATTACAAATACAAAGCAATCACAATACAAAGAGTGTCACTTACTGTGTCTACCCTTCTTCTAGATTATCTTGCTTCTGTTTGATTTGAATAGGTTGCTTCACTATTGCTTAGAAGATCACCAAAACACTCTCTAACCTCTCTTGAAGAAATCTAAAAATTCGTTGAGTTTTCTCAAATGCTTCACCGAATTTCTTCTCTAGGTTGTCTCACCTAACTCCTAGTCTCACCGTCTCACGGTCTCACCTATCTTCTGGTCTCACTATCTCACCGTCTCACCCGTTTTCTGGTCTCACCATCTCACTGTCTCACCCGTTTCACCCTTTTTTGGTCTCACCCATCTTACCTGGTCTCACGTCTCTCCTGGTCTGGTCTCATGTCTCTGGTCTGGTCTCACGTCTCACCGTTTCTAGGTCTGTTCTCACGTTTCACCGTTTCCAGGTCTAGTCTCACCGTTTCACCATTTCTGATTTGGTCTCACCCGTTTCACCGTTTTTGGTCTGGTCTCACCTCTTCTCTGGTTCTGATCTTCTCTCACGTCTCACGGTTTCCAGGTCTGGTCTGCTCTTACGTCTCACCTTCTCCAGGTCTCACGTCCTTTCTTTCTGGTCTGCTCTTATGTCTCACCTTCTCCAAGTCTCACGTCCTCTCTTTCTGGTCTGCTCTCACATGTTTCACAGTTTCCAGGTTTGGTCTCACCTAGTCTTACATCTCACTTGGTTTGGTCTCACGTCTCACCTTCTCGTTGGTCTCACCTGGTCTCACCGTTCTGGTATGGTCTCACCATTCTGGTTTAGTCTTACTTAGTTTGTAATCACTATCTTACGGTGGTTTTTCTCAAAAGAGATAAGTCTTGGTTTATATACTCCCTTCTATGAAAACCCTAGTAGGGCTTACTGTAACTGCAGCGGATTTCCTTTCTTGCCCCTCTATGTGGCTTCATATTACTGTTCCATTCAAAATTCAGCATTATCCTCCTTCTTAATTTATGTTTCTTGCTTTTTTCTTTCTACTGAAATCTCATCCCTTGATTGCTTAAATGAACGACCAGGATTGCCCATGAACAGTTACAACCCTGTCACATTGTCACACTAAGACTTAAGCAATACTAAACTCCCTCTACAAGTTCACTCCAAGGAGATCACTTTGCGAGGTTATTTACATGCTAGTTGTTGTTCCTACAACCTTGTATGAGTTGTAATTGTTGTCAACTAGGTTTAAGTGTGCAAGAAAGTAAAGCCACATGAAAGGGCAAGAAAGTAAATCCACATGGAAGGGCAAAAAAGTAAAGCCATATAGAGGGGCAAAAATGTAAATTCGCCGCATAAGTCCTATTAGGGTTTCATGGAAGAGGGTATATAAAGACCTTGGAAGACAAAACTAGGACAATCCAACATAATTGAATATACGGCTAAATCGGAGTTGACGGGAAAAAGAGAAAAAGAAAACATAAGAGAGAGAAGGGTCAACATAAAAGAGCATTCGACCAAGAGAGAAAACACAAGTGTGTAAGATTGGCCAAAAAGAGAGAGTACACAGAAAAACCCTACCCGATAGAACAGTACACGACAAAAAGAAGAGGTGCTGGACGAAGAACAGGGGTCGAGAGTGAGAAAATACGTGACGGTTGAAGGGGGTTGGATGACTGGATGGCAGATCGGAAGAGCAAAACGACAAAATCCTATTCGGCCAACCAAGTGAGCCGACTGCAAAAGAGGGGAAGGAAAGAAAATTCGACAGCCTAAATAAGAGAGAGAGATCGTCGGCAAAACAGAGCAACTGGCTAAAAGAGAGGAAGGAACCGTCCAAACACAAAAAAAAAAACCGTTCAACCAAGGAAGTTGACTAAAACCTAGAGAGAAACCATCTAACATAAGAGAGGTCAGCCAAAACACAGCCATTAGAAGAGAGGGAAAAATCGAGAAATGCCCAAAAGAGAAAAACGCCAAAACATGAGGTTGAAGGGGAGAAAATACGATACGACAAAAGAAGGGGTTGGACGGCAAGGAGACAACACGACAAGAGAGCAGAACGTCAAAAGGAGAGCACGACAAGAGAACGGCGTGACTGACCAGAAACAGGAGACCAGAAATGGGTGACCAGGCCGTGAGGCCTAAAATGGGAGACCAGTGAAGCTGAAATGGGAGACCAGCAAAGCTGAAATGTGAGACCAGAACGTGTGACTCACGGTAAAAGGAGAGGCAAACGCACCATTGGTAAGAGAGGAGACAGCACACCGTCCGTAAGGGAAGAAAGGAGAAACCTTGAAAGAGGAGACCACCAAGAGAGCAAACCAAGTTATCTGAAGGTGTGAAATGGACAAGTGCAAACCAGAAACGGTGATAAGGCGTGTGACCAGCAAGGCATGCAAACCAAAAACATACGTGGGACGTGAAATGCCAAACCAGAAGTGTGTGTAAGGCGTGAGACCAGCAAAGCATGCAAACTAGAAATGTGCGTGAGATGTGAAACACCAAACTAGAAACGTAATGCAGGCCATGAGACGTGGAACGACAAACTAGAAACGTGAGACGAGTCGTGAGACTGTGAGATTGTGAAATAAGAGATAGGTGAGACCATAAGACGGTGAAAGTAGGAGTTATGTGAGACAACCTATAGAAGGAATTCGGCGAAGCATCGGAAAGAACTCAACTAATTTCCATATTTCTTCAAGAGAGGTTAAAGAGCGTTGTGGTGAACTTCTAAGTGACAGTGGAGCAACCTTTCAATTCAATAGAGGCAAGACAAGTTAGAAGAAGAGTAGACATAGTATGTGACACTCTTTGTATTGTACTTGCTTAGTAATTGCAATAATGAAAGGAGTAGAGGATTAAGACATCCATTGTAACTAGAATTCTCAAGTATAGTGGATAGTCTTAGTAACGGAGAATCCCTACCACCGTGGATGTAACGGAACCACGTAAATCTTGTGTGTCCTTAATTTGCTTTATGTTCTATATTTTGAATTGAGTTGTGAATGCAGCTAAAGTATTAGCCAGCCCATAACCTAATGAAGACCTAAATAAGAACATTCGAATTGTCTATTAGGCAAATTGTTTGAAAGGTGACTTTGGGGACTATTGTGATTAGTAGGTAGCAATAGATCTACTTTAGTCGAGTCTGAGAAAGAGTTCACTTTTAAGAAGAGGTTGAAGTTGTTCACTTACTTGTGAATTGTGAATTGTGGTGATACTAATTCACCCCCCCTCTTAGTATCACAAACTAGTAGATCCTAGGGAGAAGTCGGGAACTTCAATTGGTATCAAAGCATAGGTTCACCAGTTTGAAACTTAACAGTTTGGTGTACTAGTTTGAAGGGTTTCAAAAGTTTTAACTTATTCAGCATACTGAGAAATAGATGTCGGTACTAGCATCAGCACTACTTACAGTAAGAAGGTTCCAATCTTCAACGGAACCAACTACTATATATGGAGAGTGAGAATGGAGGTGGTATTTGCAACCATGGGCATGAACGTGGTGAAATGCATACAGGAGGGTTTTATGGCTCCGGAAGAAGGTAAAGGCCCAACCCCATAGGAGTTAAGGTAATTTGAGATAAATGGGAAGGCCTCAAATGTCATCTTTTCAGCATTGACAGATGCTGAGTATGCTAAAGTTATGGACTGCAAATCTGCCAAGGAGATATGGGACAGATTGTAAAAAGTCTATGAAGGTGATGGCAGAATGAAGGAGGCCAAGTTTCAAGTGTTCAAGGAGAGATATGAATCTCTCATAATGCAGAAAAATGAGATAGTCCAAGAGTTCTTCACTAAGGTTATTGATGCTGTAAACAATCTTAGAAGTCATGGGAAAAACAAGAAGGACTCATCTATTATGAAGAAAATTCTGAGAATTCTGCCTGAGAGGTTTGCCTCAAAGGTAGCAGCCATAGAGGAGAGTAGAGATCTTAATTCTATGTCTCTGTATGATCTCTAGTGCAATCTTATTGCATATGAGATGAGGATAAAGTTAGTTGAAAGCTCTGCAACAACGAAGGTATCAAAGGAGACAGCTTTCAAAGCTATGAAGCACTTGAAGATAAAAGAAGAGGAAGAATCATCCAGTGAGGATAATGATGAGGAGGAGGAAGAAAGTGAAGGTGAAGTATTGGCTTACTTTACAAGGAAATTCAAAAGGGGGTCTAAGAAGGGAAAAAGACAGTTGTCTTTGAGATGTTATCGTTGTGGGCAGATTGGACACTTTGCTTCTCAATGTAAAGTAAAACTTGATGATGAAGATGAAGATGGTGATGATGAGCAGAATTCAAAATAGAGAAGATCATCATTCAAATCAAAAAAGTCCAATAAGAAGATTGTCAACCTACAAAGGAAAAAGAGAGGCTCATTCAAGAGTTATGTAAGTCAGACAAAAGAAGCTGATAAGGAGGAAGATGAAGACTCATCAGATGAGCATGCCTTTATGGCATCAGCTCAATGTGGTAGTTTAACCTCTGAAAAGGAAGAGGAGGTTGATGAAGAAAAACCAGATCTTGAAGCTGAGTTGGAAGCAGCTTTAAAGAAGATAATCAGAGGGGGCAGAACCATAAGAAGGTTAAAGGCCCATATAAAACAAGTTGAAGTAAAGTCTGAGGAAGCTGAAAGTCAAAAGGATGAAATAAGGGCTGAGCATATTGACTTGAAGAGAAGATTTGAGGAACAGATCAAAATATGTGAAGACCTTACAGTAGAACTTGGCTCAAGGGCTTCAAAAATTAAAGAAATGGAGAAAAAGTTGCTGAGACTTCAGCAACAACTCAAAAGTAGCAAAGAGAACTTGCAGAAGCTTGAAATGATAGAAGAAACAAGTTCTGCAAAAGGAGATAAGAATGTAGAGAAAGTGTAGCAATCTAAGGCTATATTGGCTAAAGAAAATAAGAATATGCCACAGAAGTTAAAAGAGAAAGTTGTGACTTAGAAGAAGATAGCTGAGAATAAAGAAGATCTGAAGAAGCAACCTAGGGTGGCAAACAAGAAGGAAGAAAAGAAAGTCAGCTAGTAGAGGGCTACGGCTGAACAAAAGAAGGAGAAAAAAGTGACTGAAATGAAAGTCACACAAGCAAAGAAGCTAGCTACTTTGCCTACACAGCAAGTGATGAACAGAAGAAGACAAGTTGTGATCAGACCTAAGAAGAGGCAGTTTCAAGGTCATTGCCTTTATTGCAGAGTTTGGGGTCATAAGGCGAGTGACTGCTGGTGGAGAAGGCCAGTATATGTCTTCAATTTAAGAAGATACGACGCTGCATACAGAGGGAGACAATACAAAACTTAGAGGAGAACACCTGTCGTGAGTTCTTGCATATACTGTAAAAGGCAAGGTCACACTGACGAGGATTGTTGGTGGAAACCTAAACCAGTAGCTTCAAAGAACAAGTTTGCTATATTGGCAGACTTGGAACAATGTGAAAAGTGTGGGTAGGATGGTCATAATGCCAAGAGATGCATGACACTTCTCCCTAAGCAAGAAAAGGCATTCAATGGCATAGTGAAAAAAAGTGGTGCAATCAAAGATAAGAAAAAGGAGAAAGCTATCTTCCAGCCAATTCAAAAGAAGGAATATAAAGCAAAAAGGGAGGTGGCTAATATAGCTAAAATTGCACTAAAGGCTGATTGCAAGGATAAACAGTGGATCCTTAATAGTGAATGTACTTCGCATATGATGGGAGATAAGTGTTGAATTATCCTGATTTTTAGGATCTGATTATTAGGAATATTCATTCCTGATTTTGTGGATCCTAATTATTAGGAAATAGCTGTAAATAATTAATTAGGAAATGATTTCTTAGTATCCCTTGATTTGTGGAATTATAGTAGTATTTTATAGATCTATTTTTCCTAATTAGTATTTGTATAACTCCTATAAATAGCTTTGTAATCTTGGTACAAGAATAAGAAGAAAAAGATCACAATTCTTTTCTCTAAATTCTACATGGTATCAGAGCTATAGGCTTATTTTTCTGGGCTAGGGTTGTAGTGCATCCTTCATTGATGCGATAATCTTTATTCTTAATAGTGCATCCTTCATTGATGTGATAATCTTCCAATCACAGCCTTCATTGCTGGGTTTGTTTTTGTCCTTAATTATTTGATCGCAACTGTCATTATTGTGATCTCTTTAGCAATATTTTTTCTCTCTTCACTTTTAAACTTGTCCCAATTTTTTTGTCCTTCCTTTCCAAGTACGTTCTTTGTACCTGGAATTACGATGTCTATGACAAAAGTAATTGGAGATACTTCGGGTCAAAATGAGAACCCCAACAATGGGAAACCAACAACCTTAAGCCGAGAGTGGGGAAACAAAGGAGGACAATCAAGGCCCCAAGCTAATCTAATTGAACACACCAGCCAACAAATCAATCACAATGAAGGACAGGTGAAAGAATCCTTCAGCGGTGAAGAAATAGAAAAAATTAAAGGGCTTTTAGGGTCTCTGGATAAACCCTCTGACGTGTGGTCCTTAGCACTCTCAGGTAAGTCTCCATTCTCTTTTAGTCTAAATGCCTCAAAAAAACTTTCAAGTGAAGTTTGGATAATAGACTCAGGTGCCACTGATCACATGACTCATACTACACATTTTTTCATTACCTATACTCCATGTCCAAGCAATAGGAAAATAGTGGTGGCAGATGGTTCTATGGCTACTGTTGCAGGGGTTGGTGATATCTATATTACACCTATTCTCATTCTAAAAGATGTTCTTCATGTGCCGAAACTATCAGCCAACCTAATTTCCATAAAAAGGCTCACCAATGACCTCAAATGTTATGCAATGTTTTACCCTACCTACTGTATTTTTCAGGAACAGGATTCAGAGAGGAAGATTGGACTTGCTAAGGAAAGGAATGGGCTGTACTACCTTGAGACGCCAAGGATTTCAAAGAAAGTCATGAACAATTCACCCTTATCATTTCTTAGTGCTTCAAATAAGGATGTCATTTGGCTTTATCATTTTCGTTTTAGTCATCCATCTTTTCGTGTCTTAAATGTCATGTTTCCTTCTTTGTTTAAAGGATTAGATATGAGTCAATTCCATTGTGATACTTGTGAATTTGCTAAGCACACTCGTGTATCTTTTCCTATAAACAATAAAAGAAGTTCTCACTCTTTTGATTTGATTCACAGTGATATTTGGGGACCCTCCACAATTCCAAATATCTCAGGAGCTCGATGGTTCGTTTCTCTAATCGATGATTGCACTAGGGTCACATGGATATTTTTACTTAAACACAAATCTGATGTAAGTAGTATTATTCCTAATTTTAATTCTATGATTCAAAATCAATTTGGGGTTAAAATTAAGAACTTTAGATCAGATAATGCTAGAGATTACTTTAATCAGATCTTGTCAACCTACTTCCAAAAGGAAGGGATCATCCATGAGTCATCTTGTGTAAACACCCCACAACAAAATGGGGTGGCTGAAAGAAAAAATGGTCATTTGCTCAACACTACTCGAGCATTGTTGTTTCATGGAAATGTCCCTACGTCTTATTGGGGGGAAGCTGTCCTTACATCTACATATATGATTAATAGATTGCCATCAAGAGTATTAGATTTCAAAACTCCTATGACAGTTCTTTCTAGCTTTTATCCCCATTTTAGGACAACAAATAATCTTATACCTAGAATCTTTGGTTGCACCTCATTTGTACATGTTCATAATCAGCAAAGGGGAAAACTAGATCCTAGAGCAATCAAGTGTGTCTTTCTTGGTTACTCCTCTACACAAAAGGGATATAAATGTTATCATCCTCCTTCTCGAAAGACCTATATATCAGTTGATGTCACATTTGTAGAAAATAAACCTTACTTTCCACAATCTTATCTTCAAGGGGAGAAGTCATTAGTTGATGACCTTAATCTTGACTTACCTCCTAATAATCTTCCAATCCAAATTCCCACTTGTGATCAACCAATCCCTGATCAATCAACTCCTGACCAATTAACCTCTAACTCTGATCAACAGGCCCCTCATGAATCAGTTCGTGCCACTTCAATCCTAGACTCACCCTCTATAATTGAGCCTATTCCGGAACAAGAATCCACTTCCATATCTCCCCATATTCATGACTCTATGAGATTTTCTCAGGTATACTCAAGAAATACAACAATTCCAGACCAAACACAAGTTCAAGATTTCCATCTGGGTTTTGCAAATGAATTTTCGGTAAGTTCCGACTCTCCTTCGCATAAACAATCAATTGACATGCCAGAAAATGACTTGCATCTTCCCATTGCTGTTAGAAAAGGTACTAGAGAGTGCACAAAGCGACCCCTATATCCACTATCTCATTATGTGTCACTTGACCACCTATCACCATCTCATAAAAATTTCATTGTGAGTCTAAACACCTTTTCTATTCCAAGTACTTTATCTGAGGCATTGTCTAAAGAAGAATGGAGGAATGCAATGAGAGAAGAAATGGATGCACTAGAAAAAAACCAGACTTGGGAGATTGTTGAAAAACCTAATGGAAAGAATCTTGTGGGCTGCAAATGGGTTTTTACCTTGAAATATAAAGCTGATGGTTCTCTTGAAAGATATAAAGCGCGATTGGTGGCAAAGGGTTATACTCAGACTTATGGAGTAGATTATCAGGAGACATTTGCTCCGGTGGCAAAGATGAACACAGTGAGGATTTTACTCTCTTTGGCAGCTCATTTTAATTGGCAACTTCAACAATATGATGTGAAGAATGCATTCTTACATGGAGACCTAGAAGAGGAGATTTACATGAGTATTCCACCGGGATTTGAAGGAGAAAAGACAACAAGTAAAGCATGTAGATTACGAAAAGCACTATATGGGCTCAAGCAATCACCTAGAGCCTGGTTTGGGAGATTTTCTAGAGTTATGAAAGCTTCAGGCTACAAACAAAGCCAAGGTGATCATACCCTTTTCATTAAGCATTCGACAAAAGGGAAGGTGACAGCACTTTTAGTGTACGTTGATGATATTATAGTCACAGGTGACGATGATGAGGAGAAACAACAGTTAAAGCAGTGTTTGATTAAAGAGTTTGAAATAAAAGAGCTAGGAAGACTCAAATACTTTCTTGGCATTGAAGTTTCCTACTCTAAACAAGGAATTTTTGTCTCACAACAGAAGTATGTGATTGATCTCTTGAGGGAAACTGGAAAACTTGGTTGTAAACCAGTAGCCACACCTATTGAACCTAATAAAAAGCTTGGGGATGCAAAGGAAGAACCTACTGTAGATCGAGAAATGTATCAAAAATTGGTCGGGAAACTCATCTATTTGGCTCATACTAGGCCTGATATTGCCTATTCAGTAAGTGTGATTAGTCAATTTATGCATGACCCAAGAGAATCACACTTACAAGCTGTCAATCGAGTGCTACATTATTTAAAAGGAAGTCCTGGAAAAGGAGTCCTATTCAGGAGAAATCAAGAATTGGTGTTGCAAGCTTATACTGATGCTGATTATGCAGGATCCATGGTGGATAGAAGGTCAACATCTGGTCATTGCACTTTTCTTGGCGGAAATTTAGTAACTTGGCGGAGTAAAAAAACAGAATGTAGTTGCAAGATCAAGTGCTGAATCAGAATTTCGAGCAATGGCCCAAGGAATATGTGAGCTATTATGGCTTAAAATCATCCTAGAAGATTTGAAAATCAAGTGGAAGGGTCCTATGAAGCTGTATTGTGACAATAAATCAGCAATTGATATTGCTCATAATCCCGTACAACATGATAGGACGAAACATATTGAAATTGACAGGCATTTCATCAAAGAAAAGGTAGAAGAGGGGTTAATCTGCATGTCCTACATACCTTCTAGAGATCAATTAGCTGATGTGCTAACCAAAGGACTTAATGGCGGGATCTTTCATGAAATAATCTCCAAGCTGGGAATGGAAGACATCTATTCCTCAGCTTGAGGGGGAGTGTTGAATTATCCTGATTTTTAGGATCTGATTATTAGGAATATTCATTCCTGATTTTGTGGATCCTAATTATTAGGAAATAGCTGTAAATAATTAATTAGGAAATGATTTCTTAGTATCCCTTGATTTGTGGAATTATAGTAGTATTTTATAGATCTATTTTTCCTAATTAGTATTTGTATAACTCCTATAAATAGCTTTGTAATCTTGGTACAAGAATAAGAAGAAAAAGATCACAATTCTTTTCTCTAAATTCTACAATAAGAGTAAATTATTAAAGCTAAAAAAATCAAGAGAAGGCAGAGTTAAGTTTGGCAATGATGATTCACTCAACATCAGTAGTCAAGGGTCAGTGAATATTGGAAAAGGAAAGCTAAAAGATGTTCTACATGTTGAAGGACTCAGATATAATCTAGCATCTGTCAGCCAACTATGCAACGATGACCACAAAGTGATATTCACAAAAATAGGTTGCCAAGTAAAAAGTAAAAAAGGCAATATTATTACAATCGGGAAGAGAACAGCTGGAAATTTGTACGTGATTGATGAGGACAAGATAAAGAACTGTCTATTTACAAAGGAAGAAGAAAATCAGCTCTGGCATAGGAGGTTAGGACACTTAACACAGAAGAACATGAGGAAGCTGACCACTACTCATGCAATTAGAGATATTCCCGACCTCAGGAGAGAAAGAGAGTATGTTTGCTCAGCATACTCTAAAGGAAAACATGTCAGAAAGCAGTATAAGACCAAAGAGTTCAATTCTGAAGCAGTGCTTAACATTGTGCATACTGATTTGTATGGGCCGATAAGAACAAAAGGGTTGAATGGTGAGAGGTACTTCATCTTGTTTGTTGATTATTATTCGAGAAGGACTTGCATCATGCACCTCAAACACAAGTCAGAAGTTTTGAATTGCTTCAAGAGATACAGAAGATTGGCTGAAAATGAAAGTGGAAGGAAGATCAAAGTATTGAGGTTAGATCAAGGAACTAAATTTACAAATAAAGCTTTTGAAGATTATCTTGAAAAGCATGGAATTCATCACCAATTGGCAACAGCAAGAACACCTTAACAGAATGGGGTGGTAGAGAGGAAAAATAAAGCTGTGGTCGAAATGGCGAGAACTCTACTGTTAGAATCCAAGCTTCACACAAGATTTTGGACAGAAGCAACATTTACAGCTGTGCATCTACTAAATAGAGTATTACTAATGCCTAATACTAATAAGACTCCATATGAGCTATAGAGTGTGAAGAAGACAACAACCAAGTATCTTAGAGTCTTTGGCAGCCCATGTTTTGTGAAGAACAAGGAGCAAAACTTGGGAAAATTCAATGCTAGGTCTAATGAAGGCATCTTTATAGGATACTCAGCAAAGACAAAAGGTTACAGAGTTTTCCTGCATGAGCTGGGAAAAGTGATCACGTCCAGTGATGTGAGAATAGATGAGAACTGGAAAACAATACAGAATAGAAAAGCTGAGGATAATGAAAAAGATGACTTCAATGTAGATAAAGAATCAGACCAACCTGAAGAAAAGGAATAAGAAGTAAGTTCAGACTTGGAGAAGAGTGAGTTTGAAGATGAAAAAAGAGATCTTCTTGCAACTAAGACTGTGCAAGAAAGAAAGCTAAAGAAAACGTGGACCAGTGCTCATAAAGAAAATCAGATCATAGTGACCCATTAGTAGGAGTTACAATAAGAAGAAGAATTGTGGTAGCTACTACTTTACTCTCACAAGTTGAACCTAAATCTGTTGAAGAAGCTACACAAGATCTAACTAAATCTCTATCCATAAAGCTGTTTGAAAAGCACATAATGAGTTTGTCAGTGCGAATGCCTCCTCAAGCTTGAAAATCAGGTGAATCCTCCATCTCTACTTTGCGAGTTTTTCAGATTTATAATTGGTTGGCAAAGGGGGAGAAAAGCAACAGTACAGGGGGAACTGTTAAGAAAGGAGGAGTCCATATTTAGGGTGAGTTGAAACTGCTACATAGTGGCTTTTGTTATAAGTGTTGCCAACAATTACAAAAAGGGAGATTGTTGTTCTCACAACCTTGTATAGGTTGTAATTGTTGTCAACTAGGTTCAAGTGTGCAAGAAAGTAAAGCCACATGGAAGGGCAAGAAAGTAAATTCACATGGAAGGGCAAGAAAGTAAAGCCACATAGAGGGGTAAGAACGTAAATCCGCTATGTAAGCCTTATCAAGGTTTTATGGAAGAAGGTATATAAAGACCTTGGAAGACAAAACTAGGGCAAGGCCAACACAATTGAATATACGGCCAAATCAGAGTCGACGGGAAGGAGAGAAAAAGAAAACACAAGAGGGTGAAGGGCCAACATAAGAGAGCATTCGACCAAGAGAGAAAACACAAGTGTGTATGATCGGCCAAAAAGAGAGAGCACATGAAAAAACCCTACCCGACAGAACAGTACACGACAAAAAGAAAAGGTCGTGGACGAAGAACAGAGGTTGCGAATGAGAAAATACGTGACGATTGAAGGGGGCTGAACGACTAGACGACAGATCGAAAGAGCGAAACGGCAAAATCCTATTCGGCCAACCAAGTGAGCCAACGGCAGAACATGGGAAGGAGAGAAAATTCGACAGCCCAAAGAAAAGAGAGAGACCGTCGGCAAAACAGAGCAACCGGTTGAAAGAGAGGAAGGAACCGTCCAAACATAAAAGAGAAACTGTTCAACAAAGGGAGTCGACCAAAACCTAGAGAGAAACCATCCAACACAAGAGAGGTCGGCCAAAACACAGCCGTTGGAAGAGAGAAAAATCGAGAAACGCCCGAAAGAGAAAAACGCCAGAACAGGGAGTCGAAGGGGAGAAAATATGATACGACAAAAAAGGGGCTAGACGGCAGGGAGACAACACGGCAAGAGAGCAGAACGTCAAAAGGAGAGCATAGCAAGAGAACAGCGTGACTGACCAGAAACAGGAGACCAGAAACTGGTGACCAGGCCATGAGACCTAAAACGGGAGACCAGTAAAGCTAAGGAGACTAGCGAAGCTGAAACGGGAGACCAGTAAAGCTGAAACGTGAGACCAGAACGTGTGACTCACAGTAAGAGGAGAGGCAAACGCACCATTGGTAAGAAAGGAGATAGCACACCGTCCATAAGGAAAGAGAGGAGAAACCTTGAAAGAGGAGACCACCGGGAGAGCAAACCAAGCTGTCCGGAGGTGTGAAACGAACAAGTGCAAACCAAAAACGGTGGTAAGCCATGTGACCAGCAAGGCGTGCAAACCAAAAACGTACGTAGGACATGAAACACCAAACCAGAAGTGTGCGTAAGGCGTGAGACCAGCAAAGCGTGCAAACCAGAAACATGCGTGAGATGTGAAGCACCAAACCATAAACATAAGGTAGGTTGTGAGATGTGGAACAACAAACTAGAAACGTAAGGCGAGCCGTGAGACAGTAAGATTGTGAAATAGGAGACTGGTGAGACCGTGAGACGGTGAAAGTAGGAGTTGTGTGAGACAACATAGAGAAGGAATTCAGCGAAACATTGGAAAGAACTCAACGTATTTCCAGATTTCTTCAAGAGAGGTTAGAGAGCATTGCGGTAAACTTCTAAGCGGCAGTGGAGTAACCTTTCAATTCAATAGTAGCAAGACAAATTAGAAGAAGGGTAGACACAGTAAGTGACACTTTTTGTATTGTACTTACTTAGTAATTGCAATAGTGAAAGGAGCAGAGGATTAAAACATCCATTGTAACTGCAATTCTCAAGTATAGTAGATAGTCTCAGTAAGGGAGAGTCCCTACCACCGTGGATGTATGTCACGTTGACAGAACCACGTAAATCTCATGTGTCCTTATTTGCTTTACATTCTGTGTTTTGAATTGAGTTGTGAATGTAGCTAAAGTATCAGCCAACCCATAACCTAACGAAGACCTAAACAAGAACATCCAAATTGTCTATTAGGCAAGGTGTTTGAAAGGTGACTTTGGGGACTATTGTGATTAATAGGTAGCAATAGATTTACCTTAGTTGAGTTTGAGAAAGAGTTCGCTTTTAAGAAGAGGTTGAAGTTGTTCACTTACTTGCGAATTACGAATTGTGGTGATACTGATTCACCCCCCCTCTCAGTATTACAAACTAGTAGATCCTAGGGAGAAGTCGGGAACTTCACTAGTCTTATCCTGTAATTCCTGAGATATTAGCCACTTTTGCTTGCACATTTAAATCTGGTTGACAACAATTACAACCCATACAAGGCTGTGGGAACAACAATCTCCCCCTTTGTAATTTTTGGCAACACTCACAACAAAAGCCATTATGCAGTGGTCCTTCATAATGTTCTTAAAGTAATAATCAAGAAGCAAATGGATTACAACTCCCCCTTCCTTAACAGCTCCCCTTGCACTGTTGCTTCTCTCCCCTTTTATCAACCAATTACAAGTTTGAAAAACCTACAAAGTAGAGATGGAGGATTCACCTGAACTTAAGGCTTAAGGAGGCATTTGCACACACAGACTCATTCTGTGCTTTTCAAACAACTCTGTGGACAGATGTTTAGTTAGAATATCTAAGATTTGATCTTTAGTGCCAATATACTCCAACTGAATCGTGCCCTCTTCCACTTGATCCTTGATAAAGTGATATCGAATGTCAATATGCTTGCTCCTTGAATGTTGAACTGGATTCTTACTGAGATCAATTGCACTTTGATTATCACAAAATACACTCACTGGTAACTTCACTTTAACACCCAAATCTGTCAATTGTCTTTGCATCCATATCACCTAAGTACATGCTGCACAAGTAGCCATATACTCAGCCTCAACTGTGCTCAAAGCAACACTGTTTTGCTTTCTACTTAACCATGCAACACACTGTGAACCCAAGTAGAAGCTATAGCCACTAGTTGATTTTCTGTCATTTGTACTTCCTGCCCAGTCTGCATCAGTGCATGCTCATAGTTTTATAGAATCCATAGCAGGATACCACAAACCTATTTCCAGTGTCCCTTTGAGGTATCTTAGGATTCTTTTTACTGTCAACACATTAGATTCCTTAGGATTAGCTTGGTATCTGCTGGCGATGCACACAACTTGCATAAGATCAGGCCTTGATGCTGTAAGGTACAAAAGGCTCCCTATCATCTTCCTGTATTCTGCGGGGCTTGTACTCCTTCCTTCCTGATCTTTTGTTAACTTACAGCCCACTGTCATAGGAGTACTAACAGGTCTGTTATCCTCTATGCTAAAATTTTTTAGCATCTCTTTGGCATATTTTGTCTAAGAAATAAAAATACCTTCTTCGCACTATTTTATTTGTAATCCAAGAAAGTAAGTCATTTCTCCAATCAATGACATCTCAAATTCCCCACTCATCTTCTGTGTAAATTCTTGGCATAGCTCAGAATGATCTCCTCCAAAGATGATGTCATCTACATATACTATGGTTATCAGTTGGCCTTTCTCTAAGTTAAACACATATAGTTTATTATCAATTGTTCCTCTTCTGAAGTTCAACCTTCTCAAATACGCATCCAACCTGCTGTACCATGCTCTTGTGGCTTATTTAAGGCCATACAAGGCTTTCTTCAACTTGTACACGTGTGTCTCATCCTCACTGATTTGTACTTCATCGGGTTGTTCAATATACACTTCTTCTTTCAGGAGTCCATTCAGAAAGGCTGCTTTCACATCCATCTGATAAACTTTATACCTCTTATGTGCTGCCAAAGCTAAGAACATTCTGATAGTTTCCAACCTTGCTACTGGTATAAAAGTTTCATCAACATCTACTCCTTCTATTTAAGTGTAGCCTTTGCAAACCAGCCTAGCCTTGTTCCTCACCACCTTGCCATCTTCATTGTGTTTATTTCTAAACACTCATTTTGTTCCTATGACATTCTTGTTAGTGGGTCTTGGAACCAGCTCTCATGTTTCATTCTTCTCGATTTGATCCAACTCTTCATTGATAGCTTTGACCTAAGCTTTGTCTTATGTAGCCTCTTCAACAGATTTAGGTTCAACTTGTGAGAGTAAAGCAGTAGGTCCCACAATTCTTCTTTTTGTTGTAACTCCTGCTGATGGGTCACTTATGATCTAATTTCCTTGATGAGCACCGGTCTATGTTTTCTTTGTCTTTCTCTCTTGCACAGTCTTAGTTGCAAAAGAATCTCTTTCTTCATCTTCAGACTCACTCTTCTCTGAGTCTGAACTTACCTCTTTTCCCTCTTCTTTATATTGGTCTAATTTTTCATCTATCTTGAAGTCATCTTCTTCACTGTCCTCAACTTCTCCATTATGCATTGTTATCCAGTTTTCATCTATTCTCACATCACTGGAAGTGACCACTTTTCCCAGTTTATGCAGAAAAACTCTATAACCTTTTGTCTTTATTAAGTATCCCATAAAGATGTCTTCATCTGATCTAGCATGGAATTTTCCCAAGTTTTGCTCCTTGTTCTTCACAAAACATGGGCTGCCAAAGATTCTAAGGTACTTGGCTGTTATTTTCTTCCCACTCCATAGCTCATATGGAGTTTTATCAATATTGGGCCTTAGTAAAACTCTGTTCAGGAGGTGCACAGCTGTAAATGTTGCTTCTGTCCAAAATCTTGTGTGAAACTTGGATTCCAGTAGTAGAGTTCTTGCCATTTCAACCACAGTTCTATTTTCCTCTCTACCACCCTGTTCTGTTGAGGTGTTCTTGCTGCTCCATAGTAAGGTTTTCACATATTTTGATTTATTCTTCAAATCTTCTCTTTAAGTCAATATGTTCAGCCTTTATTTCATCTTTTTGACTTTTTGCTTTCTCAAACTTTGCTTCAACTTGTTTTATATGAGCTTCCAACCTTCTTATGGTTCTGCCCCTTCTAATTATCTCCTTTGAAGCTGCTTCTAACTCAGATTCAAGATTTGGTTCTTCTTCATCAATCTCCTCTTCCTCTTCAGAGGTTGAACTACCACATTGAGCTGATGCCATAAAGGCATGCTCATCTGATGAGTCTACATCTTTCTCCTCATCGGCTTCTTTTGTCCAGCTTACATAACTCTTGAATAAACCTCTTTTCTTCTTCTGTGGGTTGGTAGTCTTTTTATTGGACTTCCTTAACTTGAATGATGGTCTTCTCCATTTTAAATTCTGCTCATCATCACCATCCTCATCTTTATCATCAAGTTTCACTTTACATTAAGAAGCAAAGTGTCCAGTCTGCCCACAACGATAACATCTTAAGGACAACTGTCCTTTTCCCTTTTTGGACTCGTTTTTGAATTTCTTTGTGAAGTAAGCCAACACTTCACCTTCACTTTCTTCCTTATCATCATCATCATCCTCACTGGATGATTCTTCCTCTTCTCTTATCTTCAAGTGTCTCATAGCTTTGAAAGTTACCTCCTTTGATGGCTTTGATGTTGAGGAGCTTTCAGTTGACTTTATTCTCATCTCATATGCAATGAGATTGCACTGAAGATCATGCAGTGACATAGAATTGAGATCTCTACTCTCCTCTATGGTTGCCACCTTTGAGGCAAACTTCTCAGGCAAAATTCTCAGAATTTTCTTCATAATAAATGAGTCCTTCTTGTTCTTCCCATGACTTTTAAGGTTGTTTACAACATCAATAACCCTAGTGAAGTACTCTTGGACTGTCTCATTCTTCTGTATTCTGAGGGATTCATATCTCTCCTTGAAAACTTGAAGTTTGGCCTCCTTCATTCTGCCATCACCTTTATAGACCTTCTACAATTTGTCCCATATCTCCTTAACAGATTTGCAGTCCATAACTTTAGCATATTCAACATCTGTCAATGCTGAAATGATGACATTTGAGGCCTTCCCATTGATCTTAAATTGCCTTAATTCCTCTGGGGTTGGATCTTTACCTTTTTTTAGAGGCTCAAAACCCTCCTGTACAGATTTCACCACGTTTATGCCCATGGTTGCAAATACCATCTGCATTCTTGCTCTCCACATACAATAGTTGGTTCCATTAAAGATTGGAACCTTCTTACTGTAAGTAGTGCTGGTGCTGGTACTGGCATCCATTTCTCAATATGCTGAACAAGTTAAAACTTCTGAAACCTTTCAAACTAGTACACCAAGCTGTTAAGCTTCAAACTGGTAAAACTGTGCTCTGATACCAATTGAAGTTCCCAACTTCACCCTAGGATCTACTAATCTGTGATACTGAGAGGAAAGATGAATCAGTATGATACCCCGTAAAAAACTCTGATAATTTAAGCCAAAGTATTCTACTTCTTTAATACTTTAACTCTTGTCAATATGCAAGTGGGTGAACAACTTTAACCTTTTCTCAAAAATGAACTCTTTCTCATATTCAACTAAGGTAAATCTATTGTTACCTACTAATCATAATAGTCCCCAAAGTTACCTTTTAGACACCTTACCTATTAGATGAATTGGTTGTTCTTGACTATGTCTTCTTTTAGGTTATGGGTTTGATGATTCTTTAGCTGTGTTTACAACACAATTCAAAACACAAAATGTAAATTCAAAGCAAGAACACAAGAGATTTATGTGGTTTCGTCAATGTGACGTACTCCACGATGATAGGGATTCTTCCTCTACCGAGATAATCCACTATGCTTGAGAACACTAGTGTGGTATCCCCTATGATTACAATGGATGTCTTAATCTTCTACTCCTTTCACTATTACAAATACAAAGCAATCATAATACAAAGAGTGTCACTTACTGTGTCTACCCATCTTTTAGATTGTCTTGCCTTTATTTGATTTGAATAGGTTGCTTCACTACCGCTTGAAAGATCATCAAAACACTCTCTAAACTCTCTTGAAGAAATCTGAAAATTCGTTGAGTTCTCTCAAATACTTCACCAAATTTCTTCTCTAGGTTGTCTTACCCAACTCCTGGTCTCACTGTCTCACAGTCGCACCCGTCTTCTGGTCTTACCGTCTCACCATCTCATCGTCTCACAGTCTCACCGTCTCACCCGTTTCACCCTTTTCTGGTCTCACCCATCTCACCTGGTCTGGTCTCACATCTCTCCTGGTCTGGTCTCATGTTTCACCGTTTTTAGTCTAGTCTCACCCGTTTACTGGTCTCACCTCTTTTATGGTTTTGATCTTCTCTCACGTCTCATGGTTTCCAGGTCTAATTTGCTCTCACGTCTCACCTTCTCCAGGTCTCACGTCCTCTCTTTCTGGTCTACTTTCTCGTGTTTCACGGTTTCCAGGTCTAATCTACTCTCACGTGTTTCATGGTTTCCAGGTCTGGTCTCACCTGGTCTCACGTCTCACTTTCTCATTGGTCTCACCGTTCTAGTCTAGTCTCACCTAGTCTCACCATTCTGGTCTAGTCTCACTATCTTACGGTGGTTTTTCCTAAAAGAGATAAGTCTTGGTTTATATACTCCCTTCTATGAAAACCCTAGTAGGGCTTACTATAGTTGCGGCGGATTTCCTTTCTTGCCCCTCTATGTGGCTTCATATTACTGTTTCATTCAAAATTCAGCATTATCCTCCTTCTTAATTTATTTTTATAGCTCTTTTCTTTCTACTGAAATCTCATCCTTTGACTGCTTGAATGAACAACCATGATTGCCCATGAACAATTACAACCCTGTCACACTAAGACTTAAGTAATACTAAACTCCCTCTACAAGTTCACTCCAAGGAGATCACTTTGCGAGGTTATTTGATATGCTAGTCTTATCCTGTAATTCCTGATATATGAGTCACTTCTGCTTGCACACTTAAATCTGGTTAATAATAATTACAACCCATACAAGGCTATGGGAACAACACTCTTCATATGGGTAATATCGTTCTCGAATTGATATTTTACTTCCATGTCCAAAAAGGTTATTCTTCATATTATATTTTTATAACTTTTACCCATATTGTCCTTTTTTTTTCCTCATTAATCTTTATAGTTAATTTACAAGTAAAACCTTATTCTTTTTCTTCATTTTTCCTCTATTAAGCTTTCTTTACCTTTTCCTCTTATACATAAGGCCCCAGTTAATAAAATAGATTTTCCTTTTATTTATTTCAAGTTTTAGTTCAATAGGTCGCTAGTTTAATTGTTAGGTTAATATCTTAACTAATGGATTAAATCTTATTTTTAAAAAATAATTAATACATTTATATTATAAAAAAATAAATAAAGTGTTATTAAAATAAAATTTAAAGTAATAAACTAACATAATTATATATAATTTTATTAAAAAATAAAAAATAAAATTTTCTAACAATAACTTGCTTAGTTTAGATTTTAAATCACTAGTTTACTAGTCCAATTATCAAATTAGTCAAGTTTTCAAAATTACTTTTATAACCTTTTAATAACTTATTATGCTTCTCTTACTACTATATCTAGTTCACTCTCATATTATTCTTCTTTCTTCACTGTCACTACAACCAACACCATTCTTATTCCTAAAATCCATTTAACACACAAACACAATAAAAACTAGTTAAAATCCAACAAATCATTGATTGCTAAAATAATATCAAATTGAAATCAAATTGGTGTAATGATAGTTTACTTAAAAAGGGATAACAAGTATAAAAGATTAGTGAGGAGTTAATAAAAATAGTTATTTTAATGCAAAGATGAACCATTTTCACTCTAATGATAATTTTATCTCTTCTTTAGTTTTTCCCTATCTCTTACCTTATTGATATAAGAGTTTAAATACCCTATTCTCCATCTTACTCTCATCTTTTCTTTACCTTTCACATATATACATTCATTGCAATTTTTTCACATTCCCTTTTAAGTTTGATGAGAACTCAAGCTCAAACCTATAATAAGCCTATATTTTAACCTAGAGCCTAATAAAACCACTCTTCTCCCATGATAAGGCTTATGATTAAGCTTAACACATAATCTGAGCGCTCATACATTGTACATTTGTTTAATATTATAACATAGTACATTTCACTCATAACCACAATAACATTTATCTATATATATATATATAAGTTTATACTATTAAAATTAAGAAAAAATTTAGATATTACTTATGTGATAACTTTTTATAATTTTGTAAATTAAGGATATTAAAATATATTATAATTATAAAGATTTGATTCTAATTAAAGTAAGATTTTATGAATTAATTAATATAATTATAATTATAATCAAATAAGATTCTATTAATTTATAGAATCTTATCTTGATTTTAATTAAATTTAATTTAACTAATTATTTTTCTTAAATATAAATCAACTATAAAAGTAATATGAACCAAATTTAACACATTTGACTAGATATTCATAATTCATACAATGCATAAGTCCAAAAATAGTATAAGTATATATTACTAAAATTAAAAGAAAATTTAAATATTACGTATGTAATGACTTCTTAAAAATTTAGAAATTAAGAATATTAAAATAAATTATAATTTAATTATAGTCAATGTATGATTTTATGAATTAATCAAGATAGATTTAATTGTAATTAAATAAAAATTTTATTAATTCATAAAATCTTATTTTAATTGTAATTAAACTTTCATATTTACATGATTATTTAATAAAAGAAAATATAAGGTACAAAAGAAAAAGGAAAAATTACTTTTAAATTCTCTTTTTGAAGAATGAAAAAAGAAAAAAAATCAAATTCACTTATTTAAAAAAAAAAAGAAAAAAAAGTTTCCTAAAGGTAAAAAAATTATCCTAAAATAAATTTAATTTAACTATTTTTTTTTTCAAGAATAAATTAACTGTAAAAGTAAATTTAATTTTTTAAAAAATAAGTTTAAAATATTATTAAATAATAAACTATACAACAACACGTATGGATACTATGTAAAAAATTAATAGTTTCATATGTTTCAAGCAAAAAATTCTTAACCTTAAACGGATACAATCGCAAAACAAAAAAATCACAAGTTCCCATTTAAATGAAAAGTACAAGACATCCCACCTTATAATCCCCGTCAAATTCATATGACAAAATCCATGTGCCTAACTATTTCTTGTTTCTCCATCATGTTTACAAAAATTTTATCTTATACGGTTGGAATAAAAGCAAATTTAGTGTAAATTAAATTTGAAGTTTTTAATCAAATGTTTAAAATTTACATAACACATAGATTCAAAATTAATAAGAAGATAAAATATAAAACAATATTAGATAATAAGTGGACTCATGTTCATAAAAAAAATAATAGTATAATAAAATAATGATTTAGCTTGTATGTTTCATTATTTTTTTTTCTTGTTTATTAAAAAAGTAATTAAATTTTGAAATATAAAATAGAAATAATTCTCTAATAAAGAGACTATGTTTCATTATTTTGGGATAAGTTTAAATTAAGAATTGTTTCACATGTTATAATGCTTTTCAATCAAGGGTTCTTTTATTTTTTTTTCTTAAAAAAATCATTCTTCACATTAATACTATTAATTAAAAATACTTCCACTCTTACATTTTTTTTTAAATCTGTCATGTGTTTTTTAGTCAAGTATTATGTGAAATTCAAAATATTGATTGGTATGATATGTTATCAATATATATTTTTTAATATCTTTAATTGTTGAATTCAATTTTTTCAAAGATTTTGTTACTAAGAATTACTAAAATATTCTTCTCTTATTTTCACAACAGAAAAAAAAGAATTTTTTTCTTTTAAGATAAATTTATGTCAACAATAATAATGACATATCATATTAATTAATATTTTAAATTTTATGTGACATTCAAATAGAAATGATAGTAATTATATTCTTAAATAATAATATTAAGGTGACGAAGTTGAACTAACTCTTATTTTAAACTTATTGGAATAAGAAAAGCCATCATTTTTTATTATTTTTTTATTTTTTTTATTTTTTATGGTTGACAGAGACGCAGCCGCACAAAACATACCTAACCAACCGGCCCCCAAAGGTGATACCTCAGAATGGCAGAGGTGCAGACAGGCGTTGACGTTTAAGTTTTCCTACCACCCTCGTTCCAAACTCTACAGACCTAATTCTTCCTTTCTCTTTCATAATTCTGCTGCTGCTTTCATTCTCTCTCTCTCTCTCTCTCTCGCTCGCTCTTCATTCATTCCACAGCATAACGGCCCAGGGATATTCAATATCGGTGGACAAAAAGGAGGGCTCTTTTTATTTTATTTTATTCTTTTTGTCTGAGAGGTCAGGATGGAGGCGAAAGCTGTGCAATCTCTGCAGTTGATTTCGACGACGTGGGTGAATTCGGACAGGTTCACTTCGAAAGCGAGCGGCTCCTTGCGGTTTTCGTGGGGACCGAAGCAACAGCGGCGGCTTGAGTCCTGGAGCAATAGAGATCGTCATTTATCGGCCTCTCCTTTGGTTTCCTGCTCCTCTAACAACTTTTCAGGTGATTGTGCTGGAATTCTGTGTGTGTGTGCGTGTTTGTTTTCTAATTCCAAAGGGAAACGTGGGTTTTGTTTTTTTCTTTGTCCGGACTTACTTTGCCACTTTGGAAGCAGAACACCTCTTTGAGTACTTGCTTCTTGTAATAAAAAGGTTCTGCATTCCGGTTGAAAAACGATAAATTAACGATGTTATTAAGGTGGGGTTTTCCTGTTATTGAAGTAGCATTTTGAGATGTGCTTTGTAATCAGTGGGACTGATCTGTTGGTGCTACATTTACGGATTCTTTGAGAAATTGATGTGCACATTGTATCATGCCAATCTATCCAAATTTTTTAATTCCATTTTTAGATAAAAATGGTAAATTGTAATGTCTTATTGGGTTCATTCTTGATATGTGCGAATGTTATTTTGCAGTTGCTCAGTCGAAGCTCCAACATTCTTGATTTTGCATAATGTTTTTCAATGTTTAGTGTGTAGATGGTCATCCATGAGTAGAATTACTTTATCCCTTGGAAGCTCTGCGATATTCTTTCTGATGCTCATAGGTTGAACTGTGAATCGATGCATGTTGGTGCCCCATGTCAATTCCAAGTTTGTAAAGCTTTATTGCAACTTCTGATATATAAGTAGCCTCTTCTTTTTTTTTTTTTTTTCCTTTTTTTTTTTCAGTTCTTGTAGGAGTGTAGGACATAAGAGATCAATGAAATTGACATTTTTTGTGACTCTGCATTGTAGCTTCAACTTTAGAATCTGGAATTTCTACCTTTGCAGATGAAGATTTGATTTTGAAGGTATGAAATGGTGTGATCCTGTACCTAGTAAGATGGCCATATAAATTTGGTTGCACAACAGCATCTATTTTGCCTTGTTGCTTGCAACTGAGGCCTCAGTGATTGAAATGTGTCTTAGGCTTTTGCTTGGTCATGTATCTCATTTGGAGGTTATTTTATGTGCAGAATAAGTCACAAGAAGTCGAGCCCTATCTAAATGGATGCTGTATATATCTTGTTGGTAGGTGTCTGTCTTTAGGTTCTCTATATTGTCAGAAGATGAAGTCATTACTCAGATTTGAACTAAATGAAGCTGAAATATAGGAATGATGGGATCTGGAAAAACGACCATTGGAAAAATTCTCTCCCAAGTACTTCACTATTCATTCTTTGACAGGTTGGTACCTGTGCTTGCTGATCACTTGATTTTCCTTATAAAATGGCCTACTCTGCTGATCTTAAGAAAAGCAGTGAAGAGAAAGGGATATGCATTAGAGAAAAACATGGAATTTTCTATTACTTGTTTACTCTTTATGGGCTTACTGTTCAGGATACCCACCTGGTCAATACTCATTGTTTTTCCAAATGATATACATACATGCTTTAGAGAAAATTTGACCAATACTTATCCTTTTGTCAATTCAATTCTTCTCTGAGATTGCTGTGCAGGATGCCCCTTGACAAATACTTATTCTTTTGTCAAGTCATGTGTGTGTTTTTGTTTCTTTTCTGGGATGCTTCAGTGACACATTTGTGGAGCAAGCTGCAAATGGAATTTCTGTAGCTGAAATTTTTAAGCTTTATGGAGAGGGTTTCTTTAGAGAGAAAGAGGTAATATAGGAAGCATTGTTGCATATTTTACAGTAACATATCCACTTAGACCAGCTTTGCTGGATATGATTACAATTTTCTTTATGCTAATCCTGCTACATACAGCACCAGTTATCATAAGTTCTAGAGTGATCATTTTCAATCACTGAATCACCATGTGTGTTATGTATGTTTGGCATTTGTTCAACTATTCTTTGTTATTTGATCATTGTGTACACTGTAGTTGTTTAGACTCATGAGATTGCATTATTTCCTTCTCATTTTCATGATATCGAAGGATTCAAAGCTCAACTCTTCAATGTTTTGCAGACTGATGCACTGCGGGAGTTGTCTTTAACAAATCGGCTTGTTGTTTCTACCGGTGGTGGGGCAGTTATACGGCCTATTAATTGGTATGATCAATTTGCATTGAACATACAAATCACCCCAAATTCTTTACTTCGTATATTTGGTCTCTTCAATCCTGCTGTTTGGTTCTTCAGGAAATACATGCGGAAGGGAATCAGTGTTTGGTTGGATGTACCTCTGGAAGCCTTGGCACAGAGGATTGCAACTGTTGGAACAGATTCACGACCCCTTTTGAATCGTGATCCAGGCGATGCTTACACAAAGGTGTCCTTATGTGACTTCTGTTTATTTATCTTGCTTATAGATGATGCAATGATTAGTTAGGATTGAATTCATCTCATCTTTTCATCTTTTGTTTAATGTTCCTATAGGCTTTCAGGCGTCTGTCTACTCTTTTTGAAGAGAGAGGTGAAGCTTATGCAAATGCTGATATTAGGGTTTCTCTAGAAAGTATGTGTACTTAAATCCAGAGCTATCCTGTTTGCTTTGTCCACCGTGAGACACTTCCAGTTATTCCCTTTTAATAAATTGTGCAGATGTTGCAGTCAAGCTAGGGCAGGGAGATGTTTCCAGTCTCAAGCCCACTGTGATTACAATGGAGGTATCTCTCTCTTCTCCTTCCACATTCCATCAATCTGTAGGACAATAATATTAGACACATTTAAAGCTTCAGCAGGAACAGTTGTGTCATAGCTAACTATAGTTTCCTTCAGATACACATCACCTGGTTATTTACTTTTTTGGTAATCGGAATTGGCCATTCTGTCAGGCACTTGAACAAATTAGGAAATTCCTACTAGAAGGTAAACAATGTGTATAATGCGGGTGCTTCACGGGCTTCTACATGATGGCTGTACTGTGTGCGCTGCATTCTCTCTTTAGCAGCAGAGTCTGGCATGCATCATGTATTTATCCTTTGTACTGATTGAGATCTGGAGTTTAAACAACTGATAAGCTCGATGTTGTAAAAAGGAAGGGGCAAGACATATGATGAAGGAAAATTAATCAGCCAATGTTGACAAGCTATATATGTTCAAGCTGACATTTGGGAACGTTGTTTGGGAGAGCTTTTACGTCATAAGGATTTTAGCAGTTTTATGTCGTAATGATTTTACTTGTGAGAGCTTTTATGTTTGTTTTTTTTTTTTTTTTTTTTTCTAAACATTGGTTTGTATAAATTCAGGTGAGGTTGAATTTGTGGATAACAATTTAGCCGCTTATTCAACCAAAATACATTAGTACATCTATACCATGTTTTCAACTCACAAAATTCATTTCAAAAACCAAAAGTGCAGTAAGTTAAATAATACTGTGTCCTCCCTCCTCCCCCCCCCTCTCTCTCTCTCTCTCTCTCTCTCTCTTGGATGCTTATATTTGTATAGGGTATTATCGTATTTGCCTGGAAAATATTTCAGGTCTCACCGCCCAAAGGCGCTTAATGACTTATGAATTTTTCTTTTAGGAGGTCTAGTGCTGCAACAAAACGTATTTGCAATTGTTTGGAGGCAAAAATCAAAGTTCTATCCGTTATGTTCCACTTGTAGGATTGGTATTCACTAGTAGGATTGATCGGAGTCAGTTTGACATTTATATTAGATCAAATTATTAATGATTTTTTTTAAAAATAAAATTAATGAAACTATTATTAACAATTGCCAATTGATTTAGCTGATGTTATGGTTTAAACCAAGATAATTGGGAGTAAATTGCCATAATTTTGCACTATATCTATTTTAATTGTGAAGGCGTTCTCGAGATCAACGCGCGTACAAGGAGAATCTCAAAAGGCCAAAGCTTGCCATGCTTGGAATGTGCACAAATTAACATGACCTGGAATCTTGAAGGAGAGGGAGCTACGACGCCACATGGTCAAGCGCAAAATCAAAGGACAAGCATAAACTTGGGATTTTGGTTGATTTTGACATTCCATAAGATGCTTGGAAACTTCGTCAGCCATTCAACCGTGGCAAGTACAAAGAAGAACTCACAGATCATGTGTTTCCTGTCCGTAGAAAACACTTTCAGCAAGAACAACCAGGACTGAGCCGGCAACCCACAGAGCTTGAATATGAACCAGAACTTGATAGGACTAAGAACCATCACGATGGCCGCAGGAAACTGGTCCAGATTGGACCCCTCCTCCCTTCGAACTACTTCAAATTGAAAAGGCATTTGTTCAGTCTTGGGTGTCAGTGTACCATGTGTGTGTGGATTTTGGGGAAAGAATCGGTTTTTTGTCTCGTCCATGTTGACAGAAATTACAAAGCTTACGTTAAAATTTTTTTAATTAGACATATTAAAATATTTTTATATAATTATTTAATTATAATATAATTTGATTGGTGAGTAATAATTTTATATATGATTATGTTATTAATGATTATAATTTTGACTATTGATAAACATATTTAATTTAAATTTAATAATTATAATATTTGTGTGTAGTGATTACAGTAAAAATAAGGAAAAAGAAATTAATTATTAAATTGAAATAAATTGTTCAAATGTATCAATGGTTTTAATTTTTATAAATTAAAATATGTTATTTATAGTATTATTTATATAAATATATTCAATTTCAAATTTTAAAAGGTTAATATTTATGATAATAGATTTATTAAAAAATCTAACAAGTAATATTAGAACATGTTTTTTAAAATTAAATATTTTTTGTATTTAATAAAGAATGTATATATATCTGATTAATAATTATTTTTTTAGTCTTATAAAAATAAAAAGATTTTATATTAACCTATGATTGAATGTTAGGCTCTTATATGAAAATTTAAAAAAAATGTTTAATATCATATATAATAAAAAATGATACTTGTTTCTTAGTTGTTAATAAGTATCTAACAATTTATATGATAATTATTAAATGAAAAAAAAAGGTCATTATGTTTTGGTCATTTGTTATGTCACATGAACTAAAAATTAATTATATTAAGAACTATAAAATGTGTTTCAATTTTTTATTTTGGCACTTATGTTAATTTAAAGAAAAATCAATTTTTGGTATGTATTACATAATTTTAAGCATGTCCCCGTGTATATAAGTATCCTTTATTAATATTATTTACAATTTTATGTTGCATAACTTTAATTCCAATTCAAACAAAATATAGAGTATATGTTTAGTAACAGGCTTATATGCTTAGATATTGTGATCTTTATTATTTATAACTATTAAGTTATATTTTTATATACATATATTAAAATTATAGTTTGTTAATATATTTTTTCTTGTTATATTTTTAATTACTTATTATTTATTTATTTTTAAAAATTTATTTTCTCATTTTTTATATTTGAAAAATTAATGTTTGAATACTAAATACTTTAATTTAGTTGGAAGTTTAAAATTTTTAAATTATTAATGAATTAATTTAAATATGAAGATCCCATTACCTTAAATTAGTTTACTTTGTCCTAATTTATTCTTTTTCTATTGTATTTAAATTTTTTTTTACAAAACCCTATAAATACTATGTCTCTCCTAAATTCTCCACATCTCTCACTCTTACTCTTCTTTTTCTAAAAATTCACATGCTTTTTCTCAAATTTTTTCTTTTGAATAAAATTTTTATTAATATTAGTTTTAAATTTTAATATTCTTATTATTAAAAAATATTTTTATTAGTTTGTTATTATAAGTTAATTAATTATAAATTATTTTTTTAAAATATATATATATTTTTTTTTTTTTTTTTTTGAACTTCAAAACTAAATTTCTCTAAAAAAAATTGAGAAAGAATTATAAAATTCGTTTTTTAAAAAAAAACTAAAGATTTTGAAAAGCTTTTACATACTAAATTTTATTTAGATTTACAAGATAGAAAACAATACATGATTGACTTACCCTAGCAACCTGACTTTACTAAAAACCAAATCCCTATAAAAATACACCCTATTTAAATGTACATAGAATTAAAACAATACTATAAAAATGAAATTAGGGATTTAGAATTAAAAAAACTAATCTCAAAATCTCATTCTCTATAGTTTTGCATGACATTTTATGTCAATAAGAATTTTGATGTTGAATATTGAAAACTTAGGTTAGTCATTACTTATTAGCCCTTAAACAAGGTCATGAAATGGATAAAGTATCATTTACTTAACAAAAAAGACTTATTGTAAAAATTACATTCTATATGTATTTTTTCAAAATTTAACATGAAATTAAAATTTTGTCTAATTTAAATTTATTTAAAAGATAATTACAAAACTAAATTTACGATCCCATTTGGACAATATAAATAAAATATAGTGTCTTTTAATTTGAAAAATGCTTTTTCAGAATTTCAAAAAATCATGACAAAAAATCTCACCAATAACTTTGATAAATTCATAAATTTAAAATAAGTTTCAAATTTTTTGCCAGTCATACATCAACCTTACAAAATTCAAAATCCAAGATTCTTTTTTGTTCACTACTAAACAAGTTCAAAATACCAAAACTCAAAAAACTTGTCAATATTAAATTTACAATTTTTAAAATTACTAAAAATTTCATAGATGAATTGCATGTGTTAGAAAAAAGTTTTCAAGTTGATAAAAAAATCTTTGTAAGATAATTTTTATATAAAACACAATTATGTAAAGAAATTATAATTTTTTAAAAAAATTTCAAAAAATTACAAAAACATGTCGAATTAATTTTATAATTTTGTACATTAGTATAAAATTTATATATTTTTCTTTAATGAGTTTGAATTGTACGATATATTCATTTTGTAAAACATTTAATCTTATTGTCTAAATACATAAAGTAAGAGAGATAAATATATATATACATTAAAATTACAAATAAGGAAACTAATAACTTGCCCACAGAGCATGAATGAATAACCACAATTAAAAAGCACAGCTTGGGCTCGACGGCGGAAGAAAGAAAATAGACGGAGGAGCCGTGGCCGGAGCAGGGCGGATACCTTCATATCCAAAGGAAAGGAAGAGAAGAATAGGAAAAGAGCATAAAGAAAAGGGAAGAGTAGAAAACACATACAAATAAGACATAGCAAGCGAAGACAGATAAGATTGTGTTTGACGGGGAGACTTTAATTTCGAGATTAGTTTGGTTTGGATGTGGAAAAGGCAGATGGAGATGGAGATGGTCTTTTTAGATTTGATTGTTTGAGGGAATCCCCCATGAACCACATTTCTCGGATTCTTTTCTCTTCCTCCAAACGTTGTCCATGGCAGGCCGTCAATCCACTTCTAAGGTTCTGCGCTAAACCCTCTCTCCTCCCCCCTCCTCCTCCTTGTTTTTCCCTTTTTTTTTCATTTCTGAATATCTAAGTTTCTGTAGACCCCATTTCGGGTTAATGGAAGCTTTGTTACTCCGTATCTGAAATCTAGCCCTTTTTTTTTGGGGGGGGGGGGGTTTCGCTTGAGGTTTAACTAATCGGGTTTTTTTTTTCTAGCATTTATAAGTTTTATTTATTTATTTAGTTATTATGTATGTTTTCTCCGAAGCACTAGTTAATGGACGTATTTTTGCTTTCTATATGAGCGATGTGGCTTCTCCTTTTATGGGGAACATTGGGTTGATTTTAAACAAAATTGGTAAATTTGTGCCTTTGTTTGTGATGATGCTTGCTTTTGACGGAGTTATTCATTTTTCCTCTCTGGTATTGGGGTATTTGAGTTGAAACATTTGGTAAACGCTGTAGGTTTGGTCCATCTAAGAGGATTCAAAGCCGTGGCTATGTAAAATCAGCAAGACACGGTCATGACAGGGGGCCAAATGTTGATCCTATGATGCCCATAGAGACGGAGGCTCCTCGCTCGCGCGGTACTTGGGTCATTGTATGCTGCCTTAGCTGCTTTATCATCAACAATTGATGCATGCTAATTCTTAGTTCAGTTGTCATTGTTGGAATTTGGTGAATTTTGTGGGATTGATCCCATTGCATTTTCTCAAGTAACTCTCATATTTTTGGTTAATTTTTTTCGCATTCTGTGTAATTTGCAGCCATTTGCCGTACTAGGATTTACTGGAATCATAACTTTTGTTCATTATAATGATGAGAGGAGAGTAGCTGGCAAAGCCAAAGGTAATTTCCATGCTTTAATATTGTCTAATGACTGTAAGAAGTTAATTTGATGGCTGTGATGGTTGAAAGCATTTAAGGTTTCGGCAAAAGTCATTTGCATTAGCTGTTTCCTTTTTTTACCCCATTCGTTTGGTTGGATGGAATAATTTCATGTTTGAAGTAATTAAGATATAGAATTTCTTAGTCAAAGAATAATTTCTTCTTGAACAGCTTGACTCAGTGACAGTAATTTGTTGTGCTCTGACATTCACAGTTGTTTAGAACTGGAGTCATGGTTGCTTAACAAGAGAAATTTGAAGTTAAATATGCACCATGAAAATGGGAAAACTATATTTGGGACCTTGAAAACCTGTAAATTTATTTATGCTCTAGTTTATAACATGTCCATCATGATGGCTACAAGCTCTAGACAAAGCGTGGTGACTTTCTTATAATCAAGTTCAGTGCATTCATGTTTCATCAGTATAAATAAGTTTTATTCTTTTTATACATCCAGATAATAGCAACAGTCCTAGTGCCCTTGTGAAATTTGTTCAATTCTGGTTTGTGATGCTGGTATAGGCATCATCTATGTTTGATTGAGAAGTTTTAGTTAGTTTCAATTTGCATGTTTCATGTTCAGTTGCTTTCAGTGATTAATTTTCTGTCTTGTATGTATTGTTGATTGTGAAAATAATGATACACACAATTCACTTGCCAGTTGCAACAGAAGAAATGAGGGATCATATTACATGAATTAGGATTTCGTTTTCTTTGCATTTTTCATTAATGGAAGTGAAGAGGTCGCATTTGATCAAGTTTTTCCTTTGGTTTTATCAGTTAAAATCTGAAAGCTTGCAGACTTCAAACATCCCACATTCACTTTATTTTACCTACTAGAAGTCTCTTGTTTATAACTGAATAAAATTTAGGATAAAGGGATTACTTATCGGTATCTGTGATAGTGGTTGTATGTTTTGTGTATGTGTCAGCTTTCCAAATATATTTCTTTTATTTGTTTATTTATTCTCCATTTGAAACTTTTAAATACTGTCACAGGCACACAGCATGTTGTATAAAATCAGTTGTAATGTCAATGCATTCTTGTCTTCAATGTTTGCTGCCAACGGGAATATGTTATTATTATGTTGAATTGGATTTACCTGGCTGAAATTGTTGCTACTGTTGCCAGTAGCAAGGATTGCTTTGGACCATTTGGCACAACACAAATTTTGTGTTCTAGTGATGGAGAACTTTCTATCAAATAATAATAATAATAATGATAATAGTAATAATAATAATAGAAGAAAAGAACTGAGAGACAGGGGACCTATTGTGATGATTTCTTTGGACTTTGGGTTTCTCATATATTTTCTGGGCTGTAATCATCTGTAGCATTTAAAACAAGAATTCATTTTGGAGAGAGATCAATAAGAAGTAATACGCCCATTGGGCCCTATAATGACTCATTCTCCCAAACTGCTGGGACTTATACTCCATGACATCTTCTGCAGTTCTAAATATTACTCAAAGCATGCATATTTTGTCTCAGGGGCTAGTCTGTGAATTCATCCATAGGTGGTCAAACTATTTAGATTAGTCTTGAAACCTGTGTATTCTACTAATGCAGCATAAGATTAGCACCATGAAGCTGTGTAATGGGCCTTTAAACTGCAGAGATTGGCCCAATGCAGAGTCAAGATGCCATGGATGTTGGCATAGTCAAATTGTTCACATTTGTTAAGTATGTTTGGCATATTTACAAATTGTGAGACCTAATGGTCATACAAGCAACTCCAGGCAGCACTTTTCATGATGGGCTGACAAAGAACAGCACTTAAATGGTTTTCTTGCTAAATCATTTATTTTCTATTGTAAGAAGAACAAGGATGAGAATCTGAGTGTATGTTTGAGCAAAATTTTTGCATCAGCAAATTTTCATTAGATTATGGAATTCGATCTACACTGTTTATTGCTAACGGTAAAAGATGAAAGATTCTTGTGGTGCATAAGATTCTTTTCTTCCAATACTTTACTTTAAATGTTTATAATTCTCCTTCATTTGTATGCAAACAGGTGAAGGCACCAAAGGAGATACTGTCACTGCCAAGGGCCCTATAATTGGTGGTCCATTTACTCTAAAAGATACGGAGAATAAGGTAGTTACTGAGCAAGACTTTCTAGGAAACTGGATTCTGCTATACTTTGGTTATACTTTCAGCCCTGATGTCAGCCCCGAGCAAGTTCAAATGATGGCCAAGGCCATAGATAAACTAGGTCTGCTGTTTTAATCAGCATTTACAATATATGATATTTCCTCCCCTTTTTGGGCTGTATCACTAACATGTGTGTTTTACTTATATATAGAATCAAAAGAACATCTTAAGGTTTTACCTGTATATGTCACAATTGATCCCCAGCGGGACACGCCTTCACATCTTCGTGCTTATCTTAAAGGTTGTGTTGCCCTTGCAACTGAATTCATTTAAATAATTGGTGAACTGGCTTCATACGACTGGCTTTGGCTAATCCTCTGTTGTAACTATCTTTGAAGAACTGCAGAATTTGATTCAAGAATACTAGGATTAACTGGTCCTGTTGGTGCAATAAGACAGATGGCTCAAGAGTACCGTGTCTATTTTAGGAAGGTTGAAGAGGAAGCAGATGACTACCTCATTGAGTGTTCCCATAACATGTAAGCACCATCCCCAACTGTTTCTTTTTCTTTTCTTTTTTTTTTCTTGGATTCTTAGCTCTTGCCTACAACTTTTACTCTCATTTGTTTTCTTTTTGAGTTCAGACTGGAATTGATTTGTGGTAAACATGCAGTTACTTGATCAATCCAAACATGGAGGTGGCTAGATGCTTTGGTGTAGAGTATAATCCAGAGGAACTATCAGAAGCAATTGCAAAGGAATTAAAACTCTCCTGTGCCTAATTGCTTAACAATTTTGGCCCGCTCTAGGCTTTTCTAGGCTTTTCTCTGGGGCTGATAAAAATCCTAGTCCTGTTTGCATAGCAACGTTCGCCATTATCATTTCTTTTCCTGGTTATTTTCTTGCATCTGAGGTGTCATGCATGACGCACATTCTTCATGCACAAATGAGTCAGGCCCAGTTCATTACCTTGATAGAAGCTGGTGACGTTATCATCTGAATCAAGTTGAATAGGTCGTCATCAGATAGTTATACAAGTAAAGTTGGAGATATTATTGTTGATGTTTTTCCAGTAGTTGATGGCTGCTTCAAGGAAAGGATTTTTGTTTTGTTCTATTCCATCATAAGAGACATTGTTGGGGTCCTTGCTTTGAAGTTTTTACACAAATATACCTACATACGTGCACTACTATCACATTGTTGATCTTGACATCCTGTTCCTCACTGATGAGGACACAAGTTTTCATATCTCTGGTGAGAAGAGTGGAAATTGAAGTGGGGCTTGATGTGAGGTGGGGAAAGGAATGAATGGTCGGGGGAAAAAGAGGGTGAAGGCTTCCCAGTTTTGAACATGAGCTAGGTAGTTGCTCAGATGTTTTATTATAAATGGCGGGACAAATTTCTTGAAAAGCATATAATGAATAGGTTTTTTTTTTTTTTTCATTGTTTCCATTTGTTTTTCCATGTATGTGATCAAACATTGACCTTGACTGTGTCTTTGGGGACTGTTAGGCCTAGCTATGCCAAAAACTTCTTAGCAAGAGCCTTATGTAATCTAAAATAAACTTGTCTCGATTTCGTAGGTTGAGTTTGTAACCACCCAATAAGCCAGTTGCATCCATCTCGGAGAATGACAGTCATATTTGGCACCTAAAGAAAGAATGACAGTCACAGTCTCTGTCTTGCATGGAGTGTCCCTGTGAAAAAAGATCGTTTTACCTTTTCTTTTTCTTTTTCTTTTTTTCCTTCTTTTGGACACACATGATTTAAAAAACAAAAGTAAATATCTAGAGCAAGGAAAAAGACAGGCATATTTTCGCCGTTCGAGCAATAACACAGATGGCACATGGAGAGACCAACAAAAAGAGTTGGGCTCCCCGATGTGGTTGGCTTAATACAGCTGTTTTGTACGCGTGATACCCAAACGCCGAAGCAAATACGCGGCAACGTGCCCCCCCCCCCCCCCCCCCCAGGGCAAGTCAAGGGAGACTGCTTTTTTTTTTTTTTATTTTTTGTTACTAAAAATCTAGAGATCCAAATTTAACATAAGACCGGGTCTCTTGGTCCCCCTTTTCCACCACTTGAGAAACAGCAATGAAAAAAGCAAAAAGCAACACAAAATGGGGAATATTGTAATCCAACTTTACACTTCTAATGAAAACAAACACCCCAAAACGAACTAATATTATCCATTTGCCTGCAATTTATCAACTTTCTTTTCTTCTTGAGTTTTATATTTTTGTCTCCCACGAGCTCCCCACATCATGCCATCCCATACTGTTTTTGACTCCAACAGAAAGAGAGAGGAACCAACGAGGAAACTTCCCAATTTCCTGGCTGTCACTCCAGGAGGCCTTGCAAAACATCTCCTGGGGCTAGGCTAATTTTCAAACCCCATTTCTTATTGCGCGTTCATTCCCTTTTCTGTTTCTATTCATTTTCTTCTTCCTTTTAATCACCTACGATTCCAACGCTTTCATCTAAATTTCTGTCTTCCTGGCTTCAATTTATGTCTTGGTTCTCTTGAATTCTTTGTCCTGACGAGAAATTTGTGATCAGGGTCAACCCCATCGATTACTAATCTATGCACATTGACATCATTTCTATTACGACACCCAACCTAATGTTACATGTGTTGTTGGCTTGAATATGAACCGTCCTTCTTCCTCGACATAAAAGATCGCATTTGTTTGTAGAAATCGAGGAGAAACAGACTTAAAGATAGGCTAGGTTTAACAGGAATGGCAGACGCCTCCCTGGACAGGAAATTTTCTAGCTGCGGTCTTTTAAATGCAGTATTCGGCAGGCGAAATTTTTGGCCAAGAAGAACAATATCCACGGGCTCACTTCCCACCATCAACGGAAACGATTTTGTCAAAACACCGAGCACTACAAAGCGGCGGAGAAGCGGCTCCGACGAGGCTTCATTCTTTGAGAATAACACCAGCATACAAAATGCGCCGCAAAAACCAATCACTAGAGCTCCTAACCAACCAAAGATTCCTCCTGTTCAACAACAATACCAAAACAATGGCAGGAAACTTCCAGGGCAAGCCACCAACAATAATGTATCTACTGATCGCCATGGTCCTGTGACGGTGACGGTTAGTCAAAAGCAGGGTTATGGAAATCAAGGCAGGAGAGTACCCAAAGAGGCCATTGGCATATCTGGTGAACTTGAAAGCTTGATTGCTGATCGCCAGAAAAATAATGGAAGTGCTAACCTGGTTCGGGCTTCGTCTGGCAATGTCATGCTTTTTGGCAATTTAGGCAACCTTAGGCAACCTGGAACAGGAGGCAGCGCCGGCATTGGTGGTGGCGGAGGAAATACAAATTCGTATAGTGTTCTTGATCATCTTCCCAAGACAAGACCAGAGACTGCAACAACTGCTAAGCCTAACAGGAAATACCCAAGCAGTGTGATGGGAAATGTAGTTAAATCGAGACAAAATGAAGAGAAACCGATTGCAGAGCAGCCAGGTTCTCTGTGCAGGGCTCTTTCTACCAGAATGGACCCAGAGCAATTGAAAATTATGGGCAACGAAGATTATAAGAACGGGAATTTTGCAGAGGCGCTGGCTTTGTATGACGCAGCAATCTCAATTGACCCCAATAAGGCCTCATATCGGAGCAACAAGTGCGCAGCGTTGACAGCTCTAGGCAGGATCCTGGAGGCTGTTTTCGAATGTAGAGAAGCCATCAGAATAGAACCTTACTACCATAGAGCTCACCATCGCTTAGCAAACTTGTATCTCAGGTATATTTGTCCACAAGACCAATTAACTAACTTCAATTTTTTCAGCCCCATATACTAGTGCAGAATTTGTAGTCATGGTAACTCCTTGTGACAATTCTCTGTTATCCTCGTTAATCATTTTTTTTTTGGTGGGTTTTGCTTTTTGATCTGCATAGATTAGGGGATGCCGAAAAAGCCATATATCACTACAAACATGCGGGGCCAGAAGCCGACCAGGATGATATATCTAAAGCTAAAAGTCTTCAGGTCCTGCTCAACAGGTGTACTGAGGCTCGAAGACTACGAGATTGGAACACCCTCATCAAGGTGGCCGAAGCTGCTATATCTACCTGTGCAGATTCAGCGCCACAAGTAAGCCACCTAAAATCGTCATCATCAACATTAATCAATTTAAATAATTGCGCACTTGTTAATTAGAACGATCTCCTTTTCTGCATGTAAAACTTTCTGTGTGTGGTAGACAAATGCTCTGTTTAAATGCACAGCACTAACATGGGTCCTTAATTTTTTTGGGGTTTTCATGAAGATATATGCATTGCAAGCTGAGGCCTTGATCAAGGTCCACAAGCACCAGAAAGCAGAGGAAGTATGGAGGAAGGGTCCAAGTTTTGATGCGGATGCATGCACTAGATATTTTGGTCCCGTAGGCAATGCACATCTGCTCGCGGTCCGAGCTCAGGTTGACATGGCAATTGGCAGGTTAGCGTTGTCTACTCGTAGCATAGATATCAGTCTTGCTAAATAATTTTAACCTTAGTTTGTACCATGATATCATTGGGCACAATTTGCACCGGAATTGTTGAAGATTGTATGGGTTAAAATTCAGAGAAGAAAAAACAAAAAAAAAAAAGCAAATGACTCATAATTTGTGTTGCAGAACAACTCAAAATTATATTGCCCGGAAAAAGCGCAGCTAAAAAGAAAGTAAAAACGTCAAAAGACGAGACAAAGTATGACAACCCACCCGCCAATCACCAACTTGCTTAAAATATCAAACAATGATTTCCTTGTGGCGGTTAGCTGTAATGAACTTCCTGATCAGACATATCTAGACATTTGGATTGGAAATTATAACTCTGTTTTGTCTCCCATATCAAACAGATGTGTAGACATCAGAATTCGCGGCGAGATTCTTATTTGTTTTGAATATTTAATATTCCTAAGATTAGTAGATTATTAGACTTCTATTGTTGTCCAATGTTATCATGACTTGAGTTTCGAGCCTGACCGTACCAATTTGGCTCCCATGGATATTATCTAATAACACGGCCGATTGCCAGCTGCCCATCTCAATATTCAAAAGATGGAGCTTTTCTTGCCACTTAGTAGAAGACAAGATTTGGTAGTCCAGTTGGAGCAGACAACTAGCCAATCATCGTTGATTACTGGGCTAATTGTACTTTGACCTGACAGATTTGATGATGCTTTGGCCGCGGCTCAACGAGCAACTAGGCTTGACTCCAACAATAAGGAAGCAAACACAGTAATGAGAAGGACCAAGGCGATTGCAGCAGCTCGATCAACCGGTAATCAACTATTCAAGGCAGCAAAATTCCACGAGGCAAGCACTGCATACGGCGAGGGACTTGAACACGATCCCTACAATTCTGTGTTATTATGCAATCGAGCGGCCTGCCGATCCAAGCTTAGCCAGTATGAGAAAGCCGTGGAGGACTGCAATGCCGCACTTAACGTGCGCCCCAGCTATGCCAAGGCCAGACTCAGAAGGGCAGACTGCTACGCCAAGGTTAAGTGATTTACTTCATCAAAGATTTTTATTTTGTTCAGCATTTTTATCTTCACACTTTATCCAATGTGAACTATTGTGTCCTGTAATGGTCCAGTCCATGTTAAAGGCATAACAGAAATCCAATAGATTATGCATTTATTAGCTTCAACTGGTGATGAAGAACACCCAAGTTGCCATACGCACACACGCACACACACACACGTGCATGCACGCACACATAGAAGAAGAATAATGCAATGTGTCATTGAATGGAGGAGAGGGTAAAATATTGGTATACGAGAGTGCCTATAGAATCTGATGTTCTTTTCGTGTGAAAACAGCTTGGAAAATGGGAAGCATCAGTTGAAGACTACGAGATCTTGCAAAAGGAAGCGCGGGAGGATGAAGAGGTGCTCAAGGGCTTGCAAGAAGCCAGGTCACAGCTCAAGAAGCAGAAAGGCGAGGATGCTTAGGACTTGGATCTCAAAGTAATGTGGAATTCTAAACTTAAAGAGAGGGACCCCAGCCAAAGGACAGAGGAGCCCCCAAAACATTAGGGGTCCTCCTGCTGGAACCTAAAATGGCCTACCTGTGACTCCAACCCCGAGCATTTTGCCACTGATGATGGCCCAAAGAGAAGTATTGCAAGAGCAAAACAATGAAGTATAAATGCTTTCATTCATTCATTCCATTATTAAAGGGAAGAGAGCTAGATAATTAGGACCTATCATGTAAAGGGAATTCTTGGCCAATTTGTTTGATTTTTAATGCATAGTTGATGCTTGGTGTCAACATTTTTAAGACATTTTATTCTTTTGGAAAACATGAAAGCGTGTGCAGCCCTGCGCTCTTTGTTTGTTCTGTTTGAACCAATTTGGTATTTTATTTTATTTTTTTTATTTTTGCAATTTTCTTTAGAATCATAGGTTCTATCTATGAATTGGATACACCGATGCTTGTTAACCAATTCCTTGAAATAATAATTTGATGAGTGATATATTTATTTTTATATTATTATTCATTTATTCATTCTTTCATAAATAAAAATTTATGTTAGAAAAAAGTGTTGATTTTTAAAGTTATTAATAATAAATTAGACGTAAAGAGATTTACTAATAATATTCAAGCGATGAATCTTTTTTTCATAAAAATTGATTAAGAATGTCAATACATAATTCTTAATTTTGACTTATAAATGTGATAATAATATACTTACATCTTTTTTAAGTTTGAAAAAAAAACTTATTAAGCAATAAATAATGTTTTAATATTCAAAATATTTTATACCAAATAAAGAAAACTTAGCCTTTAAAATTTAGTATTAAGAGTACATCTATAACATATTAATTATAGAATTCTTGCAATTAAAGAATGCAATTTATTATGCCAAATCAAAGATAAATGTGAAAGTCACAAAATATTCAAAAAATTTAATATAATTTTGGCTTTGTTATTCCCTATAAAAAATATGTATTTCTTTTTACTCAAAATGCTTATGCTTTTTTTTTGTATATATTTATAAGAAGAAGTATTGACTCATTTAATTTCCATGAATTATAATTTCAACATTGCAAAGCCAAAATTGCTACAAAATAGTTATTTACAAAATTGCATTACACTTACGTTAATTTTCCAAATAAAAAAAACATAAAAACGTATTTACTAATTACATAGTTAGAATAAGTAGAAGATGACATATATAAGAATATTTAACCAATGTTAACTATTTTAATGCCCATTAAAGGCACTTGTTTACATTTATTAACAATAAATTTTGCAAACTAGTCTATGCATTATCAATAAAATGTGTGTGAAAAAAATTGGATGTACATACCAATATGCTATTACGAGAGAAAATAGGTTTGATAGTCTTGTACTCTTAGAATAATTGGCTGAGACATTCTCATTTAAAAAAAAAAAAAAAAAAGAGAATAGTTTTTAGTGATTTTGTTTTTTTTTTTTTGGTTTATCGACTACCAATATTAAAAAACAAAAAAGAGATTATTAGATGCTACATATCAGTGATCACATATTCATACGGTTAGTCCACTTTTTTCTTTTTTGTTGTAGGGTAAACAAAAACTAATCTTAAATCTTACAAATCAATTTATTTTTGATATTATTTCAACCGAATCTCAATTATTTTTTGGAACATAAGAAAAAAAAAAGATATCTTAAAATATTAATTATCATTCCAGTAGACTCAAGTTAAAAAAAAAAAAACTGAAAATTATTATTAACATCATGATTCTACTTTTTTCTTCTTTTTTTTTTAATAATAAAAGATATATTACTGAACCTCATTGCTGTGTATCAAATTTTGAATCTAATGACCCTACTTCAACCATAAATTTTCTTTCATTCTCAAAGGAATGGGCACTAACAAGGAAATTTAAAATGGAACTAATGAAGAAAAAAAAAAAAAAAAAAAAGAGGTCCAATTATTGTGCTGGCCTCAGAATTAACACCATCAAGGTCTGCCCTTGGGGCAAGGGCCCCATCCAACTTTGACATTTTCCAAATCCAACCACTAAAGGCCGAAAGAGTTAATTCCTAATAAAGCGTGACAATCAATGAGAAAAGGACAAAAAGAGTTAAAAACCCAGCGTCATTAATTATTATAGCTCAAATGACACCCATTATTATTAATCTGGCATTTCCCATTTCATCACTCCCCGCGGCTCACTCAGTACAGAGACGAACTACAATGATGGCAAATCGACATCTTTAAATTTAGACCAAAACGACGTCGCTTGATTCAGATTTCAGACGGTAGCGATCCACCCCGACTTAACCTCCCGACCCCCACCTCCTCCCAGTTGACCAGCGGCATGGTCGTCAGGTGAGCCGAATTCGTAGCAATTGCTCCTCACCGCCGTTAACTCGTAGGGCGCCGCATCCCACGCGAGCCACTGCTCCACCTCGAAGTACTGCTGGGAACACTTGCCGTGGACCCCAGTGGTGGTCAACTCGACGTAGTTGCAGTACCAGCCGGAGTGGTTGCCCAACCCGTCGGAAGTCAGGTTCAAGGCGCAGGGTGGCTCCGGCAGGCAAGGCGCCCTGCCGCTGAAAATGTCGAGATTGCCCCTCTCGAAGTAGTCGTAGCTGGGTCCCATGAGGCCCCCCCAGGCCTCGATGTTCCTGATCTCGACGTAGTCGCCGTACACGTCGTAAAGCCTGACGCTGACGGTGGAGTCCGTACCTCCCTTGAAGATCGACCCCGTCCTAATGTAAAAAGTGTACACGCAATCCGGAGCCTGATTGTTCGAACAAAGCGAAAGAAGCTTATTTTGTTAGCTTAAAGAAAAAAATCCAAAAGGAAATCGGGTGTATACATATAGTAAAAAAAAAAAAAAAAAGAAAAGGATCCAAAAGGAAATTTGAGAAAGGCAACTCACAGAGGGGGCGACGGTGGACAAGGAGAGGAAGAAGAAGAGGCAAGAGAAAAGAAGAGGGCCGAGCGACGACATCTTGCTTGGCTGCTGCAAGCTGTACAGAGACGTGAAAAGCCAGAAGTGCTGCAAACCTTTATTTATAGCAAAACAGACAAGACATCGACTAGTTCATGGGTGATGTCAGAAATGGGGGGTTGGGGTTACTTTATGCATTGCGCAAATTTATAAATTTAAATCACCATATAATAATTTATATAATTATAAAATATGTTCCTAATTCTATAGTATTTATTCTTTATACGTCATTTACACGTATAAAATGTTATATAAAATAAACAGGTGGTTTATTTCATGGACATAATGTTGCATTAATAATATTTAATATATATTATAAATAATAGCTAACATTATATAATAAAATTATATAAATTAAAATAAATTTTTATATACAAAATTTTTAGTATTAAATATTATTTTATGTGCCTTAAATTACGTTATACGGACTTGTATTCACCTAATAATGTATTCACATGATAAAAATCTTCACGGATAAAGGTTGAAAGTCCTAACCGTGACTGGCATCTCAACTTTTGGAATCAATTGGTTTAGGTCACTGTAACGTAACATAATAATTGTGGGGTGGGGTTGGAATGTAACGCTAAAATGAATTTATTTTTTTTTCCACGGGAGACCAAAATGTTAGGAAAGAAGAACATAATTATTGGGATTATAAGTATCTCAACTAATTATATAAAAAAAATACACAATGAAAAAACGAATTATAGTATCATTAAGTCATTCCTCATTAATATCGTGATAAAATAATAATAATGCTAAAAAAAGGGTAAAGAGCTAAGTTTTATTAAACCAAAGGCCATTAAGTTCCCCTTTAATTTTAGTTCAACAACAAATACATTTCTAATAATTTATTGTTTTGAAAAGGTTTGAATTTTTTACATTTCCAAATTATCCTATTAATCCAACATGGAAAACTCCTTGATTTATTATTCATAATTCGACGACCTTTCTTTTATTTTCACCTTTATTTTTAAATTTTTTCAGAATGTAAAATAAATTGTATTATCTTTTTTATATAAGTAAAAATCAGTATTTAATCATGACATATGGTATTTAATACATAGTTCATTAACTAAAAGATGAATGTTATGACCGGAATCAAATGCAAAGTAAATCATTTTAAATTAATGATTATAATTAAAAATTGTAACTCTTAATTTCTTTGATAAATAAGTCATTAAATTTGTACTTATTGGTCACCAAAAAAAAGAACTTAATTTTCTTTTTATTAATAAAACTTCTTAGTAATCTTTCCGTGATAGTAATGCAAATCCATCGTTTTCTGGATCTGTTGTGCTAGCATACTTTTTTTTTTTTTTTTTAGTAGTAGCAGTAATTCATGGCATTTAAATTGGCCAAACTGTAGATTTGGTCAGTGAATTCATAGGCGACCTTTTTTTCCTTTTGTTTTTCTTTTTGTTTCTGCCATCAAAGGACAAGAGTTTGAACTCTGGCATTAATTAGACTACAATGGCTGGTAATATTTTACACTAAACTTTTGATCTCCCACCTGATCTCAAAGTTTTTGATATGAAAAAAAAAACCAAAAAAATACACTAAAAATAAAAAAAGGTCTAACTAAGTAGATTTATAATGAGCAGATGCAAGTGAGTATAATTAATTTTCATATTATATATAAAATAGTGAATATATAGTATAAAAATCAATTATATGGACTTAATTTCATCATTTCTGTATTTTTTTTTTCAAATAAAAAAAGAGAAAGAAGTAATTGTGCACTTAGGTTATTATTTAATTATTAAACTCACTAAGTGCCATAAAGATAGAAAAACAATTAATGGGGTTTTACTGAAAATTGAATTTAGTTTACACAAAAACCTTGCAAAAAAGAAAAGAAAAGAAAAGAAAAGAAAAATTGCAAAATAGCATTTACCTAAATAAACGTAATGTCCAAAAGGAAATTTTCACGTGGATTGTCATAAATGTGTCATATATCAAATTTCCCATCCTATGATCAACGCTCTGGATTACATTCACCTGATTCAATTAAATAGGGGACCCATCCAGGAGGAAGCTATTGAACGTTTTGAGCATATTCCATTTGGTAGCAAAAGACATACCGACCCACGTGTCCAGCGATGATTAGAAAACCGGAAAGTGCAGCACAAAATCAACGGCTAGTGACGCAGTGTCATGGGTTCTGTCACATATGGGCTTTATTTATTCATAATAAGATAATTTATTTAATTAAAAAATTATATTTTCTTATAAAAATCACCTAATATATATGAAAATTGGAGAAAGGTGCATGTAGTTCAAATAAAATGTGTATGAAGACTTACAAAAATGTAAAATTAAAAAAAAAAAAAACTATTCTTGCTGTATTTTTTTCCAAATTTCTTTTTACACATTTTATTTGACTTACTGACATATTTTGTTACTTTTGAAAAACATTAAGTAATTTTTTTGTTAAAAATAAAATTTTAAAAAAACATATCATTATTTTAATAAGATCATGTCAAGGTTAAGTGGACTTGTATTATTATTACGAGTAGGACTTCAAGAATCATAATAATAAAAAAAAAAAAAAACAGAGAAAAAGCATATGGATGACAGCCAGATTATTCAAAGTGATTGGTCAATGTTCTATGGCATATGTAAAGTACAAACACTCTTAAAATGATACATATTTGTGAAAGACAAATATATTAGATATAACGATAACTTCATGCTGCTCACATATGTCTTAGATATTTCAAAACGTCTTTGAAAAAAGAAATTTGAATAAAAAAATCTAAATTTATTTGTTATATATTTTTAATATGTGTGTTACACATTTTTAATTAATGTATAAAATATTTTTCATTTGTATATAAAATTCAAACATGATATTTACTTGATGCTCATCTATTTTAAAATGTGTTGGGAAAAAAAAATGCATGTATCACCTATGTTTAATATAAGTGTTAAATATTTTGAATTAATATATTAGATATATGCTAGTGCATATAAAATTTATTTCAAAATACTTAATGATCACGACATTTTGAAAATTTTTGTTATTTTTAATATATTTTAAAAATTATTATGTTTTCAAATAATTTTTTTAATAAAAATAGAAAAAACTGAAAAATTGGTTTGCCAAAAGAGTTTAAAAATTTCATACCATAACATAAGCTAAAAGAATGAAGGTAGAAAATCAAAAATAAGTGTACAATGCAACATTTCTAGATTTGTATATTACTATATTATATATTTTTTAACTTGATAAAATTGAAAATAAAATTGTAATACTTATTGCAATTAAAAGTGTGATTGACCTTATAACAAGTATAATTAACCAAAGCATAGCTTTCAAAAACATTTTTTTGACCAAAAGATGATAAAAAATTTTTAAATTATTCTAATTTGGTCGTTTTTCAGTTTGAATTAAAAAAAATAACAATTATAAACCTATTCTTTCAAGTGGATTTGAATCAGATCAGATTGTAATTTGACAATGTAAATGAACACTTTTGCCTTTTGACCTCAATCTAATGACTTTTGTAGGCCATCCACATCCATAAATGAAGAACAATTTTATTAATCATTCATTATATACAAAATTACTGTTATTTTTTATTCTTTGCTACTTATATATATATATATATATATTTTTTTTTTTTGATTTAAGGAGAAGATGTAAACTTCGTTTAAAAAGGAAATTGGAGAACATTTTTATCAGTTAAACTAAAGTCATGACGCATATGACTCTTAGTCTAAATAGTTCCCCTGAAATTGATAGAGCTTCCTTCAGCAAAGTGCGTGTAATTCCGTTTGTTGCTTTTAGAACATGGCTATTGCCAGAGCTTTGAAAGTGAGAGGTTAACACCTTGATGTCCTTAGTTAGGGGTCCATTTGTTGAAAGCACTAGTAGATAACCCCTCACTGCTTTCAATGTTAAATTAATTAACATGAGTGACCTATGTTATTTAAAGTGTGACCAAAAATAAAAGGTCTAATATGATGGTCGGTTAGGTATAATGACAATTTAGGTCATCGAGTTTAAAATCCCTCCACTCTCCCTATTAAGAATAACCGTTATAGGAAGAGGAGTATTTTCCCATTTAAGATAACTGTTATAGAAAGGGAGGATCTTCCTATTTAAGGTAACAGCTACAGGAAAGAGATAATGTATATATATATATACTATTACGGACTTTTCCTGTTCTCAACCATTAGAGAAAAAATGTAAAGAAAAGAAAGGGAAGAGTAGGAAAAAAATGGAAAAACGTTCAGGAACAAAAGAAAGGGAGGATTCTTATCTTTGCTACGGGACATCAGTATAATGGACAACGGTATGCTGATTTCATTACAGTTTTATTGCTAGTATTCGCATAAAGAAAAGATCCTACATATAAAAATAGGAATTTCATAAAGAGAAATTCTAAAAAAGTTCTAACAATTAGTATCAGAATGGATCTACAAATACTGCAATTTGTTTTCTTTTATTTATTTGTATCGTACAGTATTTTAATTTCTTATTTGCGTACAATGGGGTATAAAACAAATATTTTGGTTTCTTTTCCTATTTACTGTGCATAACGGAACGGCTAGCGTTGAAAGGGAAAACACCGGCCCTAGGACTCTGCACCGCCGAAACGGTCGACATCAAAAGGAAAAAGGAAAGCTGGCATGAGGACTGTACGCCGCCGGACCCGAACGGATCTGGGTATGGCTGATCGGCCTCGTGCTTCCCGGTACAGTCGCCGACCCGAACGGATTTGGGTACGGCAGAAAAGGGAAGAGCGTTCTTCCGGGTGACGCTGGGACCCAAGTCGGTCTGGTGGGTGCAGCGGAACGGCCTCCCGAGGAATCATGATTCCAGATGTTATGGGGACCCAGATCGCTCTGGTGGGTACGGCGGAACCCGAGTTGCTGGCGGAAGGGTTTCCAGCGAGCCTGAGCTTCTGGGTACGCCGGGTACCCAAATCGGCATGGAAGGAACGGGCAGAAAGGCTTCCCGGCAAGCGCCCGTTTCCGGGTATGGCCGGTGACCCGGGTCAAGCGTGGGTGTGCGCCAGTCGCACCGGCGTCGCTGGATTGTGCGACGTGGGCTTGCAGGTGAGGGGTGGTGCTGCCACCACGATGCGGGCTTGCTGGTGTGAGGCGTGCGTCGGGTTGCTGGATTGTGCGACACGAGCTTGCCAGTGAAGGGTGGTGCTGCCACCGTGGGATCCTCAGCCGGAGGCAGCACGCGGGCTGTGTTGCCCGCAGTACGGTGGTGTTGCCACCGTGGGTCGCTCGGCCGGAGGCAGCACGCGGGTTGTGTTGCCTGCAGTATGGTGTTGCTGCAGGTCCTCGACCGGTGGTGGAGAAGAAATTTTCAAATGAATACTGGAACAGTACGTCGACGCGGACGGTGTTAACTCCCGTATAAAAGATAATTTAAATCTTCATAATTGAAAATTTTTTAAAGTTTATTGAAATCACATCAACGTCAAATATTGAAAGCTTGTTAGTTGAAAGGATTTGAATAGTCGATTATGAATTTTAAATTGTTCTTTTTTTTATGCTAATAAAATGTTTTGAAATGAACAATTGTGGTTATTAATTATGAAGTTAGGAGATCATCCAAAGATGGATCATTGCTTGTAATTAATGACACTAAAAGGGATTGATTTATATACTGGGTAAACGTGATTGTATATCCAAAGATGACATTCATGTTAACTCTAATATAATTAATTGATTTATTAAAGTATATTTAAATTAGCATCATTATTTATTAGAGTTATGTATTTGAGGATCACCCAAAGGTAAACTTAAATGCATGATTAAAGTTTGTAGTGTATCTGAATCCATTTAGGTTTTCTCAAAGCATTAAGGTATAAATTTGGATTATGTTTACCGCTTCCAGTAATGTATTTGCCTTAGGCAATTCGATGATCAAATTCAATGGGCTGAACTATGTAGAATGGTCGAGCATATTCAGTTTCATTTAGGTGTTTTGAGCTTGGACTTAGCAGTCATTTCGGATTAAAAAAAAAAGTCTGCAGCCATTACGGGGACCAGTACAGAATCTGATAAGTCTCTTTATGAGGTTTGGGTACGGTCCAATAGGCTGAGTTTGAATTTGATGCGGATGACGATAGCTGAAAATGTAAAGTCATCGATGCTTAAGACGGAAAATGTTAGGGAATTTATGATGAGAATTAAGGAATACTCTCAATCAGATATAGCTGATAAATCTATCATAGGAACCCTAATGAGTGAGCTGACAACCAAGAAATTTGATTGGTCACAGCCCATTTATGATTATGTGACTAGTATGGCTAATCTAGCAGCAAGGTTGAAAACAATGGGTATGGATGTGAGCGAATCCTTTTTGGTTCAATTCATCATAAACTCACTACCTCCTAAATTTGGCCAATTCCAAGTGAATTATAACACTATTAAAGAGAAATTGAACTTTCAGGAAATTAAGGCCATGTTAGTTCAGGAACAAGGGAGATTAAAGAAGATGATGGATCACTCCATTCATCTCACTGTTCGTAATGATGCTAGTGGTAGCAAGTCTAAACCATATAAGAAGAGTAAGAAGAAGGACAAAGCCTCTATAAAAGTCACTAGAGGTCAGATCCAAAAAGATCAGAAATGCTTCTTCTACAAAAAGATGGGTCACTTCAAGAAAGTGTCCAATAATACTTGATGGTTAGACTCTGGAGCTACTATTCATGTGTCACATATTATGCAGGGATTCCTTTCAATCCAGCCCATAACACGAATTGAAAAGTTCCTCTATATGGGAAACAGAATGAAGGCACGAATAGAAGGAATTGAGACTTATAGATTGATCTTGGACACTAAGTGTCATCTGGATCTAGAAAAGTGTCTCTATGTTCCTGAATGTGCTAGAAATTTAGTTTCTATTGCAAAGTTGGATGAAGTGGGATTTAACCTTAAGATTGGAAACGGTGCATTTTCATTGTATAGACATTCGTACTATTATGGATCTGGTACTTTGATTGATGATTTGTACCGTTTTAATCTTGATGCTATGTATGCTGATTCCATATTTCTTGTTGAGCATAGTATAGGTAACAAACGCAATGTGCATGATGATAGTTCTTCTTTCTTATGGCATCAAAGATTAGGTCATATATCCAAAGAAAGGATATTGAGGTTGGTGAAAGGTGATGTCCTGCCTCAATTGGATTTTACTGATTGGGATGTATGTGTTGATTGTATAAAAGGGAAACAAATAAGACATACATCAAAGAACCTAGCCATAAGAAGCAGTGAGCCTTTAGAATTGATATACACTGATATTTGTGGCCCATTTGATGTCCCAACACGGGGTGGTGAGAAATATTTCATCACAATTATAGATGACTACTCATGTTATTGTTACTTATATCTACTATATGAAAAGTCTCAGTCAGTAAACACCCTAAAGGTGTTTATCAATGAAGTGGAAAGACAATTAGATAGAAAAGTAAAAGTAATTAAGTCAGACAGGGGTGGTGAATATTATGGAAAATTTAATGAAAGTAGACAATGTCCTGGTCCATTTGCAAAACTTCTTGAAAGTCGAGGCATATGTGCACAGTACACAATGCCTGGTACACTACAACAGAATGGTGTAGCTGAAAGGCGGAATCGCACACTTATAGATATGGTTAGGAGCATGTTAAGTTACAGTATTGTGCCTTTATCCTTGTGGACGCATGCATTAAAGACTGTTGCATATCTGCTGAACAGGATTCCTAGTAAAGCTGTCCCTAAGACTTTTTACGAGTTATAGACAGGAAGGAAATCCAGTTTGAGACACCTCCATGTTTGGGGTTGTTCAGCAGAAGTAAGGATATACAATCCACATGAAGGAAAGCTTGATGCAAGAACCATTAGTGGTTACTTCATTGGCTATCCTGAAAAGTTGAAAGGGTACAGGTTCTATTGTCCTAACCATAGTACTAAAATAGTTGAGTCTGGTAATACTCAGTTCATTGAAAGTGGCCAGTTCAGTGGGAGTGGGGAATCGCGAAAGGTGGATATTAAAGAATTACAAAATGAAAGATCCACAGTGAGTACTCCTACTCAGGTTGGTATCCCCACACCTAGTGTTTCTACTCAAATTGTTGTTCCTTATGTTGCATCACAGTCACGTGACATGCAAAGATAACAAATTGATACTCGAAACACGCAAAGTGAACACATAATAGATGAACCAAGTGACAATGTTCAATTTACAAATGAACAAGTGATACCACAAGAAATGACATTACTGAGGTCTATAAAACAGAAAAGGTCAGCTGTTTCGAATGATTATGTGGTTTACTCACTTGAACATGAATCCGAATTGAGCATTGATAAAGATCCAGTCTCATTTAAACAAGTCATGGAATGTAATGATTCTGAAAAGTGGTTCAATGCCATGAAGGAAGAGATGAAATCGATGGATATAAACCAAGTCTGGGAACTAGTAGAGTTACCTGAAGGATCAAAACGAGTTGGCTGTAAGTGGGTCTTCAAGAGCAAGCGAAACTCGAAAAGTAACATCGAAAGGTATAAGGCCAAACTTGTTGCCAAAGGTTTCATTCAAAGGGATGGTGTTAACTATAAGGAGACTTTCTCTCCAGTCTCTAAGAGAGACTCCTTAAGAATTATTATGACTTTGGTGGCTTATAATGATCTAAAGCTTTACCAAATGGATGTAAAGACCGTTTTTCTGAATGGTAACTTAGAAGAGGAAGTGTATATGGACCAACCTGAAGGTTTCATCACCACCGGGCAAGAAAATTTGGTGTGTAAATTAAAGAAATCGATATATGGACTGAAACAAGTCTCCCGACAATGGTATATTAAGTTCAATAATACCATTATGTCATACGGTTTTGTAGAAAACACCGTTGATCGGTGTATCTATATGAAGGTCAGTGGGAGCAAGTTCATTATATTAGTCCTATATGTCGATGACATTCTTTTGGCTGCTAATGACATAGGTTTGTTACATAATGTAAAGAAATTTCTCTCTGAAACTTTTGAAATGAAAAATATGAATAAGGCATCTTATGTGATAGGAATAAAGATATTCCGTGATAAATCACAAGGATTGTTAAGATTGTCTCAGAAAGGCTATATCGATAAAGTATTAGAGAGATTTAGAATGGAAAATTGCTCAACAGGAATAGTTCCAATTCAGAAAGGGGACAAGTTCAGTGAATTGCAATGTCCAAAGAATGATTTGGAACGGAAAGCGATGGAATCAATTCCCTATGCATCACTGGTTGGAAGCCTGATGTATGTGCAAACATGTACTCGGCCAGACATCAGTTTCGCAGTTGGAATGTTAGGCTGATATCAAAGTAATCCTGGAATAGATCATTGGAAAGCCAGAAAGAAAATACTTAGGTACTTACAAGGCACCAAAGATTATATGCTTACTTATAAAAGATCAAGTCATCTTGAAATAGTAGGTTACTCGGATTCAGATTATGATGGATGTGTAGACTTGAGGAAATCTACATTTGGTTACATGTTTCTCCTAGTTGGAAGAGCAGTTTCATGGAAAAGTGAGAAGCGGTCTGTCATTGCTACTTCCATTATGGAGGCTGAATTTGTAGCATGCTTTGAGGCTACTATTCATGCATTATGGTTGCGGAATTTTATCTTAAGACTTGGTTTGGTCGACAGTATAGAAAAGCTGTTAAGAATTTACAATGATAATTCCGCAGAAGTTTTCTTCTCTAGAAATGATAGGTATTCTAAAGGTGCGAAACATATGAATATGAAACACCTATCTGTTAAAGAAGAAGTGCAAAACCAAAGAGTGTCTATTAAGCATATTGGCACTGAGTTAATGATAGCGGACCCGTTAACTAAAGGTTTGCTACCGAAAACATTTACTGGACATGTTGATCGGATGGGCATTTTGGACAGGTCCTCATTCTCTTGAAAGCCAATATTTTGTACTGCTCATATCATTGTGACACTCATGAATTCAATTAAAGTTATGGTTTTGCTTGTGCTTTGTTATCTCTGTTTAGTTGTATATGATTATAGTTTGTGAGATAACTAATAGCATATATGAGAATGACAATTTAAAGTTTCAATGTTCCTCAATAAGGTTCTTATGAATTATGATGATTATGTGATACATGAAAGGAATCATGTCGCTAAAAGATGTGTGACCGCCATGATCCAATCATTTTAATTCAATCAAGTATTGTGATTTGATGATCTTTAAGGATTGTGCGCACTTATTTGTTATTGATTTATCAAGTCATAACATGGGCCAAGTGGGAGATTGTTAAATTAATTAACATGAGTGGCCCATGTTATTTAAAATGTGATCCAAAATAAAAGGCCTAATATGATGGTCGGTTAGGCATAATGACAATTTGGGTCATCGGGTTTAAAATCCCTCCACTCTTCCTATTAAGAATAAGAAGAGTATTTTTCCATTTAAGATAATTGTTACAAAAAGGGAGGATCTTCCTATTTAAGGTAACGGTTACAGAAAAGAAAAAAAAAATATATATATATATATACTATTACGGACTTTTCCTGTTTTCAACCATCAGAGAGAAAACGTAAAGAAAAGAAAGGGAAGAGTAGGAAAAAAAGGGAAAAACATTCAGGAACAAAAGAAAGGGAAGATTTTTATTTTTACTACGGAACATCAGTATAATGGACAACGGTATGTCGATTTCATTACAGTTTTATTGCTAGTATTCGCATAAAGAAAAAATCATGCATTATAGAAATAGGAATTTCATAAAGAAAAATTCTAAAAAAGTTCTAACATCCAAACTATGAAATTCGATGCACAAGTTTGGAAAGGCTTATTTTTGTGCGTTTTGGAGAGCCACTCTCATAGCCATCAACTTCAGTGTTGTGGGAGAAAAATTACCAAATACATATTGGGAGAAAACAAATAATGATTCACCTCTACTCCCACAAAAAACCACCCCAGAACACTTTTCTACAGCAACATCAGTGTTAATCTTAACAAACTTAGCGTGGGTGTAGTCCAGTGGACTTGTTAATCACGCTGCTATGTCGGTTGGTTCAAAGGAATAGTGTAACTTTGAAGTCTTTGTACAAGTGTGCTGCCATGCCAACAATTTGGTCCGATTGTTGATATTTATGTTAGCATCAATGTTAGGATCACGCCAACTATCAATGTTAGCATCTTTACCGATCCACCACTTGAGACCCTGTGCTAAAGGGGGTCGTGCAGCATATATGCTTCTCCATGTAAAACTTGAAGCAAAGCTCAGACGGGCTTCTAAAAATGAGCATTTCGGGTAATAACAGGCTTTGAATAGATGAGCTAAAAGAGACTTCTCGTTAGAAATAAGGCGCCAAGCCTATTTTTCAAGCATGGTGAAGTTAAAATTATGAAAATGTTAAAATCCCAAAGCCCGATCTATCTTTGAAAGTGTGAGGTTGTCCCAAGAGGCCTAGTGAATCTTTTCTTTTAGTATCAAAGTTAACTCACTAAAAGTGATTAACCTACATGAATAGCTCTTCACATAAATTCTGAGGAAGCAAAAGAAATCCCATAATATATGTAGAAATGACTTGGATAACTGCTTTCACCAAGACTTTCTTTGCTAGTGTGGGATAGATACTTTTCCTTCCAGCCTTTAAGTTTCTTCCTTACTCTATCAAGAATCATTACGAAGGCTTTTTTTCTTTTTTTTTTTTTTTTGGTGTGTGTAGCTAACTAATATTGGCAAGTTGACATACCATTGTTGCTACTCTACAGTTTGTACACCTATATAATTTTGAATAAGTTGCTTTGTATCAGTGGGCACTTTACAACTAAAAGATATCTTGATTTTGTCAAAATTAATTTGTTGCCCAGACGCCTTCTAATAATTATAGAGCAACTCCTTGAAATGATTGCATTCAGAAATAGACACTTCAAGTAACGCGAGGCAGTCATCTACGAATAATATATGTGTAATGGGGGGAGATTGCTCGCAAATTTGGATCCCATGAATATTTCCTTGCTTGGTAGCATCGATTATCAAGGAAGAAAGACTTTCTGTGCACAATAAAAATAAATATGGAGATAAAGGGTCACCTTGACAAAGTCCCCTAGATGGCCAAAAATGCTTTGTGGAAGTAGAGTTTATCACCATCGAATATGAGACTGTTAACACACGACGTATAATAGTTTGCACCTAGCTGAAATAAAAATCCAATTTAAATATAATTTGTTGCAGGAAAGACCATTCCACGTAGTTGTAGGTGTTACTCATGTCTAGTTTTGAAGTTAAATAACCAATCTTCCCATAATATTTGTGGTTCATAAAATGAAATGTCTCATAAGCTATAAGGGCGTTGTTTGTGATAACATGTCTTAGAATGAAGCTAATTTGGGCCTCCAAAATGATCTGGGGCAAAAGAAGTTTGAGCTTGTTTGCAATAGTTTTGTGATGATCTTTACTATAACATTACATAAGCTGATGGGCTGGTAATATTTGCAAGGCAGGCGATGAGAATTTTGGAATGAGAATTAGGATGATTAATGGAGCTGGGATCTCCTCCATTATTCAGAATATTTAGTGCCATTGACACCACTTCGTCACTCACTATACGCCAAAGAGATGAGTAAAACAAAGTTGGCACACCATTGTGCCAGATGCCTTTTAAGGGATGCATTTGCTGTAAAGTACGATAAGCCTCATCTAGCGTATATTAGCTGCAAAGCATAGAATTCATTTGAGGCGTGACCCTATTGCTCACGGTACTCAAAACAAGTCGTATATCACAAGAGCCTTGAAAGCCAAAAGGATTTTTGCAATAGGTGGTAAGGGCCTTGGCAATAGATGAATCCGAGACCTGTGAAACTCCATGCTCATCAATAATTTTCCAAATCAGGTTGCGTTTGCAGCGTTGCGAAGCAGAGGTATGGAAAAACTGAGTGTTCTTATGCCATCCCAGAGCCAGGAAGTCCATGTGCATTGTGTCCACATAGTCTCTTGCCTTTTCAATAGCTTATCAATCTCAGCTTGGATAGACTTAAACTGATGTATTAGCTTTCGTAGAAGGACGTTGCTCCAAAGTGAGCTGCCGCAATCTATAATCTTAAAGTTGCTTATTAATAGAGTCGAAAGTCCCCTTTTCCCATCTCATCCAAGCTTTACGACAGCCTTCCACCGTGGCTGGTAGTTTACAAGAAGAAAGATTAAATCGGGCTTGATGCCAATATTGAGCAACCTTCTCTTCATAAGTAGGACCCTAAGCCACATATTTTCAAAATAAAGAAAATTTCCTTTTCTGTTAAAATTATGAAAAGAATGAGAAATAATAGATGCCTCAGTCAGTTTATGGTCAGCACTAAAGCGAGGCAAATTTGTAACATTAGTGCCCGGATGGAGCTCCAAGAATTTCGGATTAGCAACAACTTTGTCCAATCTCACTTGGTCATTGCCCACTTTTGCCCTTCCATTATTCCACGTATACTGAGGGCCATTAAAATCTAAATCAAGAAGATTACAATCTTCTAGACTCGCTGAAATATGCTCATAAATTCAATAGGACAGGTTCTTCCATCAATTTTTTTGAAGGAGCATAAGATTCATTAAAAGCGCCTCCACATAATCAAGGTATCTTCCATTGTCTGTTCAGATTGCGAAGTAGTTCCCATGTAAGAATTTTATCGTTATCATCATGCCAGCCATAGATACCTGTAAAATGTCAATCTATATTTACAGAATCGTCAGATATAAGGACATCCATGTGATGTTCTGATGCTGTTTGGAGACTAGTTGTGGTAGGATCCCTCTACATAATCCCCTGGCCAACACTTGACCTCTGCCCAAACCATGAGAATTCACAACAAAAAAAAAAAAAAAACCATTCAGAAATCCCAAATTTTACTTAAAGTTTTGTCCATCTCAAAGCCTTTGAGCCTGGTCTCCATGAGAAAGATAAGTTCGTAGACTTGAAGATCAATTACCTTTTTCAATTTGTTAACTACACGCGGGGTCCCCAGGCCACCATAGTTTTAACATAATGTTTCCATGGCAACAGATAGGACTGCCCAACGGCCCTTGCCGATATAAAATTAGTGGAGTGGGTGGTGGACTCGTCAAGCACAATGTTTAATCTAAGTTCCTTAAGCAACAATGGATCAGAAGTAAAAGTATCCTCCGTGCAGGTACTTCTTTTCTGCGATGGAGAAGTAACCTTTTGGGGCCGTAGCTTTCGCGGTTGTTTCAATCCTTGCTTGTCAGAATACATTTGTTGCCTGACTTGAGACTTGGTTTTGTTTTATGATTTTTCCGTTGAGCACTGTTAGAAGAGGGGCTGACAAATGTAGGAAAAGAATTAATAAAAAAATAATATTATAATAAACATAAATTAACAAGAAATAATATTGTGTCTAGAACGTGGGATGCATTGTACTTAAAGATGATTTTTGGTTTAGTAGACAAATTGTCTAGTACAGTAAGTAATAACAATTATCCTCCTAAAATACAATAAACCTTCTTACAAATATACATTTCAAATAATAAGATAATAGAAATAACATAATCTTTTGATTAATCTAATAGTAGGCTATGCGTTATTATAAGTAGCAGTTATGTATCATAATAATATTAGTAATGAACAAATAATGGTTAGTAATAAATATGTAACAATGAATCTCCTATTTAATATATAAATTAAGTCTTTTAAAATATATTAATTTCTAATAATCTCTTGTTAATTTAAATGTTAATTCTATTGAATTAATTAATAAAAATATAACATATTAACTTTGGTATTTTTCAAGTTATAAATCAAATATTAAGACGTATAAGTTTTGATGTTCAAACTATAAAATTTATTAAAAGTATAATACAATTTTAAATATTAGAAATTTTGCACCATTTATATCATAGGAAGTAACATATAATTTTGATAGTATATACAATGTTAATTGGTTTATTACCCATATAACTTTACTTTAAAGAATTTTCTATCTCATAAGTTAGATTCTTATTACTTTTGATCACTTTTTATAGGCACTAGTTCTATCCCTATCGATATAATTTATACTAACTTTGTACTTAATAATTTAATTAGAATATCATCTCAATTTATCTTTAATAATACAAAATCAAGTAATTACTTTATCACTCAACAATTTGCTTATCAATTCATGATTTAGATGAACATGTTTATTTTTTCTATTATATGATTTGTTCTTAAAATAAATAATAGAAGTTGACTATCATAATATATTGATATTTATAATGTTAGTTTATTCTACAATGAAATATTTATCAAAAAATTTATTAGCCAAATTACTCATATTTATAGTTATAAACTTGCATCTAATATAGATAGAATAATAATTGTCTATTTATCAAACTTTTAAATCATTGTTTCACCTTTAAAAATGAATACTTTTCATTTAAATAAAAAATTTAGTTATATTATTATATTCTTCTAGTAAAATAAAAATTTATTATAAAATATATTATAGTGGGTTATAAATATGAAACTATTGATTCAAACTAATGTCATTTAAAAATAGACTTGCACACCTATACTAATAGTTATAATATAGCACTTATCTATATAAGCATTATATGATATAAGAATTATTAATAGTCAAAGAACATCTACTAAAATTAGAATCTTAAGCAAATCTTCAACAAGGCCTTTTACAAAATAATAATAATAATAATAACAAGGATAAAAAACTATATGGTTATGATTCATCTTTTCACAACATGTAAATATTCTTTAACATTTTATAATATCATTAAGTAAATAGATGCTAATAAGACAACAATGTTAAGAAAAAGTGTTATTTATTTACCATATAACAATTGAGTATCTTCACTTCAATTGCACAAAAATCATAAGTTTATATGGCTTAGAGCACATAAAAATTATGTATAAAATAACTCATATTTTAAGTATAACATGATGAATATTTGAAGGGCTCAATATTCTAAGTCATGTAAATTACTAATAAGATACAAAAAGGTCAAAGGCTTATGTATAAGAATTCATCAAGGAAATCACCAATAGTTCTAACTTCTACAAGATTAAAATCAATATTTATCATATTTTTATATTTGTTTTGAGATCTCAAAGTGACAAGAACAATAAAAAATTTAAACAAGGAAATAAAATCATAAAAAATAAATAATGTCATTTATCAATAAATTGTCATATCATTTTCTTTTATATAGTTTTACCATTTCCCTTATGATTCAATAATTTTCTTTTGAGGTGATGACCTCGTATCATGAAAGAATAACATGCCAAGGAATACTTTTAAAGTTCAAAAATTACTAAACCTGAGTTCCAAGTCCATCCCAGCTCCATACTAGGTAAGCATTCATTGTTATAAAACCCTAAAGGCCATCAAACATAGAAATAATCACTTTCACAGCTAATTAGAATTTAAACTCTAGCACCTCACTATAATTAGTAGATATTTCAAAGTGATGAAAAACTAGAAATAACTCAAAAGTCCAGTGCCAAAAATCTTGCATGATTAAATCAAGTGCATCTGTACCAACAGACAATTTAATGTAACACTATTTACTATTTTTGGAAAGGAAGATGTACGGATCAATAATTACAAAGTTGTCCAATTTATAAGTTTGATTTTTACACAAAAATTCAATGAACTTTTTTGGTTCTAAAAGTTATCGACAATAAAATTATTCTTGCGTCAAATACATATGAAAGTCCTATTTAAAGTAGAGGTACATAATTAATAGTTTGCCTGTAAATACTCTTTTTATAATTTAGCATGATTAATGATGTAATAAAATAATTAGAAAACGTGTTAATAATGTTTGTGGACTCACTAATTTCGGTTACTGCCCAAGTAAAATCCTTTTGGTACTTTCAACGAAAAACCTTGATTTCTTCAGTGCCTATCTCAAAACTATCTGGTTTTTCTTTTGCAAAAATTTGTTCTTTCTTTTTTTTTTAGCTATTTTTCTTTTTTTCAGTCAGTTGCAAACACATCCACTTTATTTATTGTTTTCTTTGCTTAATACAGGCGAGCGAATCTAAAAAACCTCTTCAATTCATGTGTCTCCAAAATATTACTATTGTTTTATCTTATTGTGTATACAATTGAGACAATAACGCATCAGTCCAACTTTTTTGTACATCTCAAACTTGAATGACCCGCTAAGAGAAACAAAGAGAGATTAATATCCCTAATTAAGACCTTTTTTTTTTTTCAAAGTATACTTGCAATTATAGCTTAGTTTCTATGTCGTATTATATCTCAGAAAAGCAGCATTTTATTTCTAAATTTAGGGGTGTCGCAAAATAAGAAACATTCTTAGAAATTAAACGAGCTCCAAAGATTGAAATTTCTATCTGTGTGTTATAGGAAAGTACGCCTAACTTCATCAACTAAACAAAACCTTTGGCTTAAAAAGAAGGTCACAATCTTAAACAAGATAACAATAAATGAGGCTGCCGGATCCACGTTATGAGTTGTTAACCTCGGAATTTGTTATTTCCCAAAGCTCCGTGACCTCACCTCTCAACCCCCAAAAACCCAATAACCAAAAACCAACCAACCTATTCCCATGCAATGCAACTCTTTGCCATCCGTATGTATATGTCCTTGCCACCACAAGCCCCGGGCGTTTCTGTCCACCGCTTCTCTTTCTCCCCATGGAGGGGGTCCCAGCTAGCAGTACTGGTGACCCCGCTCATGACCCTCCCATCAGCCAGGCTGCCCCCGTGGATAGGAACGATCCAATTTTCCTACCAAGGCCATCTCCATCGCGGCAGAGATCGACCCGGCAGCCATCCTCGAACACACCTATCGAATCCGAAACATACATCGTCCAGATCCCCAAAGACCAAATATTTGGTGTTCCCCCACCGGAAAATGCCATCATCGCCGAGCGTTACCAGAACCTGGACAAGAAGGAAGGGTCCGGCTGCAAACCTTCGTTGTGCGTTGTTATAATCCTGGTTGCCCTAGCAGTCACAACTGCCGCAATCATAGGGACATTGCACATTCTTTTTAGCCCTCAAGTCCCTGGCTTCTCTGTTTTACATGTTAATATCAAGAATCCACCACCATCCTCTAATCATGGAATAGCAAATGTCGCATATGAAATCGGATTCAAAGTAAAGAATCCAAATGCAAGGATGCAAGTTTTGTATGGAAGCAATGGGGATTCCACCTTGTCGTACAAGGGCCATAAGATTGGCTCGGCTAAATTCCCGGGTTTGAAGCAAGATTCAGGTGGTTCAACCCACGTGCAATTAGGCCTAGCTGGTTCAAATGGACCCCTGCCTCTTGAAATTAAAAAGAGCATGCAAGACACAGAGGGCAGAGAACATGTCTCTTTATCATTTGACTTGAATGTTCCCGCGAAACTGAATGTCGGGGCAGTAACGTTGTGGAACAAGATAGTTGGTGTTACTTGTCATTTCGAGGTAAGCTCGTTGGGCACAGGTAAAGATGTTCTATCGCAGCAGTGTAAAACCCAGTTCCGGTAGAAACTGCTCTACGATAACAATGATCTTGTTGGTTATTCTCTCTACTCAATTGTTGGATACAGTTTTCATTGAACTATTCATTCCTATTATTTAATAAATGGCTTTTTTTTTTCTTGTTTTTAATTTTTTATATGTTTATTATATATCTTTAAAAATCAAGTATATAAAATAAAGATATTTTGCAAAACTAATTAGGATGAAATTATAATCATGAAACATTTATACTATTAAAGTATTAATGTATTATTATCCTTCGTCAATTCATTATCAAGGCGTGATATTATTAGTATTCTAAGATTAACACATATTTTGCTTTCTTCTTTTATAAATAAATTAGATGATTTCAAAGACTAAAGTTTAAAATTATGTAAATAAACACATGAGTACTTGTTATAAGATAAATTTACTAAATTGACTTGATTTTTTCAATGAAACATCATTTGTATCTCTGAAGAATTATTCATGTAATAGTTGTGTAGGTAATTCTTAAATTTAATATTACTTACTTATTTCATATAAAAATTATTATATTTTGATTTCATTATCGGGTAATTAATGGTTGTTTATGAGGTGAATATTAAGTATAACATAAATTATACAAAGATAATTGATTGATTAATGGAGACTTCATTGTAAAGTAATTAGATCAAATGTTCCATGGTTCTTAATTATATTAATACATGAAATCCTTAAATGATGTAGAGTAAGGTGTTAAAAAAGAATTTTCAAGTCTTACACATTAAATCAAGCTTTTGTTTTTTATTTATTTAAGGGAAGATAATGGTACTATTTACCAAAACCATATGTCCACAAATGTGTGTCGGCTCTAAGCAAAAAATAGTCATATATATGTAAGACACAAAAAAAATTGCTCTTAAGCTCAAATAAGAAGACCCTCTCCATAAGGCAAAAACCAAAAAAAAAAAAAAAAATCACCCCACTATACCCAATCAACGATACTTAAGCATTTACACCTTGACAAAAAACCCAATACTCCTAAGCAATCTATATTTCGCTAAGGCATTCACAAAAAAATTGCACTCTTATGAATGGAAGACAAAAGGAATTGGGTCTTTAATTCTAGTACAATATTTCTGAACACCAATACTAACTTCAAAAGTCTTCCATCCTAACTACTAAGCCATACAATAGTTGTACTTGAATCACTCTTAATAATTAAAGGGGCATTACTTATCTCCTTCCAATAATCTTATAACTTCATTGTCTCCCCTAATCGCAAGTAGCTTTGCATCATTAATACTCGACGTTATAACTACTTTGTAAAACAAACAAAGCACAATCTCTACATCCTCTCAATGGGCCCCCTATTTTAGCCACCTTAGCACACTTGTCTTAGATCTATCAGTATTAAATTTGAGTGTACTCTTTAATAATACCTCCTATATAAGATTAAGAGGACAAGTCTACATTTCATCATAAGTCAAACTTTTTTAACGTTTAGTAAAAATCCAATGCATGAAAAGTTGCACATTGGCCACTTAGTTTTCGCCCACCACCATATTCATGTGTACACCAAGTCATAAAATCTCTCCATTAAAAAGGATATACTTGCAAAACAACCTTTATTTCTTACTAATTAAATAGACCATATAATCGTATAGAATTCCATAGACCAGATCTCCCTCAATTAACATTCATGACCTTGTTCATACGACGAATTCCATGTTTACTGCAAAGATCTTGGGGTCACCCATGAGATACTTCATTAGTTTAAACATATACACTAAATAGTCGAAATAAGAGTACAATGAAGAAAAAGATGATTGACTAATTTTTATGCTGTCTTACAAATCATTCAACTTATATCTAAATATCTTTCTCCACCAGACATTGTGAGTTGCTCTTTCACTAATAGTTTTTTGTATTATTATTAGTTATCACACAAAGATCTTCACCTTTGGTAAAGCCATTTGTTACTACACATAGGATATGGTGGCATTATGCAACCCCCTTTGATGATCCATTATATCATAAAATGATTTTATCGTAAATGCACTATCCCTTTCTGGCCACTATATCAAATTATCCTCCTCCATTCTTGTAAGACATTGGTTATTCAACATAGCTTCAAAAAGAATTTAGCTATGTTATTTACATGCTTTGTCTTTATAAAAACTCACGTAATTTTCTCCTTTTATATAAATCATTTTATTGTTTAAATTTTTTTCTTTTCTTAAATCTTTTATTTATGAAATTAGTAAGTGTAATATAAAGATTGATTATTTTAAATCATAGAAAAAAAGATACAATAGTTAAAGTTGTATTTTGTGTGCATAATATTTGGGAAAGTGTAAATGCTTTATAACATAGAATATACATAATATATGACAAGTTTTTATCGAATGAACAAATATAGCAATTAATTTATAAAAAAATATAGCACTTAATACAATTTTAATAAATGTCCCTGTACTCATTAGCAAGATTATTAATAAGGCTCGTGTTAATTCCTAGTAACTGAAAATGAAATGGGCAATATTAATTAATTAGTAAAACTTTTTTATTATAAATTTCTTTTCTGCTTCATCAGAATTAATTTTAGTGTAAATTTCTATATCTGTGTTTTGATACTACCTCCTAAGATTTTAGACCAAAGGTTGGTTTTATTCCCAATGCAATGGTCAATGATTTGATTAATTGTAATTATGTCAACGTTGGATACTTGAAAGGGCAACACATCCGCTAAAAGTTTGTTGCTTCGATTAATAAAAGTTAAATTTATTTTTTGTTTTAAAAAAATGAGCGACTTCAAAACTTAATGGAAAATTTTATTTAGCAAATAAAATAAATTTAATTAATAATATGTTCAATTCATTTAAATTTGTGAACAATTCATTTAAAAATTTATCTTTATAACCATTAAAAAAATTCATTATTGTGTGATTAGAATATATTTGTTAGGTGTGTTTACAACACTATACTATATATATATATATATATATATATATATATATATATATAT
>CM038598.1:5382788-5395461 GCA_021533255.1 Ceriops tagal | reverse complement strand
ATACATTTTTATATTAAAATTAAATATGTGTTTTTTAATTGATTAATTTTATTAAAATATATGTTTTGTTATTTTAATTTTGTTTATACCGTTAAGTTTTTGTAATTTTTTTATTCTTGTGAATTTATAAAATTAAACAAATTATTCATAAAAACTTGTAAGTTCGATTTGACAAGAATAAACTTGGTTCGAGTTCATTTTGTTATTAAAATAGACGTTGACACCAAACTCTACGATTATATAAGTCAAATTTAAATGCATCAAAACTCAACCTAACTCGGTTTGTTTGCAGCCTTGATTAGGAGGGGATGGCGGCCATGTATCTTTGGCAAATATAGATCACAAAAAACAAATTATGAAGCAGAATTGTTCCTTGGATTAGAACTTGGGAAGGAATTTCTTGGATTCCTGTTGGGGCCTAGCATTCCCAAGATGCGGTTAGTCCAATCTAAAGGATCCGATTCAAGTAATCGCAGTTGGCTCATAATTGAAATCTGATGGGCCAACCGTAGTATAGAGTACACTCAACCCACATAAGTTGTCATCGATTATGCTCATCTCTACACCAATAAATTAATCGTATGATTCTTAGGAGACATTTCAATAATTCAGAACTTAAATTTTTATGTTCAAAATTTGAGGTTTTAATTATATATGTGTGCGTGTATATCTATATATATATATATATATATATAAAAGTTACCATATTATATAATTCACAATTAAAGGAGTTACTTCATAAACTTAAATAAATAACTACGTGGGCAAGTTAAAATTGTGTTGCTATCCTTAGTATATGATTAATTAATCAAGAACTCCCTGATAATCCCTAGAAGCCAGTCCTCCATGAATAGGTGTTCCTTGACGAAAAATCTACCACAAAACAGTCACCAAATGCAATCTTTGGGTCATTTTCCCCCAAAAGTCACAAAATATGCGCAAGAGCACCAGAGTAGATCAATAATTGCATAAGATATTTCATTCTGTAGGAAAGCAAGTAGCTGCCTAGGCAATACTTTAGAAGAAATATTGGGTTAAAGAAGGATAACTTTAAAGGGGCATTAACCATTATAGAAGCCATGGACCAGGTTTGCTCCTTTTTAATCCTCAAAAATGCTTTACAGCCATCTAATCATGGAACTCTCAAAAGGACCCTTCCCCAACTTTATATTATATGCATCCGCACATGGTTAGGCGGAAAAGAGAAAGGCCGAGAACCTCACTAACGAGGACATGTGGCAAGTGAGATCCGTTAAGAATTGAAGATGAATTTTAAAATTAGAATTTTGACAATTAAATTAATAAAAAAGGCAAAGAGTTCACAAGTGAACAGAAGAGTTAGAACCATTATTTTGTCCAAATTGAGATATAATATATTTATAATTATTGGGGTTTATGTTGAGTCTATCTTAATGCTAATGTAACCGATCAGGCTTGCATCTCCGCAAGTAGGATTTTGACCCTTAGCTTAGGGGCACGAATCCCAGAAGTAGTCTTCAGCTGTTTATCATACTCGCACCTTTTTTTTTCGTTTTTTTGTTTCCGGGTGGCCTATAAATATAAAAGTTATGCCAAATAATTTCAAATATCTAAACTCCATCTAATTCAAGTCCCCTAACTTTGGCTACACAACAGAAAAATAAAAAGGAAAAACAAAAAAAAATAATGTTTCATGTTTCATTTTTATTTTCTAAGCATATGGATTAAGGGAAGGAAAAGAAAGCAATCATGTTTATTTATTGGGTTAAGTATATTAAATTTTTTTAATAATATTATTATTATTATTAAATGTTAATCTTTCACATTTTAAAATTAAATATATTCATATAAATAATATAATAAATAACAAACCTAAATTTGTAAAAAATAAAAACAATTAATGCATCTAAAAAATTTACCTTTATATAATAATTTATTTCTTTTTTCTAACCTTTACTATAATTATACACCTTTAGATAAAATTTTCATATGTGTTACAAGGAGAGAAGATTGATTATATATATATATATATATACAGCTATGTATTTTATATTAAGCATGTTTATCAATGTTCAAATTATTTTTTATTAATCGAGTCATATTATAATTGAGTACTCAATAAAAATATTATTTAAAAATATTCTAACATTATTATTTAAGCAATCTAACATTATCTAATTGATTTGATTAAAATTTATTACATTAAATATAATGTTTGGTCATTTTGATAACTAATAAATTATAGTTTTGATGCATACACATAAAAATATAACTTAATATTGACTAACAACAAATATCCCAATATTTGAGTCCATAAGTTGTCACTAATACAACAAACTATATTCATTTAAACTAAAATTATAATCATGTGGTACGAGGCATACAAAATGCTACACTTATGTTTTAACATAAAATGCAATCAAACTTTAAATAAAAAAACAAAAAATTATTAATTCCTTAAGTATAAATAATTGTCATTCATTATTTGAAATTTTAATTAACATGATGGAATTGTCCTAATAGTGCAAACAATCTCTTCCTTATAAGAAATATAAGTTATATTTTTATAAGGACCAATTTAGCATAGCTCTGCAAACTCTTACTATCAAAAATAAAAATAGAATTAGTAATATTGAGCTGACCACCATAATTTTGAGTCATGTTACCTTAGTTAATAACAGTAAAGCTTATTTTCTTTAATTTTTCCTCTTTTTGTTTATTTAATAATTATCATACAAGTTTTAAAATACTTATTAACAATTAAAAACCAAACATCACCCTTAACATTAATGGAATTAATAGTTTCTTTAATCCATTTGTTTAACCATGAAACTATATTATATAAACATAAATATTTTTTTATATAACAACTTAAAAACGAACAATCATAAACAAGGAATTAATAATTCTCAATTTCCATAGCCACAAACTTAAACAAAAAATCTATAATTCCTTAAAGTCATAACCGCATAAGGTCTTACTCTCAATTATTAAAGAATTAATAATTAAGTATCTATTATTTATTATACACAAAAAAATATTCAAATTTTAAAACTACAAGTTTTAATTTTTTTAATAACAATATCATTATTAAAAGTTAATCTTTTAAATTTTAACATTAAATATATTCATATAGATAATACCATAAATAATATACATAAGTTTGAAAAAATTGAAATTATTGATGTATCTAAAAAGTTCACCTTAACCTAATAATTGATTTTTTTAACCTTTATTATAATCACATGTTTTCAAAAGAATTTTTCATGTATATTAAGAAAAGAAAAGAACAACTATTGTATAGTTTAAATTAGATATATTTATCAATATTCAAATCAAATTCAAAATTATAATTGTTAATAGCACAATAATGTATAAAAATATTTTCATTAATCATATAATATTATAATTGAATTCTTAATAAAAATATTATTTAGAATATTTGGCTATTATTATTTGAAAAACTTAAACAAAGTATTTGTTTCATTGGATAATATGATGCAAGCATAAGTAAAGAAAATTTTACTGAAAACATAATTGAAATGTTGTTTTATAATAAATTTATATATTGTTATTGTTTTCTTTTGTGTTGATGTTTTCAAGTTATAGGCTAGACAATTCTATTATACTTAAACCATAATATCTAGGCTTGCCACTCAATATAATGAAATAAATTGTTTTCATTGTTAACAAATTAAAATTTCCACACAATGATAAAGACTAGATTTAGTTATATCAACATACCATAAATAAGCATGTCTTACTATATTATTTAGTTTAATTAATAAAATAGACACAAGATTTGATGGCCATCTTATCTATCCATTCTAAAAAATTTACCAATTTGCTACATACTATTTATTGATCAATTGTAAATAATTATCAAAGCATACTCATTTTTGTAAATTACTTTAAAGCATATTAATAATATAATGCATTTAATAGGCCTAACAATTCTTAAAGGAAAATTATTAGCTAGAGATAATGTTTGCAAGATACAATTAAACACAATGTACTTACACTATATAAATAATATTTTATATCAAATGAATAATATTTAATGCCTTATAATGAAATTATATAAAAATAACATAAATTTTTAAATAAAATTTATGTGAAATTAAATTTGATCTATATATTATTAAATGTTATTCATGTAATATAAAACACATTGTGTCTACTTTTTATCTATTAGACAAGGTATCTACCTAGTAAAGTTCATTCTAAAGAATTTTCTTCCAGTTTTCAAATAGATGTGCTTGTGATACTGACAAAAGTACTTTTTTTTTTTTGCTTAGTTACATGCATTTAATCTCTCTATGATACCTTTTTGCATTTTACATTTTTGAAGTATTAATTTACACTATAAAATCTCTATAATTTTAAATTTTGATAATTAAGACTCCTTGTCATAATTTTATTAATTTTGAAGATTTTATTTAAATCTAAATATTACGGTATTCAATTTTTTCAGTAATCATAATTGTTTTTTAGAAAATTTTAGAATTTATTTTTTAAATTTTGTTAGAGTTACAAAAATTGAAACCATTAAATTTCAAAAATTATAAATTCTAAAAAGTGTCTAAAAAATATAAAAATAATTATGATAACTCAAAATGATTAAATCTTATGATATTTAAATTTTATAAAATTCTTTACAATTAAAAGAGTTTTAAATTAATTAATTTTAAAGGAAGATCTTAATTATTGAAGTTAAAAATTATAAAAATCTTATAATATAAATTGAAATCACAAAAGGATATAACATAAAAGAAAATAAAAATTACAAAGAACTTAAACGCATTAATTTTGTTTTTTTTTTTTAATTGGACATACTAGCGAAAAGTGCAAATCATTCAAATCCGATTTCGTAAAGGTGCAAGATCGTGAGTTGTGACAGTGTCAAAGTCATCGTTTTCTTCTGCCTAAATTTGACTCAGGAATCCCTCTTTTAATTTATTTGCATGCATGAACAAATCACGGGCATGTCTCGACTTGTTGCTTTTATTCTTCTTCCCCCTCCGTGTTCAATTCAACGTCGGTAAGTTCGTGGAGGTGGGGGAGTGAGGGGTCCTGGTTTCAGGCACATACATATTGACTCCATCTGACAGTCAGCATCTCGTCGTGCATCCTTCAAAATAATATCCTATTTGGTTTCATCATTCGTGCATAGAGTACGCAACTCCAAAAACCAACCAATGACCCTTGCCCACATTTGTGTTTCCAATTATCCACTTTGGCCTCATCAATCCCTTTCATACGTCTCAGAGGGATTCTGACAGGAATATAATAGACCAATGTCCCATTTACACATAAGGACTATTCATATGTTCCCCATAACAAAGGCATCTGGGTCACATGGGAATCCATGTGACCGTGGAGTTAGGCACATCCGACCAATGACTACCTTCAATGGACATTATTATTCCATTAACCTATCAACAATGGTACGTGTATTCCAATACAAACCACCACCCTTGCTTTCAAGTGGTGGTGGCTCGACCCTCCAGGCGGGGACCAATTTCCCATGTCGTCACACCCGCTAATAACGTCTTTCTTGTATCACAAGTAGGTGACACGTGTGGTGCGGGACCATCTCTTAGTCAGCTTGATCTCCGGACATCTTGCCAAAAGGCCTCCTCTCCCATGTCATCTTGTAAATCTAGCTAAGCCACCCGCCTCGATTGATAACAAAACGATATATTGGACCGGCACTTAGTTAAAACGGTGGTTGTGGTCTAGTTGTTCATGACATGAAATAATAGTTGTGCTTACATATATTTTCCCCGGTATGTGTGGGCGGGAGCATGAGGGGTCGTCTGTGACCATAACAAAAAATTCACCCGAACTCTAATGAATGTTGGACCAATTATCACTAACAGTTAAGATTGAGTAATGTGAGACTACGTGCAATCTTTGAGTCCAACTCCCGCATCAATTCTCTGTAAAAATATATGTGTAATCAGCAATATCATGAGAAAAAGTACTAAATTATCAGTCTTTTCCAGAACAAAAGTGATGAACAATAACGCGAGCAGAGGAGGAAAATGGGCTTTACTGGTGAGAGTTGGTCGCTTTAAAGGCAAGTAGGTTCCTTGTTTGCTTCCCCGCCAATAATTTAAGCTCACAAAAAAGACTATTTCAAGTTAAGGCACCAATGATTTGGAGTTCTGGACCTAGTGGCGTCCATCTTTCCACGTCCAAAGGAAACGAGATTGTCAAAGCTTGGAGTCATGTTATTGTCCCCATTCCAGAATCCATGTATCTTTCTTCAGACCAAGCAAAGCAGCCTTCTTTTTGGTGGATTCCAACTCCTCATTCAACCATAGATTCAATGCCTAGTGGTGGGGTTTCCTTTTCTAAAACCGAACCAAAGGCAAGACAAATAATCTCCAAAAACACAGAGAGAGAGAGAGAGAGAGAGAGAGTCGCTTTTCATTTAAGATGTGGGGCTCCTCCAAATCCAGGCATCCAATGGGGCATAGGTCCGTTCCTATGTTTACGGGCAATGACGATGCTTCCTTGCCTGGGTTCTAACCAATGCCATTACTAGCTGGCCTAGTCGAGAACGTCTCTTAACATTATTTTTTAAAACGTGAGATCGACAGCATACTTAATGGAAAAAGGTAGCTGTACAGAATCTAGATTCGATAAATGTATCTTTTTCTCAAAAAAGAAAAAAAATAAAAAATATAGGAAAAAGGGGCTATAAAGGAGACCCAATAGCGCCCTTATTTTAAGGGTGTTTGGACTAAGCTAGGCTCAATCCAAATACCCTAACTCATACATAAAATGAATAACCTTTTACGAGAAAAAAAAATAAAAAATGCCTATCCTCCATTATTGCAGTTTACGGTTTACTAGGATGTCCGATGGACAAAAACGAAGAAAGAAAGAAACCGACTCCTTATTAAGTTAATGGTTAGATCTTGCCTGTAAGGTTTGTGAAGTTCATCTATGACAACCCTTCTCCAGTGATTTTTTTGCACGTACATAAAGAACATAGACACAGATTTTGGAGCATGGAAAATGTTTATTCAACTCTTAAGAATCCTTCTTTTTCTTTTTATTTTTTGAGAAGAACTCTTAAGGATCTCGACTGCATTATGATTTGCTTCAATAAAAGTGCATATTACATTTATTAAATTGTTGTCAATTATGTCCTATTGTCGTGCCAACCCAATTTTCAATTAGTAAAAGAGCATCCCAACGCACATTAAAATTCTTCCACTCTTTCCTCCTCCTTGTCTGTGTAAAGGGTGTATGTAGATGTGTAGTATGCAAAGAAGGAGACAGGTGTACAGCATGAGACAAGTAAACGGATTAGTTCAATGATCAATTTTATATCAAGGTATCACTCCTATACCCAATAAATTTACTCCTAGTTGCAATTGATCACAAAAAGTTCAAGAAAGCTGAAAGAATATCTTGAATTATTGATCATTGCCAGCCTAGCTAGTTGCTCAATGCAAGACAATCCATCGTCATCATCAAGTAATTGTCCTTTTAGCATGCGGTTAATCATTGGCAGCTAATGAAAACTTTCTTTAGGAAAATCGTTTCTTGGTAGACTAGGGAACTTCTTTCAGAAGGGGAGAAATAAAAAAAAAATGGCATTTCCCTTCTATAATTGACAATTCCCTATAAGTTGCAACAATTATTGACCTATGTAATATGTCCAAACTGGAAGACGCAAAACCAGTTGCCATAATCTAATTATTGTCCTGGTCAATTACCACTGCTTGATGGTTAGGTTATTACATGTACTCCCCATTATTCAATGCACCAAGAAAAGCGACAGAAGGCGAATCCCATTTGATGCCACTGGTATCTTTCTTGTTCAGATAAAAAATAAAAAAGAATTAAAAAAAAAATGAGTGATAAGCGAATGAAGATGTTGGTGTGAAATAAAGATATAAAGAAAGACTGATAAAATTGGGATAGCATGGTGCTAAATCTTACGAGTTATACACCCCACATGCTCCCCTTTTGACTCAGCATGCATGACATAAAACTAAAAGAGTTATGTTTATTCCTCAATATATGGGGCCTGCACGTACCCAAACCTCCAATGATCCAATGATAAACTGATAAGATTATCTTATCTGCAAATTGCGGCCTTTTAAAGAAGCTGTTTGATAATGTCTATCAACCTTTTTCTGCGTTGCATTGGATTATCTTATAACAAATGGGTGTCATTCAGTTACAGAGTTAATAAATTTGAAGCATAGGTCTACCATAGTGCAGTCCATTCAGTGGGTAAGTTCAGGAATGCATTCGTAGATGACCATGGAAACGAAGCCTTTTCCACCCTCAACACGTGAGAAAGGAAGAGAGATGACAATTTTTTCTCTTTAAACCACCAGATCAACATGGGCTTTTAAAGCCTTGCTACCTTTCTGCTACAAGATGATGCTCTGCCATTTTAAGATTTTTCTAACCCTTTTAAAAGACTTTAAAAGCAGTGAACATTCAACATATGACTGCCATTTTGTCCAAAGAAACCCTCCTGCAGGAGTGAGAGTAAACTTGGTTTGGCAAGTAGTAGCGTAGTTCAAAGGCTTCTCCGCCAAAAAAGCATTATTTCAATCATGTCTTTATGGACATTTATACAACCAGATTGTAGATCATTGCCACAGCTGATTATCTGCCTCCATTAGTCTTGGTTACATAATGCATACTCGCGATGTTCAGTTCCCTTTGGCCTGCGCATATTAAGTTGCATGTATAGAGCAGAGGCCAGAAAGATACAACATTATATCACATAATCCGTACCTCAATCGAATATGTGTGTCAGATAAATCGGGATCATCCATGACCCATATGCGGTGATGGAGTGACTGTACTTAAATCACTCTCCTTTTGTAATAATTAATCTGTGAGCAAAGACCATAGATTTACAAAATGGTGGGGAGGACTTGGGAGTAAACATGTTGTCAAAGTCATTCCAAGCTGATTAATTTATGTCAAGTGGTTGACTTGGTGTGATGAAGTAAGAACCTGCTTTGAAACTAAGGTTCAGTTGGAAGAGTCCCATGCGTGATTAGTCTCCTTCTTGTCAAAGCATCATTACATTAGCTATCATAGATTGCACCGTGGTATACTTTAAAAAATTATCTGCAAAGCCTCAACGTTCTCGAGGATATTTTTAACAGTGTTCTTATACGCCAAAATTATCTGCTCAATTTTCATTTGCATGGCCTAATGTTTCGTGCGTGCGCGCGTGTGGGAGAGTGAGAGAGAGAGAGAGAGAGAGAGAGAAGAAAATGAGAAAACATCCACGAATTTAGACAATATTACAAATATTTACCCTTTTACAGGAGTTGATAAAAGATGTACAAGGCCTTTCAAGCCAGAAAATAGTTACTTCCCTTTTTCCTTTTCATTTTTCGTCCACTTCTCCTTTTTAATAGCTCATACTTTCTTATCTTTGAACCAGAAATTGCATAGCCTAATCCCACCCATAATTACACTTGTTAAAGGGGTGGTATTTAGTGTTCCTACTCCTTACACTCTTGATCATGGCTCTCATGAAGATAGATTTTTCCACTCCACCACACGCTGCAAAAAATCCATAACCTGCATGAAATGATAAGAATATATATATATATTAAAAAAACAAACATTAGAGTAGTGAGCCATATGAAATTGAAGTAAAAATGTTTAACAAGTGTGACACAACTGTTGGGCTACTTGCCTCAGTGGGTTCCTGCAGAGAATAAGATGCGCTGGTGTCCTTAGGAAATTTGGAGACAAGTATACCAAAGCCTTGTCCTCTTTCTCTTAAAACCTGATTAGAGGGTAAAACAAATCAGCTTTGAAAGACCATAATTTTTTCAGCGTTTTTTCTTTTCTTTTTTTGTTGGTCCTCTAAAGCATTGGATACCTTGAATGCATCTTCATCTGTTCGATCATCTCCAATATAGATAGGAAAAATATTTGTGCAATTGGCGAATCCTACAAAGATTGATTTTAAATGTTAGGATCCATCAAAGAATGACATAATTAATAAGATAGTTAAAATGCAATCTGCAAGTGAATAAAATATTCTAGTGGGAGGGGGGGATGGCCTACTTTAAATTGTGCTTCATGATATTCTAAGTTTGGGCTACATTATATGATTCCCATGACTTAATTAACCAAATGTCCCACATCTAACTTAAATCAGTTGAGGAAGAATTTGTGCCTTGGTGAAATGAATAATGCCCCTGAATTGTAGGACTCACCCAGTGACTCTAACAAAAATTCAAGAGCCTTCCCTTTATCCCATTTAATAGTAGGACGGATTTCGAGGACCTGTAGCGGACAAAAGTAGTATACAAGGTGAGATACCTCTATTCCATGCCGTAAAATTAGAGAAACACAGAGATTACTGCGATAAATCATTAGAGGCCATTTGAAACACACCTTTCTTCCTTGAGTTAGTCGAAGCTTTGGATGCTTTTTTACCACTGACCTAACTACATGTGCCAGTTCACTCCATTTCTGTAGTTTCACCAATATATTAGTTAACATAGGATTCATAGCTCGAAATTGTATAGAATTTTAAGAGGAAGGAAAAACAAAACAAGAACAGAGTCATAACTGTTCAAGGATTCCTACCTTTTCATCAACACAGCGGAAATGCACTGATAAACAGAACTTGTTATTTTCCACCTTTGCCCCAGGAGTTGATCTAGTTTTCTCTACCAGTTCCTTGTAAACCTACAAATCCATTGTAACAAGTCAGTTTGAAAACATCTTTTTTCCAGGTCCTGGTCCTTTGATTAAGATTAATCCATGTTTACATTATTACTTGCAAAGTACACAAAGATTTGTCTTAGGACACAAACCTCGTCAATCATGGGAAGAAACTCGCTAGCAGGTTGGAACATGAGCGCTTCATTAGTCTAAAAAAGTAATAAAAAACAATGCAAAAGAAGCAGTCAGAATATAAGAAATTGGATTTTACTGCTCGCTTGTGGAGGAGTAAAAAGTACACCAAGAATTTCTTGGTAGTGCCATACAAGGATAAAGCTCACTCACTTTCTTGCACTTGGAGGCTTTTGCTGGTCCCTTAATGTCCATGCCATGACTGCCAGCATAGTACAGCTCTGCTAATCGTACAAAGTTATAGACCTACATCATGTTGTAGGAAAGGGAACAAAACCAACCCAGGATCAAAAATCAACCAAACAATCAGAGAGAAAGTGAACGGGACTCATCTGCCACGGCATATCAAACAAGAACCAAAACAGCGTCAAAATGTACCTTGTCTAGACACCTCCCGGTCACTATAGCAGTAGGGTAACACTTGGCGAGCTTTCTCAACGTTGTTCTCATCTGAAGTTAAAATAAGGTAAAAACTTTAGTAATAATAAAATAAAAGACTGGCTCAAAAATTAAAAAAAAAAAATAAAAGTCATCACTAGATTTTTTAAACAAAGGAGATGGAATTGTGAAAGGAAATAACCTTCTTGGACATGAAAGCACGATCAGGGTCATCAACAATGGGAGAAAGTGTGCCATCGTAGTCCAAAAACATCACTATTTGCTTTCCTTTTGAGGCTTCAATTATCTGCTCAAACATCTCCAAGGCCGATGGGTGTTGAAGCTGCAAATACCCAAGAAAAGCAAACCCAACTTGTCATTTTGGACCCTTGTAAATCAATACCATTAGAATGCTTTCTAGTGCGCGCGCGCGTGTGTGTGTGTGTGTTTTCTCATTTTTTTGTTCTCTACTCACTATCCATGAGTTTTGGTTTTGGTCCCCGGGAAGAGAAGGTGTGGGTTTGATATGGGTAGGTGAAGAAGCTCTCATTGAGTCAACGCAGGCATTGATTCTTGCTCCCCCATTGATTTCCAGGTTTTTCAGAAGTTGCTTTCTTGAAATGGCGATGTAACCGCCAGGCGCCGCCGTGGTGAAGATAGAGGAGTTCGACACTTGCACTTTGATTGCCAAACCGGATTTCGTGTCAGACACCACTACATTTTGGTTCCTCATCTTGCTCCGAATTTTGCTACAATAACAAACGCAATACACTATAATTATCAAAGGCCAGTCGATCAAGATTGCAAAATCAAGAATCACAACACACCTCTTCAACAAAACAGCAGTTCTTATACGGTACCTCACAAGATACTATACTAGCAGCTATGACAACAACAAGACAGAAACAGAGGAGTTTGAAACAGAGTGCTCTGCTCGAGATGGAACAGAGAGCACAAAAATGCGCGTACACGAGAGAGAGAGAGAGAGAGAGAGAGAGAGAGAGGGGCAAGACAAAGATTTGAAAGAAAGGGAGGGAGAGAGAATGCAATTGCGAGGTGGGAGAGACAGAGCCGACTGGTCGATTTTATGGACACAACCTACACTAAAAGACAAAAAAAAATTCTCGGGAGGGGGCTAACAGCACCACCGGCAATCTAAAATCTCCAAGTATGGACCCCACAGCATAGAGAGGGCCCACACTCCCTCAAATTTGACCCCTGGGGGGGTGGGGGGGGACCCATCACATCATTCCCTGTCTAGGTGCCCACCGCCACCGCCGCCACCACCACCACCACCGCTGGCCTTGGGGCGCATAACATAACCGTCTTCCATGAAACTCGTATGCCAGCTGACAGTTTTTCTACGCGGCCTATACATCTTTTCGCTGACTCAATTTTCATGGGTTCTTCCCCACGTGTCTACTCTCCAGCTAAGCCCCCCCCC
>CM038598.1:5357120-5382688 GCA_021533255.1 Ceriops tagal | reverse complement strand
TATATATATATATATATATATATATAAGTCATTAACCATTTCTTCTCTGGAGGGTGATAAAAATAGAGGGATTTTATTTATTTATTTATTTTTATAGTAAGAATACAAGGAAAGTTACCTTATATGATGAGTATTGCGCTTAAGTCCCCAAAGCACCAATAGTTTTGAAAGATGATTATTTGCATTCAACACTGTGTCCAACATATTTACATAATCAATAAAAAAAAAAAAGAAAAAAACAGAATATATATCTATTGTATATATATATATAGCTCAGGATTTAAAATATTTATATTTAATACGTCAAATAATAATAAAATTAATTTAAAAATGTTAAAAAATTATGTATATAATAATTTTTAAAAAAAGTATATTAATAAATAATTTATCGATTTTTTAATAATTATATTGAACACTTTATAACTTGCTAAATGCTATTTTGCATACCCATATAATTATTTTTTAAAAAAATTATAACAAAACTGAAATTACAGCATAAAATAATATTAATTCATGCGTTGAAAAATGTTAAATTTATTAAAAATATTTAAATTATGTGTATGCACACCCATAATATATATCATATATTCACGTTCACGCCATTTACGTCTTAATATTCTTAAAAATAATCATTTGTTCGTTCCCTGTCTGTATTTTTTACATTCTTGCCCGTGCATCCTAGATTTACGTAGACATGCACGATAAAAACTCCAAAAAAAAAAATAATAATAAAATTAGGATATTTCTACGAGACAGAGGCCCAAATACGGTGAATGAAATAATGTTGAACGAAAGATGGTCTATAACTAATGAATAATAAGCTTTGATTGATTGTCCACTGAACTAAAACAGGCAAACACCCTTTTAATTTAACATCGCCTACCCATTTAATAATGGAGTAAAGCCAAGACGGAAAAGATATTTGATCCTTTCCTGGCTTAGCTTTGAGGTCACCAATTATAAGAGCGAAAAAAAGAAAAGATTAGTAACATATTTAATATAGATATAATGATGAATGTTTTGAGTATAATGACTCTAAATTATAATTAAGATGTCTTTTCTAAATAAAACAAATAATTTCAATAAATTAATATTTATTTTATATCTATCAAATAATGTATGCTTAACAGAACTCTTATAATAAGGTATTTGGATATTATACAAACAAACAAAAAAAAAAAAAAAAAAAGAGGTCAGTGTGGAGGTATTGAGTCCTTTCCTTTGTTAGGTTAGGTGGGGGTGGTGGTCACCAATTATATTGGGTTTACTCAAAACGCCCCCTGAATTCCTAACATTGAAACTACCAACGCCGACGGTAATCGAAAAATTCAGTTGCTGACACCTGTCTTCAGTTGCTTACACCTGTGCTACGATATGCCCCCCCCCCCTTTTTTTTTTTTTAAATGCAAAAACAAATACCCCTCTAAATCCTTCTCAAGCGCATTGTACACAAAACTTGTTTCATGCTGTTTTTTCAGTTGGTACTTTGTCTGATTTTTTTTATATCAAATATTTAATGCAATTAATTGCACGAAAAAAAATAAAATTGGAGATTGTTGCTGTCGCTCTGTTTCTTAGCCCTTTTTTATTATTATTATTTAAAAAAAAAAAGAATTCAGTCACCGAAGATTCATAAGATCTCATATGCATGACTATCGTAAAAAATCTATGCTATCATTACACTCCACAGAAGAGAAAAAAAGAAAAGAAAAAAAAAAGAAGAATGACGTTCTCTTGCACAGAAAAACAGCCTATATATCATATATAAGTTGATCAATTTTTTGACGAGTTTGTCTAGTTATTCGGCTGCTTTAATTTCACCCCCAGAATAAAAAAAAAATAAAAAAGACAAGAAGAAAAATACTGGGCATTCTTTGTGTATTTCAATATGTATAAAAGTACGACATTAATTGGTCAACTGCAACAATGCCTTGCACGGGAGGTACTTAAAACCAAATAGAATGTGTCCAAAGAGTGCAAAGGCTTCGCTTGCCAGCCAGTCAAACATGGTGTGCATTATTCTTTTCAATTGAGTCAAATCAAATAATTGACCTTCCAAGGAAAGGCTGCATGAGATGCTTGCTATTCTTAGGCTTCTCCCTCCCTCAAAATTTACTTAGCATGTTGTAGATACAGTGCTGGAGAGAGAGAGAGAGAGAGAGAGAGAGAGAGAGAGAGAGAGAGAGAGGAAGAGAGGAGACATTGTTGATCATGGACTTGATCTCAAGCCAATCATGTTGCAACAAAGTTTAAAAACAATATTAGAAAATTATGAAATTAATTGGAGTTTATGGTAGTGATGCGTGCAAATAATCACCCTCAACAATGCTAATTGCTTAAATCATATAAAAATAGGATGAAAGGATTGAATTACATTAACAAACTATATATTGAAACAATTAGTCTAACCACTTTAAAAATCCTAACATTTAAATGATCATAATATATAATTAGATGTCAATCTTAATATGCAAATATAAATTGAATAATTAGAATAATAATAATAAATTAAATGATTAAATTTATCTAATTCTTCAAAATTATAATTCATATTCATTACTAATATATATATATATATATTGAAATTGATTGAAAAATTTAAGAAACTTATAGAATTAAATATATGATATGTAAACATATAAGAATTAGAGAATAATTTATAAAAAAATAAGTTAAATCACCTGAATAAAGTTATAAAGTCAAATTCCCTATAAATATCTCACAATATGGTCAAATATTAAATGCCTAATATGTTAAGGAAATTGCCCTCCTTTTTTATCTCTCACCCTAAAAAGGTTTTAAATTATAAGAGTTATTTCCATTATTTATGTGAATTACCAATAAAGGCAAATGCTTAGATGATAGTAGTTTACAACTACTTATCAATATATCTAAAAGAAAAAAAATTAAAAATGACTTTAATAATTGTTTTGTCTTCTATATTATATTGTAATTGTATTTAATAAACAATCAATCTATTCTCAATAACCAAAATTTTAAATCATTATTTCTGCTTATATTTATTCAATAAATAATTTCATAATTCTTATTATTACTATTTTACTTTGCGAGAAAATATGATAGAAACTGTAGTGAAAGAAATGTTGGATGCATGATTGATTTAAGGTAATACGAGCACTTTTATGTTACTTATGGTTTTAATTTCTCTAAAAAAAGATAACTTATGGAAATTTTATGTTGACTATTATAAACTAAATAACATTATAGTTTAAAGATTGGTTCCCTATTATACTTAACAAAATAATGCTTTGGATATCATTAAATCTTAATACATGTAGTAGATGTCCATAAAACTACATTTAAAATGCATAATAAGCACTATGAATTTTTAGTCTTTCCCTTTGAATTAACTAATATGCCCTTAACTATCCAAATCCTGATAAATAATGTCTTTAAACTTTTTTTTGCTTAAGTTTATTCTTAATTTTTTTAATGACATTCTTATCTACAACTAGACATAAAAAGATCATCTTATACATCTATAGCAATATAAACTCTATGTAAAGGAAACCAAATGTTTGTTTACACAACTAAAAGTGAAATAACTAAGTCATATCATCTCAACTAAAGGAGTGATAATTAATACAAAAAAAATACAAGCAGTATCAATGAAATGTACGTAAAAATTGTTTAACCCTTAAACCAATTACCAAAGAAAGAAGTTGTCTTTATTTAGACCATAAAAGCTAAGCTTGCATTCCATAAGTTTAAGCAAGCTTTGATTACAAACCATGTTTTAACAATATTTGGCTTCTTTAAAAAATTTATTATTAAAATTAACACCTTTATTACTAGATAGGTATTATATTAACACAGTGTAGACATCTTGCAACATATGTTTGCCAAGTTTTTCTCTTTTTTATATATACTTGTCAATTTATAAAAGAGAGATGTTAGTTATTATTTTTACTTTGACCAAGTAATATCATTACTTCTAAGATTACTATTTTAAAATCAAGACCAACCATCATAGCTTAGAAATATTTTTAAATCAAAAACTCTCAACCTAAATACATTTCAAGTGGCTTTTAAAACTGTTAAGTTATTTAATTATAAGTTAATTAAATTTATATTTTTTGTCATAAGTACATATTAAAATCATAAGTGGTGCAAGTATTAATATATATGATAAAGTCATAAGTTTGAGGAAAAAAATCAATTTATTCTCCTTTAATTATTTCATTACTTTTGTTTACAAGGTAATTTTTTCTTAATTTATAAATTAAGGGAAATAAAGAAAGAAGAAAAAAATTATTCTCAAATTTTCCTTTTAGTTTTCTTAAAAAGGATTAAGGGAAATAAAAGGAAAAAGGACAAAAAATTATTCCCACATTCTCCTTTTTATTCTTTTAAAAAAGGAAAAAAAATTATCCCAAATTACCTTTTTTTCCTTAAAAAATAAAAGCAAAGAAAAAAAATTTCAATTCTCCCTTTTATTTTCTTAATAAAGAAAAGTAAAGACAAACTACTTCTAAATTTTTCTTTCCTTTGAAAAATATTTATAATTTAAGTCCCTTTTTTTTCTTTTTTTATTTTCTTAAAAAGAAAAACAAATCTTTACAAATTTCCATTTTAAAAGAAAAAGAAAAAAAGTACTTCTGAATTTTTATTTTCATTTTTTTAAAGAAGAACAAAATATACTTTCTCTTGAATTCTTTTTTTTTTCATAAAAAGAAAATGAAAACTACTCTAAATTTTTCTTTTTTTATTAAAAAATAAAAATTAACTACTCTCAATTTTTTATTTTCTTTAAGATAAAATTGAGAAAAAAAAAAGCTCAAAATTTAACTCTCTTTTTGATTTGCCTTTGACTTTCTTAAAAAATTTTTCAAATTTTTCTTTTTGAGAAAAAAAAAACTATTGAATTTCTCTTTTTTGTTTTTTCAAAAAAGTTTTCTACTAATTTTACCCAATTTTTCTTTAAAATTTCTTTCTTTAAAAGAAAAAAATAACTCTCAAATTTCTCATTTTATTTTCTTAAAAATAATAAAAATACTTCCAAAATTTTCTTTTGATTTTCTTAAAATAGAAATAAATTATTTCTTAAAAATTACTAATAATTTAAGTCTCCTTTTTATTTTTTAATAAAATTCTCTTTCTTAAATGTACAACATAGTGCAAAAAATTATTGAATTGAGTTTTAAAGTTCTTTTTCATATTAGAATTTTCATTTTATTTTTTTATTTTCTATTTTTTAACAATAAAAAGGTACATTATTATATTAGTCTTATAAAAAAAAATCTATCATCTTAATATTATGAGATTGAGTGAGACTTTTTTTACAATTAATTACAGTAATTATCAAATCTAAAATTTAATATTTACGATTTCAACTAAATTACTTAATCTACTTTAATTAAAAAAAACTCAACATATTTTATGTTAAGTGAAAAAAAATGATAAAAAATTTAAATTTATTTTCATTATATAGAAAGATACTGATAAATTATTTAGGTTACTAGCTAGATAGTACTAAATTAATTATTTTATCTAATCCCTGAATAGATGCATATTGTATAGCATAGTTTTGGTTTCTGGCTCGTGGCTAGGATTTTCTCTCCCTTTTTTTAATATATAATTGGGCCGCGTGGCTTTCTCTCTTTCTCTCTACGTAATAGAAGCAACACCAATTATACATTGTTCTTTATATTTTATTTCTTGTCCCACTGCATAAAAACAGACTAACTAATTATTTGGGTTACTTCCTTAGCTAGTTTTAAATTATTTTATCTAATCCCTTAATAAACTCATGTTGCATTGCATGATTTTCTTTTGTGGCTAGGATTCTCTCTCTCTCTCTCTCTCTCTCTCTCTCTCTCTCTCTCTCTCTCTTTTTGTTAAATATATAATGGGGCCGCGCCGCGTGGCTTTCTCTCTTTCCCTACTTAATGGAAGCAAACCTCAAGTACACACGGTTCTCTATGTTTTATTTCTTGTCCAATTCCATCCATTGTGCGAACTAGCTTCTGATGAAATAAATGATCTGAAAAAGGAAGACCCGTAGAACAGACGGGGATAGAATTGATGACATCTATTTAGATATTTGGTTACATAATTGTTATATTATTTATATGCAACATTAACAAATATCATAAATTCATATATCGTGCAAATCCAACACTAATAAATTTATATATCAATTGTAACATAATGAATAATAGGACTTTAAAATTATTTTGGTCCAAACAACGCACACACACACATATGGACAAAGTTTTCCTAAGATTTTATTTCAGCATAGCATAGTCGTAATATGAGATTCGAATTTTGGTGCTGTAATGGTAGATGTTAGGACATTTGGCGTAATGGTGGATGCAGAAAATTTGAGGATACCATGCCATTGCACTTCAAACTAAAAACCATGATATTTGTCGCAGTATAAAATTACGAGGAAACTCTCGCGGGAATATGTATCTCTTAACTTGGGATTCATCAATGATTAAATTTGCAAGAAAAAGCTCCCTCCGCAGAGTGTAATTAACAAAGTTCAACTTGGTCGAGAGAGATGCGTACTGAACAAAAAGAACACTATAAAAAGGAAGGTCATTATTCAAAACGAGCGAGAGTGTGACAGATTCCATTACCATTATATTGTAAATTGAAGTCCATTTCATATCAGCAAGCACATCTCGCCCACATCCTTTTCATCTTTACCTATTACAAGTCCTTTTACAGGTCATAGCCATGGATGGCGAACCGAATTACTTTTGGAGATTCCAGGACACCCATGAGCAAAACAAGGTTCCTCAACCACGTAAAACCTAACCAACAAAGTGACAACTAACTGAAAATTAACTGCCACGCCGAGAAATTTCGAAACTTTCGGTTTGACATGGGACCCGCTTTCGCTGTACTCTGGCGCCACGCATGGCCCCTCCACCCATGGACTCCGATATTTCAATTTCTTAATTAAAATCCATCTCAAATTCGGGGCTTTCACGTTTTAGAACTAGGGTTCCTGTAAAAGTATAAAGGATGAAAGTGCCCAATTTCTTTAATCGGTTGATTTTTTTTTTTTTGTTTTTCTAAATTATTTTTCTCTGTCATTTTTTTCAGCTTTTAACATTTTTTCAGTATATTGAGAGAGAGAGAGAGAGATGACGCATAGCACAAAATTTTTACATCGTCCATCCATTTATTTTAGCTACGTTGAAGTATATCATCAAGGCTAAACTATCACATCAATGAGCTAATAGAACCGATTATAAGGAGTTGACATCAAGCTACAATTGGAACGAGAATTGCGAATCAAGCTAAAATTGATGTGCTACAACCAAGAAAAATGGCAAAGTTCATTGATTTTTCCCTTTTTTTTTTTTTTTTTTTGTAATTAACCCCTCTATTCATTATGCCAAGTGCAATGTCACACCACATAGCCGTCAACTTTGACTACTCATCCTTCAAAATGCTTTCCAGGCGATGTTAAGTTGTTCCTTTTTTTGTTTTTTTGTTTTCCCCTCTTTATTCAATTATCTGCGACTTGGGCCTCTCGATCTCTGCTTTCTTTCACTCTCATGCAGGCTATTGATATTGACTAGGCAAGACTAGCGTGGACAAGCAAGTGTCAAGGCTCATGGCAATTTGTTAAGTCAATTCCATTGGTTCAATTGGCCATTTTATTGCGGAGAATTATAAAAGACTACCCAAACCTACTAGTTCAACATATATATTTCTTGAACGGCAGATATCTATTATTCTCTCAAGTGTAACAGTAAAAAATGTGCTCAAAGCAGAAGTAGATTCAAAATTCCTGCTTAAAATCTGTGCAAGAATAACAGAGTATAGAGGTCCTGTAACTAAAGTGGTACAACCCTCGGTGCACCTATCCTTACAGCAACGCAACGAGGCAGTCCATGGTTCTACTAGTTCCCATTTTGACAAGAACATTGGTAAAACTATTGGTTACTTTGAACTTATATAGAGAAACAAAACTCCCCTTGAAAAGAAAAAAATAATAATAAAGAAACAAAGAAAAGAAAAAATACTGCCCTTCGTTTTGTTCCTAATGTGAATGAATTCTAATAGTTTTGTTCCTCATCATGCTGTTAGATATGCATGCATCAAACTCAGTTACATCTAACACGCTTTCTTTTTCTCTTTTTTCTTTTTCATTATTATTATTATTATTTTGATAAGTTTACTGTATTTTATTAATAGTTTTGAAGCAGGTTACAAAACAGGGCACGAACAAGAATAAAACGCTCAGAAAGACAAAGTAACCGGCACCTAATGATTCGGGAGAATGCCCCTATTACCCCTTTCAAGAATCAATCTAGTCCAAAAACAGGTGAGCACACGTGAGCTTGAAAACTGCAATTTTACAGAGAGAAAATTGATCGCTCATGCAACCCAAAAAAAAAAAAAAACACTAATTATATCGAGAAACACTAATTAGATTTTTTGTCACACAGTATCAAGATAATAATTCTTTATATATATATATATACCTTAAAAAATAAATGATATATATATATATATATATATATATATCAATTAGATTATAAAATATTTCTTAATCATTCCACGTCATTCCAATGCTTTTATTATATCTTTTTAATTTGGAAACCTTCTCAAAAAAAATATCACATAGGAAAACCTCGTCATTTACGTTCACACCTAGCTGCATGGGCATTTAAAGAGAGAATAGAATTAGGGGGACAAACTTTTTAATTTAGCTACCATGTTTTAGAATAATTCTGTGTAAACGCAGAACCTTTTTATATTTTCAAAAATTTATACGGGCGTATGCTTACAAAATAAATAAATAAATAAATAAAAGGAAAATGGAATGAAAAAGTAGGAAATGAAAAGCAATGTCGCCTAACTCGAAGATTTGAGTTGGGTTTAGTGTTCGCCAACCCGATTAAAAGGCATCATGCATACATAATTAGTATGTATTCTATGTCTTCTAATTTAACAACTTTCAATATTATGTTCTCTTGTCAATTCAGAAATATTGTCAGAGAATTAACTAGCGAAACAAGGTTAGTCTCATTTTCTGAATGTAAATATCTAATAGGTTTATGATACTGCTCTGCCTTTGAGTTTGTCCACTTTAGCTGTACCAAAGCTGCGTATTTAGTTCTTGGTGGTTGAAAAAGTTTTTGTTTCAGGTGTCTAACTACATGTAACGTGTTTCTTTTCTTATTAATAAATTGTTGATTCATCAGGGGGAAAAAAATAAAAGGTGGCCATGTCAATTATATTTGTGAGCATTTAATTTATCTGTTATTTGTTTCGTGTTGTTAGTATACCTCTGCACCACAAAAGGCGTGCGAAGCTGAACGTAGCTGACACTATATGTGGAATGTTCATCAATCATCAGACATAGATTCTTATGAGTGATCAAAAGTCGTTTATTAATTGACTTCTTCTCGATATATATGCACTTTGGATTATCAAAATTATTTCAAATTGATATCATTTGGAAATTGATTTTTATTTGCTTTGCATAATGTGGTTAGTACAAAAGGGGCAACTCATATTTAAATAGTTTGAAGCATATGCATTTAATCTTCAATTTTGATCAGCTATCGCTTCTTCTTGGGATGTTTGGCTTGTGGGGTGTTTTTTTTTTCTTTTTAATTATATAATAGAATAATCCTTCTTATTTTTAGAAACATTATTTTTTTTAATTAAAAACTAAATATTTAAAATATGTGGATCTTTATCTTTTTCTTACTTTTTTTTAAAGAGATTTTTAAACTTATTTCTAAATTATCATACTTAATATATTATACTTTCTAGTGACTTTTAAATTTTGTAAATTTTGTAAATGTTGCCTCAGACATTTAAAAAAATATCTCTAAAATTTGGACGAGATATTAACCATTACATCTCTTTTCTATTGAAATAAAATGGTTATTTATTATGAATTTGAAATTTCATTTAAAATGTTTCACCTCCATAGTTTGGCTATGAATTTTACATTTTCTTTTTTGGTGATACATGTAATTTCATTAAAAAATTTAGCATTGAAGCAGTTGGCCATTGCTAAACTTATCAAAAACCTGGAAATCATTGATAACCATGTATGAGAGACTTGATGTTACATGAAATTCGCTTTGGATTCCAAACTCCATGGATTGATCTTAATCATTGCTACTTTTGAATGTTCAGCAAGCCCGAACAGGATTTGAAACTCGAGTCATGTACGCTCGCTTTTGGTCCTCTCACGCTTCAGCACTAAATAACAAAGAGTAATATATAGCAAACTCAAATTGAATCAAATGCACGGTCGGCAGCCTTTTCAATCCAAACCTTTGGTCCTTATCCTCGGTATACCGATAGCTATACCAACCATTATTTGGCCCCTGAGATCATTATCAATAGTACCATATCATTATAAAAAATGAGATGAACATAATTGGATGGTGATCAATTCCAATGCAATGCCTTATCCTAAGAAGTTAATGGGTCGGCAATCATTGCAACTTGGGCATAGTACAATATCTCTTCGTGTCGACATGATAGAGAGTTGGGTTCCTTTTCAGCACATAAAATTTCTACGAGCTTCTCTGGGTTGTGCCTTTTTATCACGATAGAGGGAAAAAGAAAAGAGCCTTGGGCTACCTTTTTTTTTCTTTTTTTTTCGTCTTTCCCTCCCTTTTCCTCCCAACTTTTGATATATTCCATGGCCATTGAGCCCATTACCAACGGAAACAGTTGGTGATTTGATGTTGTCGGAAGATCCGCGTCGGCGTGATGGAAGTACACGTTGCCGGCATCAATTTCTCTACTAAAAAGCCCTCACTTTAATTTGGAGCCAGCCTTTTCTAATAGATAAACGGTACTTTTTAGTTACTTTTTTGTAACCTAGAAAAAATACAAATAGTGTTAAACTATTCATAAAATATTAGGGAAATTAAGGTGCGTCATTTTCTTTCCTTTTTTTTTTTTTTTTTTTTGGTAAAGTTTAAACGTGACATGACAGTATTTCGGCCGGAGAAATTAACGTTAAAGCCTGCGCTTAAAGAAAAGAAAAGAAAAAAAAAACAATGTTAAACCCCACGTGTATGGTGGTATATTTATATATATATATATATACCCTTTTATTACTTTTTATGTATTATTACGTAACGGTATTATTAAAAGATTGAGAATAATGCCTTCGTGTATATATTTGTGGTGCAATAATTTTTATGAACAATGACATACTGAAATTGTAGTTATGTAATAAAGATTAGAAAAAATAGTAATTAACTTGGAAATAAGATAACATAAAGCTTAATTTAGATCGTTAAATTATTAAAAGATAATGGCCATAGGGTAAGTTGACTTTGGATAGATATGAAGTTAGCATATATGTTATCGTAATTAATTTTTATCTTTTAGAAATAATACAAACTAACTCGGCTTTTTAGGAAGTTTAAAATGTTTTCTTTAAGGTATTTCTCTTAAGGAATGGTTTTCTGTAAAACATCTTTGTTGGAGGGGTTTGAACGTATTGGCAAGTGAACCACAAAAGGTATATTTCCTGTGAGCGTAAGGAAGACAGTAGTAGTAGTGGTAGTAGTAATAATAATAATAATAATAACAACACAATTTTCTTGTATTATTGTAGTTTAACATAGAATATCATAAAGTAGACATCATAAATATATATTACATTAAAAATATTAGTAAGAATAATTTACTTAATCAACCTTCTAAATTTACTTTAAAAATCTTCTGTGAATGCTAACATAAACAAAATAGTTCAGTTACTTTTCTTAGATGTCTGAAAAGAATGAGGATATGTTAATAAATTTACTTTTCTTTGATATGATGAGCACTAGCTTAGTAAGGATAATTAGTCTATCAACAACTTAAAGGCAATTAGCCAAAACAAAAGGATAGCTTGGTAAAGTTAACTTATAGATAAAAGGGATATCTTAGACTGACGAACTCAAGGTTATCCTACATTAATGTATATTATATTAGATTAAAGTGAGGGATATCACTATAACAAAAAAGTTAAAAAAAAAAAAAAAAAAGTGGCAATGCATGAGGTGCAAAGCCACAATTGAACACGTCTATTTAATATATTCTTTCATCTCTCTGAGAAATGATCGCATATTCTTTCTAGTTCTTTCATCTACTTAATATAAGCATAAGATTTTGTTCTATTACAAAGCCCCAGTATTGTCTAAAATTAAATTTGCGATTTTTAAGCCAGCCGGCCAAGTGTTGAGTGCAAATTTGGCGGCTAAATATATATATAAACAATTTATAACGGAAGGTGCATGTATGTTTCCTGATTCCCATGCCTTGGCTGTCACCTATTAATTAGTTCTTTAGAAGGCATGGCATGTGTACATATGTCGCCATTGCAACGCGAACATTAGAGTTTTGCAACCACGAAAATTGATTAATTATGGCTGTTGCAAAGCCAAAACCCTCTTCTCTTATAAGTCTCTTGAACGTGCAGCCTTCCGCGTGGGGGAAAAAGAAGCCAATATGTCCATTAGCCGATAGATATGGTTTCGCATTTTATTAATGAATAAAGTGTTTAACAATTCTTGCCTCCAACTTAAAAGCATTTCGTCCAAATTCATGGTAACTGGTTATGGAAAAAAATTATAAAGTGGGAAAGTTGTCTTATCTTATAATTCGAATCCAAATCAGAGAGACCTAATAAAAGCCAAAATAAAATTGTGCCAAGATATCAAACATGAGAAAGCAAGGAAGTTGCTCAAGAAAGCTACTAAAAGGAATCATACTAGAGGAGCCTTCAGAATCTAATCAAGAAAGCAAGTCTCCAAAAGCATGAGGCATCGTAGTGAAAGTGCAAGGATTTGCTATTTTATGGTTCACTTTTGAATTTTTGGGATGGTTAGTTGGAGGTAGTTTTACTAAAAAAGTGAAAAGGAAAATAAATGATTCTTATTTTCAATATTTGGCAAAGAAAAAAAATGTCATTCTTATTCTCTTGTTCATGGAAATGAAATTCTCTTTTATATATATATATATATATCTATATATATGTATGTATGTGTGTATGATAATCACTATTCTCCTTTTCTTTTCAATTACTCTCATTCATATTTTTCTCTTTTGTCATCTCGTTACGAGATAAATAAAATACAATAAAGTGTATATAATAAATACAAAAAATAAATTTTATTAATAAAATATTAATTACAATAAATAATAAATAGTTTTATGTCATAATTATATTAAATATTTTAAAATTATAACAGTAATTAAATTACCAATAATAGTTATTCGTTAGTTCTGGCACAGAACATTTTTTTGGGGCGGCTCTTTTAACCGGAATCTACTTTATTCGTTAGTTCTTGTTCCCATTTTAGATTCTAATGAAATGAAAAAAAAAACAAAAAAACAAAAGAGGTGCTGTGGTTCAATTGAAAAGACGAGGGTCTCAATCAACAAGTGCTTCGCCATTAGTTTCGAAGGAATCCTTTTTGGGTATGCTTTTGGAATTCCAGCAACCAACGGCCGTGAGAGGTAAGAGTAGAATGCAACTCCGTTGGAATATCTATAAAGAGTATTAAATGTGGTGAGTATACATGCTTACAAGGTCGTATGGTCTTCCCATGGTCAAGAATCAATTCCATATTTTCAAGAGTGAATATGTATATGCATGGGGTGTATGGTGCCCAATTTTGATCCTTAAAATTCTTTGAACGGAACCATATTCTCAGTTGAAACTTCCCAACGTGTTGACCATCAGGTATTGACCAAAACTAGAGCACTTGACCAACTCGTAAACATAATATGCAAATACAACTGGATATTTTCTCTCTCTCTCTCTCTCTCTTTTTCTTTTTTTTTTTTTTTGTTTGTAAGTTTCTTTTTTTGCTATAAACGATTCTTAATTGGAAACTGCCACAAGCAAATGACAATTCGCCAATAAAGAAAAAGATATGAGAAAGGCAGAAAGAATGCATGCTTTTCCGTCGGTGATTTTGGGATGCAAATTATCTCTAATGCCGACCTCGAGCTGGCGTGCTAGGAGTGTGAAAGCGAGACTTTGAAAGCTTGCATGTGGCTTTGTGAGAAGACGTGAGAGATCACGAGTGCATTCCAAGATGCGCCGAGTTGGAATTCAAGTCATTCTTGGCTTTTAGCACATGACCCTATATATTCTACAAACTACTTCCAAGTGGGTAGGTCAAAAGCTACCCGATATTTTAAACCATTAATTGGTAATGACGAGATACGGAAACGGCATTAATTTTATGTGGAAACCGAAATTCGATTGCTAAAAATTGGAGTTGCATCAATTGGGGGCACAAAAATCTGGTTCATGGCACTTCCACGGTTCGTTGGAAGCTCCTCACAAGGAGGATCTTCAAAGCATATTGGTTTTTGGAATTCATTGGGTCATCGAGAATGTTGCTTTTGGAAGACGCAATTGAGTTCCCGAACATGAGGTAACTTCCTTCCCGCGGACCAAAGTCACATGGGGCTCTTTTTTGGAGGAGTTCGAGAGGTTGTTGAACTTTCCAAATTGAAAAATCTCAATTTTAAGCGACAGGGAGAAGATATGTACAACATATATGGGATACAAAGAAATATCACTCTTTGTGGTGTTATGTAGCCTAGACTCCTCTAATCAGTTAAAAAAAAAAAAAAAAGAGGGAATGCCACCCTCAATCCTGAAATTCAAAATGTGGCCATTAGATGCAAGAGAAATCACGGCAGTACCCCGTCCTGGGACGAAGAACTAAAGATGGGCCTCAACTCAGCAGACCCAGAGGAGTGAAGTTTAATGGAATAATGGCCTTTACTGCCTTCAGCTAGGCCTGCTCAAAGACGTGTATCCAAATAACCCCATGGGGTTATCTCGGGCCTCATGGTGAAGAACTACAAACAGTCTAATTGCATGTTTTAAGTCCCAATTTTACTTATGGGTGGTTGCTATTTAATTAAGTTAGTAAATTCACGTCCTTCACGAGATACTTCTTAATAATAATAATAATAATAGTGAAAAATCTTAAAATTTTATTTTCGAAATCTGAAATTTTAGTTTTTAAAAAATGAAGTGTGGAATGTATGAGAATAAAAAAAGAATTACTCTAACCTAATTCATTTTCCAATAAGCTCATTTTCTCCCTCTTTCGAAGCACTTATTGTGAATTCATTGCTTTTGATACTAGAAAATTTTGGTATTATACCTATTTTCTATTAGCTACGATTTTGAAAGAGTTTCCAGAATCACTATGCTTTATTGTGTTCTTGCCAGAATCACTATGCTGGTTGTGGCCTTAATTCCTTTTTAAGTATAATATAATCTTGACGTGCTTGTATTATTTTGTGTGTGTGTGTGTGTGTGTGCATGTCAAAATTTATTTTTTAAAAGACGAGATAAATTTATGTAAAAAAAAAAAAGTTCACAATATTTTTGTATATTAACTCAAATTTTAATTCCAGAGATATACCTCTAACTCAATTTGTAACCTTGTTGGACAAAAATGCTTTGGGCTATTTGGACTTTGGACCTGCTAACACGGTTTGCTCTTCGTTTACAGACATTGCTCACAAACTTTCTAAAACCGAACAGAGCCCGTCTCTGTCAAAGGCTCCTGTAACCCAGGGGGACCTTACAACCCATAGTTCTAATTATGGATCAAATCCCACCACCGTCAAATCAAAATTAAAGGTGGCATGACTTGACTTAACTCAAATAACTCAACGTAATTTATTTAAATTCTAACTCATTCCAAGTTTTATTAGCTCGAGAAATCAGTGATCTATAGCTTGAATTATTTAAAATAATTTTAAATTTAAGTAGTTTGAAATTTGATTGATTGATTTTTTTAATTTAAAACTAAAATAATTAAAACTTTAAATAACTCAAATTCAAAATTTAAATAATCAAAACCTTAGACAAAAAAAAAGACTTAAAACTTAATATATGTCAAATTAAATAAACTAAAATTTGATGCATCTAAAATTCGGTAACTTGATATACAAATATCTAAATTTAATGTACCTAAAATCTGAAATACTCCTAGCCAATGAACATAAATCTTAATGTACTTATAATTAAAGAGCATTTAGTTTATAACACATAAAATAATATTTAATACTACATTATGGAGTTGTATAAATATAGAAAAAAAATTATATGGTACAATGTGTAATATATATGGTACTAAATATTATCTCATATGACATAAATTATATGGTACTAAATATACCATACCTATCAAAACAGAATGTCTATATGGTATAGTCTATTATTTAATTTATATTTTCTTATTATGTGCACATAATTTATTTCAAACAAATAATGAAGTCTTAATGATTTATTGTTCTAAATTATTATGAAATTATAATTATGTGTGTATATATATATATTATAAACATTATACATTGAATTGTAAATATTATAATAAATAAAGTGAAGTGTTCTACATAAATAATTGATAATCACTAAAAGTCTTGCTAAATAATTTGTCATATTATGACATTATAATAAACATCACAAAAGATTAGTTATTGGCATCATGTATGCATAATAGTTAATTTAATAAAATTTTAATAAAAAATTAAAGAATTTTAAAAAAAGAATAATTAAGAAGCCTAAAGTATGGACTAAATCAAATTAATTTGTACAATAGTTTGATGCTATGAAAATAATTTATACATTAGTATACAAATGAAAGATGAATTAATTAGCAATCAATCTCTAATTTTAATGTGATTATTTGATAGACATATTGAAAATAAAAAATGAAATGTGTGTTTGTGTATGTACGGTGATTATTGTCTTCTTTTATATGGATAAAAAAAATCATCAAAATTGTGTAATCGAGAAAAAAGAAAGTTGGGAAAGGAAAACTTAATAATATAAGAAAGAAAACTTTTTGAATTTTAACTTGAAATGTCTTAATTTTTTATAAATTCCAATGCTTTTTTAATATATTGTATTCATAAAAATTTTTAATTTCAAGATCTAAAATTTAATGTCTAACTATAAAGAATCATTAAATAAATATAACAAAAGTTATTATGTTTATTTTACTACAAACATGTCATTTGCTATTTGTCCTTTTTCTTAAAGAAAATATATTTAAGTTTATTATCTTTATTACTCTTACTTTTTAGACATTTTACATATTCATATTTTTAACTCATTATTGTGTAATGTCATTGTTTTGATTGTTGTTCGTTTTAATTAATAAGAATTTTGTTGGTGTATTTTAAAAAAGAAATAGTTTAATACAAACAAAAATTAATTATAATAAGTTAATCCTTGGTTATGTTAAAAAAACATAATTATTCAAAAGCAATCAAATTACTACATTTATTTTGGGATACAATTGCATCTAATGGTTATATAATTATGTCTAACAATTATATAATTACATCTATCAAGGACTATATCCATTGGGATATAACTGTTTAAATTAGTTAATAAACTATCATCCCTCTCATTATTTAAATAAATCAAACTAATTATTTTCTTTTACAAGAAAATAAAATTAATTTTATGTACAATTTTATGAGACACACTCTTTTCTAAAGTTTACATTTCATAAAGTACATAATGCAATTTAGTAAGTTTTATTTTATCCTATTCATTTAGTATGCAAATTTAGAGTGAATTTTACTTTAAGAATAATTATATTATGACATAATTTGAAATGATTTTATAAGTTTTAAATTAGCATTATATCCAGTTCTACTAATAATTTTTGGCATTATTACACAAATTAAAACAATTTTAAAAGTTTCATATTAGTCTTTATTTGATTTTAACAATCTTAAAACAAAATTTATACTATAGCTAAAATCTTGAAAGAATTTACTTTTAAATTAGTAAAACTTTAAAGGTTTGATTGAGTAAACTTTTTATGATGATAGAAAACATGTTTGGTTTTACTAATCTTAAGTAGCTAGAACCTTGAAAGAATTTACTTTCAAATTGGTGAAACTTTAGAGATTTGATAGAGTGAATTTTTTGTAATGATAAAAAATGTATTCATTTCCCATTGATAATTCTATAAATTGCCTATATTTTAAATATTCCAAAACTAATAAAGTTCAAAGTGAGTTATTACTAATATAAGGGTAGAAATAAAAAACAAATGGTAAGATCTGTTGGGCAAATAATCTGAATACTATAAATGATTCACTTTTTAATATCTATGTAATAAAGATATTTAAGGAAAAATTAGAGTTAAAGTACATGTAAAAGGATGTAACTAGTATAAAAATTCTTTTTTCTAAAATTAACAATCATAAGATAACATGTTAATTTTTTAAAATAATTTTAAATAAATTAAGGTTATTAAAATGTTTTTGTAAAGAAACTTCAATATGAAAGAGATGGTTGAGGTTGATATCATCTTTGGATTCAAAATTTTGTAACATCAAAAGATCATAATGATTTCTCAATTATATTAGATTAAGAAAGTTTTCAATTAATTTAGACATTTAGGTTGTATTCTTATTTCTACTTCATTTGATTCCAATATAAAATTTACTAACAATTTTGCAAATTTATTATTACAACTAAAAATATCAAAATAATAATGAGTTTAATGTACACAATAATATGAACAAAATCAAACAAAATTTATGTAATAGGTAAAATAAGTAAGTATACAGATAATTCAAATAATATACAGTGGTATGAATTAAAAATAATTTTAAAGCATCTAAAAAAAACAAAAGATTATGACATAAGTTATTTAAGCTGCCCTTCTATTTTAAACAAATACTTAGATGTCAGTTGAATCATTAATAAAAAGGATTATCCCTATACTAAAAAATAAATCTTTATGTTTAGCAAAGGTGTAATTTCTTAAGATTCTAAGAAATTAACTTACATAACAAATTTCACTATAGTTGCAGAATTTGTAATGTTAGTTTTAATGAGAAAAGAAGCAAAATGATTAAAAAACTTATTTTATGAAATTCTTTTTTGGCCAAAGCTAATAACATTTATTTTCATACACTATAATAGTACAACAACGCTAAATAATTAAAAACTCATTTTATGAGATTCCTTTTTAGCCAAAGCTAATAGCATTCATTTTCCATATACTATAATAGTACAACAACACTAGTTAAGTATATAATAATAAATTTATACACATTAAACTTAAATACAATTATGTTAAAGACATGATCATAAATGGAGTGATTATGATTGACTTTGTAATGTCAAGTCAAAATATAAAATATCCTTTAATAAAATGATTAACAAGAAACTTGGTAAACAAGGCATAAAAGGGGATGAGTTTCAAGCTCATACAAATTGGTACTAGTAATGGAAATTCAATTTAACACTTTATATAATGTCAATTCTTGAATTTAATGAGTCAAAATACATTATTAATATGATTAAAACACTATAATTAACTATTTCTATTTTAGGGTTATATAGTACTTATTACCTATTATTTATAAAACCAGACTTAACAAAATGCTTTATGGTGGAAGCATTAGGAGTTTGCTTATATAGACGTAAAATATGAACTATTTTAACAAGTTAAAAGGTTTGATTTTAAAATTTTCATAAAAAGTATATGAATGAACACAAGGCCATAAACATGTCACTTAAACTAATAAGAAGTTTTTGTTGTAAAATCATTTATATTAAACATTTTTACAACTTATCAATAAAAATAAATAATTCAAAACTTGTTTATCATATTATTCGTATTTGTTGTAACGAATATTTCACTATTTAATAGTTCAAATTGTAAGATATCATTATTTATATATTTAATTTTTAGAATTGTTAATAATTCATTATATTTTCAATCTTTTAAAAATGATAAAGAATTGTTGTCGTAATTTTAAAAGAAAACAATTTAATGTAGTTAAAAGTTAACTATGAGAAGTTAATAATTGATTATGTCTAAAAACGTGATTATTAAAAAACAATTACATAATTATCTATATCTTGAAATAGAATTGCATTTAACAATCACATAGCTAAATATGATAATTGTATAACTGTATTTATCAAGGATTACATTCATTAAGACATAATTACAGTTAAAATAACAACTTTATTAATCAAGATATAACTATTCAAAATAATTGATAAATTATCATCCCTCTTATTATTTAAATAAATCAAACTGATTATTTTTTTTTACTAATAAATATAGAAAAGTTTTTATACAATTCTATGAAATACATTTTTCTCTAACGTTTAGATTTTATGAAGTAAATAATGCAATTTAGTATATTTAATTTTATATTGTAAGAGGATTTATTATTCCTCTGACACAAAAAATTGAAGATGAATTTTACCTTACAAACAATAACATCGTTACGTAATTTAAAACAATTCAATAAGTTCCAAAGTAACGCCATTTCCTAACGTATAAGTGTTGGCATTGCTCACGTAAAACTTCAAAAGTACATATCATTTTAGTTATTTAACTCCCAATTTTACAAATAATATTTTTTTATATTTCTATCCTAATGAATAATAGAGTCTAAATAATAAAATTGATCATATATAGCTAATTTTTGCAGCATTTAATATAATAATATATTTTAACATTTATTTAACATTTTTAAAATTAAAAGAGATTTATTTTTTTTTTTCATTTTATTTTGTACATGAATCAACTTAAACTTATAGAATATATAGTATCTATGGTTATAATCTAGTTTAATTAGAGAGAATAAGAAGTATCTAAAAGTGAAGTTTGAGTACTTTTAATTGTCAGTCTCATCTATAGAAAATATCATCTGCAAACAAAAAGATTTAAAAAAAAAAAAAGGGGACACCAATTATCACTATACCATAACTGAAAGGCTGTGAGATTTGCTATTTTCTTCCGCTGTATAAATCCAGTGAAGGTTCATAAATCCCCTTTCCTAGCTGCTAGTTCCAGCTACCAGAATTCCTAGTACGAAGACGGCAAATAGTAGTTGTTGAACGTTTCATCAACCTCCGTGGCAAATAGCTTATGCATCACATGTCACCCATGACTCATTTGTTTTGTTTGGCTTTTTACTTTATATGGCAGGCCAATACCAGCTGCCCATGCAGTTCGTCGGCACCCTTTTTCTTCTCTTTTCTTTTCTTTTGTTTTCCGTTGGTGTTGCGTCTCAAAAATGGATTTGCTCTCTACCCTCTACTTAGACATGGCTGAAACTGAACCTTAATTTATAATGCCGCATCACCAAAGCCTGTGAAGTGCAATTTGCCAACTTGGCAATGACGTGAAAGGGCCCATGACATTGTTTCCTTGGCTTCCATAGGAATCCTTGAATAACTTTAGAATGCAAAATTCCAATCCCATCCACAAGCCCCCTTTCTTTTTAGCCTCTTGTTAGATGCTTTAGACAAGATAGGAGGGACGGTGTACAAAACAAAAGATTTTATAATCACATATAGGCTAAAAGTTACGGTAAGGATCAAAGAAAGAAAGGTAGAGGATTAATGCTAGGCTTTGCCTTTTTTTTTTATTTATTTATTTTATTTTTTGGCTTCTATTTCTATCTAAGGATTCCTGATGGACCAAGAAGGCCTTTTCTCAGAGTCCTTTTCTCTTTCTGTAATTTCAACTGTTATTTGCTAGTGTGAACTTGCCTTGGTATGCTTGGAAGAAAAAATAAAGAATATGAAAAAATTGACCCCCGCCCTTTCTTAAAGATATACATGTATATATTTCTTGGGAGCCATGAGGGGTCTCCAAATTCTTTATCTTTAAGCTTCAATGTACCAGAAAATTGTTATTTTCTTGTGCCATTTATTAGTTGCCACTTGCAAGTTACAAGCCACGGTATTGCCATCCTCACCGGCCATTCACGCCTGCAGATAAGAAAAATTGCAGAAGTGATGGGATATCCTAGATGCTTGCTTGCACCAAACTTTTATGTAGTAAATATTGTTATAGGGGAAAAAGGAAAATTAATAAGAAGAACACCACCATTGGAAAACAAAATATAAGTGGATAATCTCTCCCTCTCTTATTTCTTTTAGTAGTACATGTGAACATTTAGAAAGGATATCAACGTTGCCATTTAAGCCGGACTGCCCCCCATCATTTCTCAGTGAATTCATTTTGTGTCTCGAATTCTTTGATGTACAAAATTGCCTCTGGACATGCACGGGAACATGGAGCACAGGAGCAATCCGTGAATCGGGGCATCGACTCCTTTCATGTGCAACCTTCAACTATTGGACCACGGTTCAATTTGATTGACGCTTGAGTGGTCACACGCTATATTCCTTGCCAGAAGAGCCACAAATTCTCCTTTGGGAGGGCAAACTTCTGCTAATAATTTATGTATAAATTTGTGATCAATTCATTGAACTTGTTCCGCAAAATCGTATCTTGCGAATTCAACATGCACTACAAAAAGGTTTTCCACATTATTTTTCAATGAAAACTTTGGATACAAGTATACGTGCGTGTGTGTACGAAGCGTCCTGGACCTAAAAAAAAAAAAACAATCTGAAATATTCCTATAATATAAAATAACGAAAAGTATGAAATGCATTTCAAGCATTGTTAAATAAACGAATTGTAGAGCACAAAAAGTCCTAAAGGATTATTTGTTGGTTAAATGCTTATATTTCTATCTTATAGATCTCAAGTTTTAATTTTAAAAAAGAAATAAAAAAATTATTTATTATATGAATAATAGAGTATCTGTCTTATTTAACTTTTTCCTAATTAGCACGCCATTTCATTTCATCCTATTCATACCTTCAATTTCAAAAGAAATAATGACCTAGTGTCAATAATTGGATTCATTTGGTTGCATCTCTTGGAATTCAATTCAACTTGGAAGCATATAGTGGTCCCCATTCAGGAAAACCACAATCAATAATTTTGTTTGAATGACAAGTGAATAAGGTCCTTTGTCAATGGATTCTTTTCATGTAGCCATCATCTGGACCTTGCGCAAATTGATTCTATTTGGCCGATTCACTGAGAATGCAGTTTAACTAACTTTGCAATCTATGCTATCTTCTGTGCCCCACCCCCCCCCCCCAATTTTCTCAGAATCGCATTTATAGAAGCGGCTGCAGTAAAGAATTGGAAATCAAATAGTTGTAAGTTGCAGCTGCGTTTATTTCTTTGCTTCAGATCTGCTTTTGTCCCTTGCTTTTGGCCTGTCCAAGAACTGAAGACGATTCTTCCTTGCTAATGAGCCCTTGAACGAATGATATCATCATTCTGAGGCTTCAATTATATTTGTAATTATGCAGCTCCATTTGTCAAACCAAGACCAAAAAGCATTAGACTCCACTTTGAGGAAAATTAGGTGAATGAAGTCAATTTGACATGTTTTAATTGTCTGCATTATTATAAATGCATAATTGTTATTAATGTTAAACATGCATTAATGATAGTATAATATAAATTTGCTTCTAAGACATGTCAAAAGGATGTGGTATCCATCAAAACTGAACTCTTGTTTCTAACGCTGGAATTTTTCTTTTCGTTTTATATATCGCACCCATCAATACCAGAATTGAGGGAAGGAGCCAATTTGATCAATGGCACAACTTTATTCGCGGATAATTTATTCTGCTAGAAATCAGAATTATCTATTGCTTCATATTTCCAAAACAATTTGCCATTGTTTTCTTCCATGTCTTCATCCTAAATTCAATCACATTTTGAGACAGTTTCCCATAAGACACCAATCTTTTTGAGATTAGGAAGGTGATGGTGGCATAAACACGTTGAGATCACCTGACAATTAACCAAGACGAACAAAATATCATCACATGAACTACATATTTTACACCAAAATACAGTAAAGTACACAGGAACTTACGCATTCCAAGAAAAAAGGCTTAATTACAAGACCTAACATAACAGTGCAAAACCAAACTAAACTCAGACACTCTCCCATGGTCAAGGCAAGGATTAAAAAGCACCGGCAAAGACCAAGATGGAGATGGCGATTGAGCCCTTACATATAGACATACCAACTACCTTAAGACCCCTACAGACAGAGCCCCTGCAAATGTCAAAAACTTCATTCCAGAAGCTACTGAGGACAACTATAATATACCTCTAGACAACAAAATGCGACAAAGCAACAAAAGATAATTTTATTAATCAGGACCTAGATGGATGCCCAGTCGATCTCAACAGAAGGGTACTTCTCCAAACAAAGATTATCTGTCTCCTCCCGCTGCGAAGAGGAATCGGAGAAACCCAAGAACGAAATCCCGGATTCAGGCGAAGAAGAGCCCGTAAATGACTCATCAGATAAGGCATGCGATGGCGAAGAGCTTTCCACCCTACAATTCTCAACTCCCAAATTATCAGTTTCCCTCTTAAGTTCATTTTGAACGGAATAATCCACTTCCAACTCGGCAGGCAAAGAAGCTGACAGAGTCTTCTTCGAATTAGCAGCGGAACAAGGCTCCCTAGTTTTCCCCTGCTTCTGCGAGTTGGCCAAGCCTTGGCAAATTGCTTGCAACCTCGCATTAACAGAGGAATGAAGAGGCTTGTACGCACTGAATTCTCCAGAGATATCTCCTCCTTGGCTGCGAAGATCGGGAAAGTTGAGCCTGGCAAACTCTCCTCTAAGCTTATAAGCAGCCTGGTCATAAGCCAAGGCTGCTTCTTCAGCTGTATCAAAAGTGCCGAGCCAGAGTCTTGTTCTGTTCTTGGGCAGTCTGATCTCAGCCACCCATTTTCCCCAGTGCCTCTGCCTCACACCTCGATAGAGTTTTGGTGTCTTTAGAGGAGAGGCAGATTGTTTCATGGGGACAGGTTTTGGAGCCTGGAAACTAAGCCTTCGGTTATTGAGCAGCTGTGACCTCCTGGCAACAGTGGCCAGTATTTGTTGTTGCTGCTGCTGTTCTTGCTGTTGTTGTTGGATTTGTGCTTGGATTTGGAGGATCTGAGTAGGGGTGAGGTGATTAAGCCCTATTGGACCCGTTTGCTCAAAACCCATTTGACTGTAGCTCGAGACCCCCTGAGAAAACATGTGGGCGGACGATGTGGAGCAAAAGTCAGGGCACAATCGAGGCTGGCAAGAGATTGAGGAGTCATGACAGCAAGAAAATGAAGGGGACGAAGTATAGGGAGATGACGAAAAACAAGCTGTAGAAGTGGATGTCAAAGTAGAAGAGGACGTTGGTGGGGCACTTTTCATAAAAGGTTCAAGTGCCTTCATCAGTTCCTCTCTAAAAGGGTCCGATAAAACTGGTCTTTTAGTGTTGCTGCAGTAGACTTCTATAGCTGCTGCCATTACTTCCGATCAAGATCAACCTGTTACTTAACAAAACTCAAATTTAAACGATTGGGTTCTCCACCCCACCCTCTCCCGTTTTTTTTTTTTTTTTAAAAAACAGAAAATTAAACCAGAGGGACCAAAAATTAACCCTCCAAGCTGATCAAGTGAACCAGCTTACAAGAACAAAACAAAAGGATATAAAAGTTCAACCTGGATATCTATTCTGAATCACCTGCCTTTCAACGAAAGGAACACCCTTTATAAGGGTCTGCTTGTCTTTCAACAAAGATTACAGATCAAAACAACCCGAAGAACACAAACCCCAGTATGAATGGATACAGAGAAACCAGGATCAGACAAGAGAATATAAAGATTTCCTCTTTAATATCAAAAATAAAACAAAAAAAAAA
>CM038598.1:5332995-5351330 GCA_021533255.1 Ceriops tagal | reverse complement strand
TTTAGGTCTTGGCGAAGGTGGCGCGCCACGTGCATTGTTCGTACGATTCTCTCGAAATTTATAAAATAATATATTCTGTAAAAAAAAAAAAAAGAAGAAGAAAGAAAACCCAATTGCACTGAATTGATAAAATAATATATTTTTTGAAAGATACTAAGAAGAAGAAACTGCTGACCTCACGTCACCCCTCTGGCCGGTGGCTCCAGACTGATAAAAAGGTTGGAATTCCAACCTACGATACTACACCCCCATCCCATCCCATGTAGTATAATAATAATAATAATAATAATAATATATATATTAATAATAATATCTGATGTTGAAGATGGTTGCTAACAATAAAATTTTTTACTAACCATGCATTTGATAATTAAAATTTAAAATACATAGTAATAATTTTTATAGCATAATTACTATTGTCATTTAACATAGGCATTAAATTAGATAGCAATGATAATCCTATAATCATTATTATTGCTAAATTAAGTATTGTCATATATTTTATGATATTTTTATTAGTAGTGTTAACAATGAAAAAATTATAATAAATATTGAACTTAAAATAACAATTATAATAATTACAATTATTACTATATATTTTTTTTCCAATATTATTGTTTAGTTGACAAATTAAAATGAGCTTGGCTATCAAACAAGTAGATGACGAAGCTTATCCCATAGCTTTTTCAGATAAATGCTTATCCAAGAGATAATCCTTCCACTTCCGAGTATACAATTATTATATGAAACACACACACACCAAAAAAAAAAAAAAAACTAGAATTTTCATTGCCCTCACTTACAAAGGATTTTTTTTAATGTCCCCTCACGATCAAAGTCACAAAACTTTCAGGCTGGTGGCCAACAGACAGACAGACAAACAAATAAATAAATAAATAAAAACAGAGAGATAAAACGAAGGGTTACGTGTCTATCATCTAACCAGTTGACTTTCCAATGACAATCTCAAAAGTACCAAAATCATTGCGAATAAATAATCACGAGGAATCAGCTTCCTGAAACGTGGCGAAGCCAAAGGCACAAGCTGGGATTTTTAGGGCCAGTTTTTATACCCACCTTCAGGTAGTGGAGGTTGAAGCATTTGACAATTTGGAGCACGATCTCTCTCCAAGCAAGCCAGTTGACATCATGGGGATAGCTTACCTGCCCCACCGAAGGCAGAATTGCTTGCAATCATTCGAATTCTATTATTATTATTATTATTATTATTATTATTATGGTCACAATACACAATGGATTGAGCCACCACTTCACATTTACGCAATATCAAAATTTTGAGGTATTTAATAAGAATTATCAGTTATTTTCCAAATTATGTAAACATATTTAAATATGTGATCTTTGTAATACAAACGAATCTTCTAACCATTAAATTATAACGAGTGAAGGTTCAATTATTATTGTCGAAGGAGAAGTCTACATGGGAAATGTATAATAAAATCATAAACTGCTGTGCTCGTCCAATGGTGTTAGAATATCCAGAAACTAAACTAAAACATGAAAGTCAATGGCAGCTGGAGGAGTTGGTTCTGATAATTTATGCATATATCTAATTAAATTCTAAAACCATTCTTAGTCAAGATTTAGTTCTTGGCACAGGGACCCCTGGGGTTCGGAATCAAGAAGGAATTTTGCCATTATCTGTTTTAGATACTAAGAAAAAAAAAAAAGGCAATGAAACTACTTAATTCTCCATTTTTGTTCATTGAAAGCATTGAATCTACTGCTTTTATGCAAGAACGAAGTATGATCAATATATATAAGCAAAGAAATTGATTATTTTCGTGCCAAATGTCATTATACATCTCAAACATGCCAAGCTTAGCTTTTAAGCATATTAGTGACATGGCTAATCAAATGGCATAAGAAGTATTAAACAGTAGTGTTATAATTTTGTGCCATAGAACTGATATTCTTAGTGAATCCATTACACACATGTGGCTAGAGCGGCCACTGCTTGGATGATGGGCCTCTTCCACCATTGGTAGAAATTAGGGCGACAAATATGTCACAGCTACTCTATTGGGTTCAACAATAGCAGTAATAATATTGCAACATATCCCTTTTCAGCGTTAAAATAAACTGGGTACGAACGAACAAAGATCCATGCTAATGACTATGAAACTCGTTTGCACCATGCGCTTCTGTGCACCGAATCGTTTCGAGCAATAATAACAAGCAAATAACAAAATGCATAAGGTCAAAGTAGCTACACGATCAGTTATTAGTGGGCCAATCAAATTAGCCCACCTGAACAAAGAAATAAAGGATCGATCTTGGTCAACAAAATCTAAGGCCCAAAATATTGCCAGTCTTAAAATCATTACTTGGACGAGAAAGAGTAAGAATCAATTTTGGCCCCATAAAGGGACTTCTAGTTTGGTGGAGAGTTTATGGGCCACAAAGAACAGGCAGGAGAGTTGCAATTTTGGACCAATAATTAGAGAGTCGTAATTTTGGCCCAATAATGGATCGCCCTTTCACTACCTTTTTGTTTAGGCATTTCCCAAATTTCCCACTCTTTTTGTACGGAAAACCCAGATAATTAATATATATATTTGTTATTTATCTTTAATTTTTATTTTTAATAATATTTATTTTATTTTTAATTATTATTTATCATGTTATTTTCCTATAAACTTTAAGGAATGGGCTGAGTGGCTAAGTGGGTTAAACCTAATTTACCAGCCTTTTCAGTCGCTTTAATTACCGACGATTGCCACCGATGATCGTGGCGTGGCATAGCGGTGAGAGGATTGATGTGTTCTATGTAAAAGTTTATGGGTACAAAGCTCTCGCAAAAGCATTCGGTGAAACTAAGTGTATATATGACAATGCATAATCACGAGAGTAATTGATAATAATACTAATTTGAATACCATAAAATTCGTTCATCCGTATATTGAATGTGACGGTCCAATTTACTTTGTACAGTGGGGTAATATAATTCTTTTTCTTCGGTAAGTCTGTGTGCGATGGCATCCATGCTTTCCTACATTTTACACCACCATAAAAGTTCAAAAAAAGAAAAAAGAAAAAGAAAAAGAAAAAGTAAAAAGTCCTCGGCGTTGCCGATTTGCTTCCTTTTACCCGACCCTGAACGGAGGAGTAAATGTTGACTTACAATGGTTTAAAAAAAAAAAAATGATGTGACAAGAGAAAGAAATTAAAATTATTTTTTTTGACATAATCGATAAGAGTCACTTTAGTTGTCACGCATGTGTCATTTTTTAATAGTTCATGTTCAAAACAAAAGATTGGATGATATAGATTTTTTTTTTTTTTGATTAACAGTTGAGATTTTAATTGAATTTTTTTTTTTTAAAATCAAGATTGAAAAGTTAGAGGTTCAATAATGAATTTTATTCTTATTGGAGTTATTACAATTAAGTATTTGGAGTTGCTTGCAAATGCTACAATTTTTTAATGCAAAAATTATTAAATGTGGCCTAAATTCTAGAGATCAATGCCGTAACGTTATGTGCCAAACATTTAATGCACTGCCTTGCCTACTCACCAAAGATTCAATCCCCATTAAAAAAAAAAGAAAAAAAAAAAGAATCTTAATCAAAAAAATATAAGTAAAGACTAAATTTAAAGGCATTTTAATCGTTATGCAAGTAAAAAACTGTGATCTCTTCTTCATTTTGTCAAGCTTTGTCACGAATTGGTAAAATGGATTTTCAAAGGGTCTTCTTACTTGTTATTTTATTTATTTTCTTACAATTTTCTTTTTGACTCTCCAACCCCCCAAAAAAAAGAAGAAGAAGAAGAAAAAAAATACCGTTTTATGGATATTTTTCTTTCATATTAATTTTCTAACAACCCAAACAAAAACTGTACGACAGAATATTCCTTTTCAATTGGATTTACCCAATTACATACTAGCCGGGGAAATGGAGGACTGGTCAGAGGTCTGAGGGAGGGTATCCGAAACACCTACCTACCTACCAACCTACCTACTACTACTACTACTACACAAACAAATTGCGGCACTAATTAATTAATACTTTTAAGTGTCAAAATAAAAAATAAAAAATGTTCAAGAATTCCCGGGAGGAGCAGGAATTGGATTAGCCTACAAAATATTGAAAAGTTTTAATGAAATTTAGAAATAATTCAATCTATTTAATTGACCCCATATTGCAAATGTCAGAAAAGTGAAAAGGGAAGAAAGAAGAAAAGGTGCCAAACCCCCCCCCCCCCCGAAACGAAAAAAAAAAAGGAAAAAAACACAAACAAAAAGAGACGCGGTTTCTAAGGGAGACGATGGCGCTAAAGGAGTGTAACCTCGGCAATTGTGTCAACTGGACCCCTCCCATAAGAGATGAAAAAGCTTGGGGTGATGGGGGTGGGGGTGGGGGTTGGCGGGAGGCAAATTAACATAGTCTGCGCAGCGCTGCTCCATGCTCTTTTGCCCAGAGCCTTAACCTGTCTGCAACAAGACAAAATAAACTTCGAAACATCGTGAGCAACGCCACATTAGAGTGACAAGAGACACAGTATAATAAATTTTATGTATTTGATAAATTAAATGTGATATGATTATTATATTGTTACTTAGGTGTCAGCATCAAAATACTGTAAGGAGTTGGGAAAATTCTCCATTTCCATATAAATTTTTCTTTTACTGGGTTGGGTGCAACTGCAATCCCATCTCCTATTCCCCCCCCCCCCCTATATTCACATACTTACAGAGCTCTGGACTGGACATCTCCCTGTAGAGACAAAAGTCACAGTTTAGTCTTCTGGGTAATGCAAACTTTTCTGTTAAGAGGTAAAGCACGGACACACTCACACGCTCACACACACACACACACACACACACACACACAAAAGCACACGCAAAACGAGGCGACTTCTTCTGTGTATCAGCTTTTACAGATTCCTCTCTCTCTCTCTCTCTCTATCTGCCTCTCTATTTCTCTCTTGCTTTTTCATCATTTCAGTTTGGTTTCTTTTCCCTCTCGCTGTCTCTGCAAAATCTTCACTTTTGGATACTGTCGATAGACCGATCGCATATGGCCTCGCATTCATTACTGACAATCGTTTCTTTCTGGTTTCCGTCAATGGCTTTGTTTTCATGGCTCCCCAACTACCCTCTTTAACTTTCTTTTGCCTTCCTCTTTGGCTGTGGGGTCCTCTGTGGTTTCTTTTATTTTCTTTCGGCAAATGCGCCAAGTCCTTCTTCTTCTTCTTCTTACCATCTGTGTCCTTGTCTCTGTCGTCCGCCCAAAGCTTTTTCGTCAAAGGGTGTCTTAATTTAAGGAATAAGGAAACCATCTGTTCTTTTTGCTGAAAAAGTTTGCTCTGTTCTACATCAAGGTGAGGACTTTGAAGAGAAAGGATCGTTCTTCTTGGAGTGGGAATGAGTGTTTTTAGAGATTGCTTTTATGGACACTAATAAGTCTATGTTTGCTTTTTAGAAATAACTGTTCAATATTTTAATTGAAAGTTTAATCCTTGGAGCTCTTGGTGGCTATATTTCAGGTGGGTTTTTGAGTCATATTTAATGATTTCTGCTACGATGCCTGGGAAATGCAGTTAGTCTGAGTAACAGCAGTCAGTTCTATCCCGCTAAGAGTTGGTTTTTTGAAACTGTGGCCTGATTCCAAAATTTTCTGTTTTGGATATCGACAAGAAAAAAAAGAGTGTGTGTGTGGGGGTGGGGGGGAGGAATTAATTCTATGAACTTGGGGTAGCATTTTCTCATAAAAATGGGTTCTACGAAGTACAAAGCAGAGAGGAATGATGCTTTGCGCCTGTGCAAGGAAAGGATGCGATTAATAGAGCAAGCTATTGATTCGAGGTACAATCTTGCAGCTGCTCATGTGTCTTACATCAACTCTCTAAAAAACATTGGTATACAACTCCGGCGATTTGCTGAGGCAGAGATTGTGATAGAGTCCTCTCTTTCAACAAACTCAGCAGCCACTGAGCTTGACAAAACTCCCTCGCACTCATCTTACCTATCTCCCTCTCCTTCTCACATTGTAGAGGTCTCGGATTCACCATTGCACAGTGAGAGCCCCATCTCTGCTCCGGTGGTGAATATCAGTCACATGAAGGTTGGCAGCCACCGTAATACATTGACTTTTAAGGTTGACTTGAAGAATAATGGTGTTGATGATTCTGTGGAGGACGAGTCGTTTGGGTTCTCTATGCCAATGCCCCCCCCGCCGCCACCCCCTCCTTTTGAGTTAGGTGGCTCTTGGGATTATTTTGATGCCAGTGATCATTCTGACAGTTTTAGTTTTGTGAGGCATAATGAGTTGGATGTGGGTTTTAATGATGTGAGAGGATGGAATGAATTTAGAGTTGAAAGGGTTGTGACTCCTCATGATATTAAAGATGCAAGGGCGAAATGGGAAAGAGTTGGTGTAGATGGAAATCACCATACACATAAGGTGACTTTGAGGCCTGGATTTGAGGAAATGAGCTCCGTAATGGATGGTAACAAGGCAACCCAAAAGGACAACTATGGCATGAGAATTGAAAGGAATGCCCATTCAATGGCATTGAGCAGAGCTGAGGGTTCTGAAAGACAAGTGCTTGATAGTCAAGTGAGACCAGTGGAAATAGCGCACAATGCCAACAGTTCTGCTGTTGAACACTCGGCTTGTAAGATGGAAAAACAAGGAGCTACGAAAGATTCATGCACAGAGAGGGAAGATCCATCAGAGTTCATTACTCATAGAGCCAAAGATTTTCTTTCAAGCATAAAGGACATTGAACATCGTTTCTTTAGAGCCTCAGAATCTGGCAAGGAGGTCGCCAGGATGCTCGAAGCAAATAGTATCTGGGTTGGATATTCAAAGACAAAACGTAAGAACATTTCTTGGTGACTTCAACAGCTAAGAAGTTTGGATTTCTTGGTTTGCTTCATGCAATTCAACTACTTTGTATTCTTCCATTATTTTAAATTATACAGTTATTGAACTTTTTTGAAAATTCTATATAACAATTCTCATTCTTGCAGGGAGGTCGTCTGCCTTGGAACTTTGGGCTGCTTTCCGACGTGTTTGTTGCCGTGGAGGGACCACACTTGTTTCTGATGGTAAGCGTCAACCTGTACAAATCATGCTTGTTTGAGATTACCTACTGAACAGGGAAATTTAAGTTTTTTGATGTAACACTTTTTGCTGGTAGCTGTAATCATATCAAAATCCACTACTTAACTAACTAGCCTATTGAATTGATATACTGCTTTTTAGATGTCCAACACACACATACATACATACAACCAGAAGACAATGGGATATTGTGTGACTGTTGAAGTATCATTTTTGCAATCTTGGGGCTTAACGATTTTTCTAATTGAGGGCTTTCATCAGCACTTATGATCTCATGAGTATATGGGTGATTCCTACACACTAGAAGACACATTTTGATGTTGAGCAATTTCTTTTTCCTAGTTTATACCGAGACATCTCTTTGTTCTTTTGCCACTGTATAAGATCTGTGACATCTTTTGTAGAACCTTCAGAAAACACAACAAAGGTCATTACATGGAAGCGGACAACATCTTCAAGGTCATCTTCATCTAGGAATCCACTTGTTGCGGCAACAAAGGACGATATCTCTGACATTGGCAGTGATTTTATGGAAGAATTCTGCATGATTGCAGGAAGCCATTCCTCCACCCTTGACAGATTGTATGCATGGGAAAGAAAACTCTATGATGAAGTTAAGGTACTTAATTAAGCTTTGTATAATATTAATATTGTGTGCAGTGCAAACTCAGATCAATGCTACTTGGGGATACTATCATGGATCAAAGGTTTTTATTCATTTGGATGTTGTTAATGGGAGAACAAACCTTATTTCATAAATGAACAGTGTGAAATAAATTCCAATTAGTTACATTTTGCATATTGGCTTTTCCTCCACAGCATTTTCAAATAGAATAAATGCTGTCAAGGATTAATGCATCTTTTGGTTGCTGAAAGCTTGCATGAAAGTAAATTAGTATGTAGAACTTTTTCACACTTGAGGTTCACCCATCTGTTGTTTGTGCTCAAATTGTTCTTCTCCAGTCTTCATTTTCTTGAAACCAACTTAGGAGATACGCCTTTACATTGAAATTTTGGTTGACTTAGCCTTTAGTGATATATAATGTTCCTTTATTCTATTTACCCCCAGCATAATGTTTCCACAGCTCTGTGTTCTGACTGACTTCCCATGTGGTCTTCTCTAGGCCAGTGAATCTATCAGGAAAGAGTACGATCGGAAGTGTGAGCAGCTTGGAAAACAGTTTACCAGGGATCTCAGCACTCGAAAAATTGACAAAGTGAGAGCGATTGTGAAGGACTTACATTCTCAGATAAGAGTAGCAATTCTTTCTGTGGATTCTATATCAAAGCGGATTGAGAATATGAGAGATGATGAATTGCAGCCGCAACTTCTGGAGCTGATTCAAGGGTTAGTAATGTTCTAAGTTCTCTGCTTAGTGGTCATTCAAATGCCGGTAATGAGTTAATGACAGTTCAGCATGTACAGGCTGATCAGAATGTGGAAGTCCATGCTTGAATGTCATCATGCGCAATACATTACCATCTCACTGGCATACCATTCAAGGAGCACCCCAGCAGTAACAAACAAGGATACCCACAGGCAGATTATGGTTGAGCTTCAGGGGGAGATTGAATGCTTTGGCTTGAGCTTTGTAAATTCAATTAACAGCCTTGCGTCCTACATAGAAGCTCTTAACGGGTGGCTGCAACACTGCATTCTGCAGCCACGGGAGCGATCCAAGAGCAGGAGGGCATTCTCCCCCCGTCGGGTCCTTGCCCCTCCTATATTTGTTATATGCCGTGACTGGGCAGCTGGGATAAAAGCTTTGCCATCCGAGGAACTTAGCAGTGCTATTAAAGCCTTCTCATCTGATCTATGCCATTTGATTGAGCGACAAGCAGAGCAACCAGAAATGAACAAGACAGAAGTTGACCCAAAAAATGGAGTGACAGAGAGCAAAGATGATGAGAAAAATGATGAAGTGTTATCTTGCTTGTATTGCATACATGCTAGTTTGATAAAGGTTCTCGATAGGCTTAACAAATTTTCCGAGGCTTCACTGAAGATGTACGAGGACGTTAGACAAGAAGGCGAGGCAGCCCTGAAGGCATACGTGAGTTGCAAACCGACTAGGTATTAAAGCTTTTGTAACTATCATGCATGATATTTTTCTATGCTCATGGTTGGAGATGGATATGCTAGAGTGTAAATGTTAAATTGAGTGTTTTTCAAGAGCTGTTGAGAAGAAACACAGCTTTTCTTTCACTTGTTTTTGTTTTCGTTTTTTTTTTTTTTTTAAATTTTTGTCCATGGTTGAACAAGGAACTACAGCCGTTACCGCCTTGCTTAATACAAATTCTTGCGTCAAATTCAGCAATTTAGTATGATATTAAAGCGCCTTAAATATTATGAAATTAATTTACATGGGCTTCATGGCCCCTTTTAGAGAAAGAAAAGGGCATTGAACTTACCACCCCTACGAATAAACTGTCTTAACCTGCCTAGCTAGGTCTACAGATTAAGATTATCTGTTACAAAACAGGATCAGTGGCGCGGTTCATCCTCGTCGGAAGGAAGAAGCGACCTTAACCCTTTGACCAGCATCTTAAAGTACGACCCATTTTATCGTCGAAGCTACACAACTTACTCAAAAAATCACCCAACCCCCACCCCCTCAAAAAAATTCTACATTTAGCAGCATTCTCCAGGACCTACCAAAAGAAACATAGAGTTCTGCAATGATCCAACTCAGCCAAAACGTGCGTTTTCAGATTAAGTGGACTAATTACAAACTACTATAAGATATGAAATCTCGTATTGCAATTTAGAATATGGTGCGACAAAACAACAAATATTTTTCCAATGTTGACCTCATTATTTTTCCCTAACCGAGGATCATAAGCTCGCCTTCCGGGTATGCAATCATCCCCGAAACCAACCATTACAGATGACAAACTGCAAACAAGAAGGAACAAGGAAGCCAGTCCCTGCATGACACCTCTTAAGAGTTTTAAAATTGTTGCTGATTTTCTCTTTGCTGCCTTTCACTTTCTCTTGAAGCTAGAACCCAACAAACTGCATGTACTGAGAGTAAGCTTCTGACTGCATGGCAATTGGAGCCCGTGTAACCTGATCAGGAAGATCAAATGCATCTACGAGCTCACCTGCAATATTCCTTACCTGGAAACTCAGGTACTCTGTGAGTTTGTGGATTGCCTGTGGAGGTGAAAGTTAAAAACCTTCAGGTAGTCTCAGTTTACCATGAATTAGAGAACAACAATAGAGCAGGAAAGGGAGATTCCCATTTTCATTCCCTTCATGATGACAAACTAAATGGATTCTCTACTTGGATGATGCAGGGTACTCTCTCCAAATTTGGGAGTAACAATATTTTCTAATTGGCTAAGATATCAGGCAAAATGAAAAGGCTCTTTGATAACTACCAGTGAATGTGGCTCCTTGGAGCACTTTTGAGATATTCAAACTCAATGCATTTTAGTACCTTAGCTTTGTTTGGTGCAACATAATCCACATTACGGTATGTGCCTATGTCCTTCCAGATCCTATCCAAGGCATAAAGATCACAGACAAGTTTCAAAGCAGCTTGTAATTGTTGATCAGTACAGCTGGCAGGCAAAAGAGTCAAGATTAGCAACTAAATTAATTAACCACATAAAAGGAATGATAATAACTTCAATAATCAATGATGATGCGCATAGGAAATACTTCTGCACAGCTTCAATAAACTTTGCGAGGATGACAGATTCAATGTGGGATTCTGCAAGTGTGAGAAGGTGATTTAAGCATCTGTTCCAAGCACTGAAGCCCCCAAGAGTTTTAGAGTGCTTGCGAAGTCGACCAGCAACACTTTGAAGCAATCTTGAAGTGCGGTACTATTGGAGGAACAACCATAGTAACAAATGCAGGTTGATTACCATACAACTTATTTTGATTATAAACCACAAAACAAAACTGAGGCAGTGCTCACTCTAAAGGCATCCAGCTGAAATTTAGGATCTCGCAAGTGTTCTCCTCCTTCCCAACGTGCAGTTACAGGATTTGGTTGGGACAGATATCTGTTCATGGATTCTTTCAAATAATTCCAGGTGACAGACAGTGTCCCACCTTGGAACTTCTCTTGGTATTGCTTCAGAAGATATGCTGCCACCTGCATCATAGGCCAATTCTCAGATCTAGTTTTCATACCAAGGCAAGACTCTTTTGTTGGCGTTTCACTTCAGATAGACCCAATAGACTAATTAATACAAATAATAATCAGTGACACAGAAAAAATGCGTGATAATGACAGAGGACGAAAGCACTTAAATTCAACTGCACTGAAAGACCGACATACCACAGGAAAAAGAAATCTAAAACCGGACAAATAGGGATGCTATTAGTTTCAAATTAACCCCAATCATAGAACATGTCTAAAGGTCAACCGGACATTTCCCACCAGCAAATGCAAAGACAGCATATAAATCTATGAGTTGCACTAAGCATCCTTGGTATTGAAGAAAAGGGGAACGGTCAGGCCTCTAGCCACAGCCCCTATGATGTACCCTTATGGAGAATATTTGATGTTGGGAAAGTCATTAAACAAACTAGACTTTTTTTTTTTTTTCCAAGTGTATTCACAGGAAAAAATCCTTTATCTAAAGCTTTTACTCTAGTTAAAAACAGGCCTCTAACCATAGTCCCTGTGTTTCTATTTTGTTCTCTCCAATGAAAGCATTAACACCTCAATGACATGTTGTCACCAGTGATGTTCTGTCCAGTGAATAGCCTAAAACCTCACCTGTTGCAGTAGTACGGTGTTGTCTCCTTCAAATGTCTGAAAAATGTCGTGATCATTTCTCAAGCTACCGAACCTGTTGACAGCAGCATATCCATGACCACCGCAAGCCTCCCTGCAGACACTCAATGACTTTGCTGTATATGATGTCACATAAGCCTTAAGTCCTGATGAGAGTGTATGAACATCTCCAATCAATTGTTCATCATGAGTTCTTTTCATCTCACAATATCTTTCTACCAAATATGAAGAAGCAAAATGAAATGCATAAGTTGAAGCCAGCATTGGCATAAGCCTGTGCTGCTGAGACTGATAATCAAGAATGCTAACTTCAGGCTGCTTGGGGGGGCCAAACTGCTGGCGCAGTAAAGAATATTGGATCGCAATTGTGCCTGCAAGCTTGAGAACAGAAACTGAAGAATATGCAAGGCTAACACGTCCACCTACAAGTTCTCCTAATGTGGCAGCGAATCTTTTATTCACGGTCGGAAGACTGCTTGTGTACTTCCCATCTCGGGATACATCTCCAAACCGATTGAGAAGATTATCTCGTGGAATTCTTACCGAACTGAACCTCAATGCCCCATTATCTACTCCATTCAGGCCAATCTTATGGCCACAATCACGTATTTCTATGCCTGGAAGTGTCTGATGAGTTTTCAAATCCCTTATCGGAACAATGAAGGCGTGGACACCCATATCATTGACTCCTTTTTCGTCATGAGTTGGCAACATCAATTTGGCAAAAACAGCAGCAAACTTCCCATGAACAGCAGCATTGCCAATCCACCATTTTATTGCTCCATCATTGGGTGTGTTGATTACAAATTCATCTGTAATTGGATCAAATGTTGCAACTGTTTGAAGGCCTTGAACATTTGAGCCTTTAAAGCATAAAAGTCAATGGTTTAGTTCAGATCAATTTGCATTACCATCATACACAGTAAAAGAGAAAGTACCTCAGAATTTTCACAGAGAAAACATAAATGCATAGTTTTTACATGTTAAGTTATGGAAAGATCCATGAAAAACCAAAGAGGGAACCACATGACCCACACACAAGATGAAACAGTGAGACCCACACAAAAGATGAAATAGTTCAAAGGGCCAACATATAGTTACTTGCAATAACCGACCTGCTAGGAATAATACGTCAACTTGAGGGACAACAGCTAGATAGCCTTTAATAAACTGAACTATGAACTTGGAAATTTCTAATTTGGAATCCTACTTGTGGATATCTTTCCTCAGAATGATTTTTACAGTGAGATGATACATGTTATTGCAAGATACTGATGTCCTGAAGACTCAAACAAATATTTGGGTTTACATTCCAATAAATATTCTGGGAAACAATTTTATTCTGTTCAATTAGATTTTAGAATGGGAGCTTATAATTTTAAGCTACTATACACAGAAAAAAAATATGGCAATTCAGGCATTATACTTGTAAGTTCATGTATAATAAACGAGTTCTGAAAAATCTGTATGAAGAAATGCCTCATTTAATATCAATGAAGAGTCACACGGATACAAGAGCTTACCATGATGGAGCTCGGTCATAGCAAAACAACCAGGATAGTCCAAATTGTCAATACCATCAAAGTATTTATCCCTATGCTTCTTGGTTCCTAAATTGAGCACAGAACCTCCCCAAAGGCTGCATAAAAAAGATTAGTCAAAAGCCAGTAGTATATTTTCAATGGATGAAACGCGATTAGGTCATTCTCTGTTGACATGGATAAGCAATGCAATTGAAACATAAAGTCCATAGGATTCATCTGGGTCATTGTACAATCCCAGCTTATCACAATTCAAATTCAGGCACTAGGGATGGGGTGGGTGGGGTCGTTGTTTTGAGCAGGACACAGTTGTTTGGGCGAAAGCCTTCCTCCATCGAGGAGAATGATACATTTTAAAACCTGAAGCATTAAACGCGCTTGCTTGTGTCATGCTTGATCACCTCAAAAAGTGATTTTCAATTCAGAAGAGGACAGTCCAATTTATGAAACCATTCATCTGCTACAGAATAAATCGCCAATCAACTTAGCGTGTTCATTTTCTGAATTAGTGCTTTTTACACGATTGAATGGTGATGAAGCGTTAGATGAACGAAGACCCACTTTACTGAACTATAAAGCAAACAAAATTAAAATTCAAACCCACGGCAACTGTCTTCCAAGATAACTATTGAGAAGAGCGAGGGAAAAGAGAGAGGAAAAAAAAAAAAAAACAAGAAACCTGTATTGGACACCCATCTTGATGGCAAGGGACATGTCGACGCCGCCGACGGCCTCGACAATGGCGAAATACTTGGCAGGATCTTCGACCACATACTTAAGAGGCCTGATCCCGGCCTCCCTGACCAATCCGAGGACCTGCCTCCAGCAAAGCTCCCTGTGATCGTCTGTTGAAATCTCCAGCGGTGTCTGCAGCTCCGGACTTTTGCTGATGTAGTACTTGAACACCTTCTCTTGTATCTCCCTGTGCTTCCCTCCCATGTACATCGCCAGTTTCTCCTTGTCTACCTCCAGCTTCCTCGACGCCGCCCTCGCGCACGTCACCATCCACAACTGCTGCTGCTGGATTGGTCGCGGCGACATTGGGCTGAGCTGCAAGGAGAGCCGTCGGATGCGGCCAGCGGCGATCTGGATTTCATCCTCGGCCGTCATCTCATGTGGGTCTTTTGGTTCCATTGAGACTTTGATTGAATGACAAATGACGAAGGAGAGAGAGGGAGGAGGCAGAGACTATTTTAATTACTATTTAAATGGAGAGAGAGAGAGAGAGAGAGAGAGAGAGAGAGAAATAAAAAAATAAAAAAATAAAAAAAATAGAAGCTTCGAACTTTCTCGCGTGTCATTCCCAGGGGAGGATGGTCGTAGAATCCATGACTGCAGTGGTGGCTGTTGTTGATCCATACAAGTTGCCGTCACAAGAACCCTCCTCCCCAACCCCCCCCCCAACCCACTCTTGGCTTCAGGGAGACGGTCTCCAGTCAAAGAGATTATCATCGCATTACGAGAGGAACACGTCACATCCAATGCGAAGGGTCGATTCCTTCCGTTGACCAACATGGCACTTTCTTTATCCCAGATTGATGCTGCTTCGAAAACAATGGAGGCGGCAGATCAAATTTCTTAAGACAGCCGCTTGAGTGCAAGCAATCCCCGACTAAGAGGCGTGGCCTGGGGACAAAGTAACCCCAGATTACTTCCCCCCCCGACCCTTTCGCTTGGTTGGGGGGCCCCCCCCCCGGGGAGGTATAATTATATATATATATATATATATATATATATAATTATTCATTCTATTATGAGTGATTTAAAAAAACAAAACTTTTTTATTTTATAAAATATAAAATAAACATTATCATATAAATAAATATAATAAAATTTTTCATTTTTTAATAAAAAAAATAATAATAATAATAATCAGTCCCACCCCCATTGACCATTTATCTCGATACTTGTTATCCCGTCAACGAGCTTCCAGTAATGGTGCTTGTCCACCCCCATTTGCTGTTTCGTGCGCAAGACCAGCGAATACTGCCTCTGCAACGTATAATGTTTACCCACTTGACAAGGTGCACCCCATTAACATCATCATTCCTTTGTGGTGGAATTACATGAAGAGTTGGACCCTTCGAACTGTGCACAAGAATTAGAAGAGATAGAATCGGAAGACATCAGCTACGATGAGCTCAAAACGCCCATGTGGAAGGATCGAATGCGCTTGCAAAAAGCTTAAAGAGAAGCTTCGCAATGGAGAGCCAAAGAAGAGGCATCTCGGCGCAAGAGGATGTCGAGAGCTCAAGATTCCTTCCTCTAGTGTAAATGGTGAAGATCACGGAAGTTAGCAAAGGACAAGGATTTGTTTATGGGATCATTCCGGAGAAGGGCATTCCAACGGGAGTGATGGAAAGAAAAAGGTTCGATTTGATCAAAATGCCCCCCACTAGCCATTGCTGAATTCTTCTTTCCACTTCTTGAGCAGGTTGAGATGGATCCAAGTTCATATATGCATCTGCTCCATGAATTGCAAGACAATACTTTATGTTCTCTTCTTTCTGCCCTCATGCAACACTGTGTTCCTCCCCAAAGAAAGCTTCCTCTGGAGAGGGGCTTGGGCCCTCCTTGGTGAGCAACTGGAAGGGAGATTTGGTGGGGTGAGCAAGGACCATCTGAAGGACATGGTTATGGTCCACCGCCTTACAAGAAACCTCACGTTCTTAAAAGGGCTTGGCAGGTTAGCGCTTTCGCTGCAGTGATCAAACATATTCTGCCTAATGTGGACCATAGGAGGCGGCTAGTGCTTGCAGGACAAGATGACAGCTAGAGAAACTGCTGCTTGGTTCAAAGTCATTAATCAGGAAGAAGCTCTTCTAGACCTGACACAGAAATGTCTCAAGAACTCACCATCAGAAGCAGGTGAAGAGAATGAACGAGACCCGACAGGTCACCGTGAAAAGAAGCAGTGGATGTTTGGAGGAAAAGTTATATTAGGGACAGTAAATTCTGCCGAAAGCTCCAGGTTTCGATCGAGTGAATTAGGGGTAGGCCTTGCAGAGAGGAGGTCACGGATTGATCATGAGCATCAGCATGAGGAACGTTCTGAAGAAACTGACAATATCCAAGAAATCAGCGATGGGGGCCCTAATTCATCTGCCAACATTCTTTCCCTGTATGTTCAACCCCCAATCTGCCTTCAGATGATTACGGCAACCACGAAACATACCAAAGAAGTGTTAAGTGTAACTGATTGGGCAGATATGGAGCTTGCAAAGGCTAATCAAATGATTGGAGAGGGAGCTGGCAGCAAGACAGGAGACTATTTAAACTACTGGAACGAAATCCAAGACTCAGAGCTGGACGTAGCATTCGAGAAGCAGAGAGAAAACAAGGACTTGAATTTTTATCCATCTCCAGGGAACTCAAATGACGAAACAGAAAATTCAATATGGGATTTTGGATATCATAATTGAAGCAAAGCTAGCTATTATCATTATTATCATTACAAAAAATGGCTAGGAATATCATTTTTCCTAATGTTCTGCTGCTGCATAACAAGGGAAAAAGAGAAAAAGACCAGGATCAGGAAACCAGGTTGCCATTCGAGATGGTATAACTTCTTGTACATGTCACGGAGTTCGTGGTACATTTATTCCACCTTTCTCTTCCCTATTTCCCTTCCTTTATCTGCGCTATCTAACGAAATATTCCTGCTTCAATATACATTTTCATGTGAGAGTCCTAGTCCTAGTCCTTAAGATACTCTTGATCATTTTGCATTTTGTTGGCTGCCCCGAAAAAGAAAAGAAAGACAAAAATGTGAAAGTAGATTTACAGTGAAAGACAATGCTGGTGCTAATTCTTTCCTCGAGAAACCTAAAGAAATAAACACTCTTTCAAGTTTTTTTTTTTTTTCTATCATAGCCCATAAAAGCTATGCCTTTGAGGTATGCAATCATCGTATTCCAGTCTCGCAGAGGTACATGAGTGACCCTTCCTGAACCTGCTGACATTTCTGGTCCCCATTTCCACCTCGACTGCAAACACAGCGCATACGGGTCTGTGATCAGAAAATCTTGATTCTCCTCGAAAGTATGATAACTGCTCAATGCCATTCCCGCGCCACAGTATCCTGTCACACCTGAAAATCAATCTTAGAAATTAGAACAGATCTTTTTTGTTTTTTTTTGAAAAAGAAAAAAAAAAACATTTCTTTTGCCGCTTATTCTGCTTCCGCTGTGGTAATGCTATACGGCAAGTGGTTAATCTTCTAAAGTATTAAAAGGAATACCTACCATGCTGGGGTTCGCCGCTTCTTCTTGGATTTGACAGTTTCTCCAGCATATGAGTCTGAATTATGTGAATACTTGTAAGTGGGAGCGAATAGTATCCGCCCTTCCTTGAACCCCCTAAAAGCCCTCCCTCCTTCTCGTTCTATATTCAACTGTACTCAAATATATCAAACAGGTCATCCTAATGATATGCAATCATAAAAAGGGTTGATAAAATGCCATCAAGTTAAAGTTATTCCGTGAGTTTAACATCTGATTCTTGAAGAAGAAATATTATTTTGCCGCATAGCAAAATTTTTTCCAGCAAATATTAGAATTTATCAAGTTCATTCAATGATTATAAAGGATAGAGGAAATTGGATGGGAAAAGGAGAATAGACATATTCAAACCTACAAGGGAAAAAAATATATATTAAAAGTGAATTGAATTGTGGAGTCTACACATCAAATCAAGCATCAATTTAATTCTGCTTATTAACTTTTTGCTGCAGTGTCTGTGAGTGTGTGTCTAGTTTCTATGTCCGTTAAATTTTTCGCTTCGTCAATAGATAAAATTATCGAAGAAGCCATCTTACTTTCTTACCACCTGCTAAGGAGAGACATATATCAATGCTCTAATGTCACTACCTATCATGTTTTCATATTCTTTCAAAAGAAGCAGATAATTATTCCTAGAAGACCAAAAAACAAAAAAAAAAAAAA
>CM038598.1:5228332-5332595 GCA_021533255.1 Ceriops tagal | reverse complement strand
AAAAAAAAAAAAAAGCATTTTTCTTCCCGGATATAGACTCTCAAGCTTTCTGCGTTGTGCTTAGGCAAGCTTAGAAGCAGTTCTTAGTAAGTTTCTGGTTAGATATTTCTTATGAGGCAAACTGGAAAATATAGTCGAATATATTGCTCTGCTTTCTCTAGCGTGGAAATCAGACCCAAGGCATATTTTGTCGTTAGATAATGAATTGAAATGTGGCAAAATGTTCTTAGAAGTGGTAGCAAAATAAGCCCATCTTTGAATTCTCTCCCAACAATTAATAAATGGTGAACCAAAAATGTACCCATGTTTCAACTAAGGGTGGGAACTCACTGACTTTTTAGGAAGTTCTGAAAGCAACTGAATCAACTAACCTGATCCTTCTCCAGCAAGGTGTCCCAATCATTATCTTCCAACAGAAATCTTGCTTCCTCATATCCCAGGGCTAGCCGATAATTTAAATCTCCAAGCCAAATCACGCGACTGTAACATGTGAAACAAAGAGCCTTAAAATGAATATGTATTAGATACGGTTGTAGAATGTTTTAGCAGATTATGAATTAAGAAGTAACATACTCGTGATCAATTATCCGTTCAGGGGCTGGTTGATTTGAATTCTTGCAAATGTTGGGGAACTGTGTGCCCTTGAGAATCTCAGCAACATCAGCATTCCTCCTTAGCTCGTCGCCTCCCCTTTCACCTGAAGCCAGATGGCTGCACACAAAGCAAAAGCTCGTTCGGTGCAATGACATGCTGATTGATATACATCCCTGCAATAACATACCATACGAATCAAACTAGGAAAAGTCAAGAGTTGATGCTTTTCCTGCACAACACTAGTATTATTTCAGCCAGCTTCATTGTGGCTTGATCCTCTCTCACAGTTCAGTCAGAATGCACCATCTTGCCACAATTTTATCAGCAAGACATATTAACAACAGTTTGCATAGCTAATACAACATTAGCAGACTAAATGGAAGACAGGAAAAAAAAAAGCCATTTTGGGGTAAGTGCTGTTTATCCTCTTTTAGATGACTAAATGCTGTTATGCACGGTGTGACAGAAACTTAGTGATATTGCCCTCTGTTTCCAAAATGACAATACCGGTAGACAAATTATTATATCCTCCATCTGATTTGGCTATCCATTTCTTTCTCCGAAAGAGAGAAAAATGCTCTGGTCGAGCATGAAACGTGCTCTGTTACCTTGTTGCCAAGGCATCCCATTATTCCTCTTCCAACTGTGGAGATTCTAAGATGACCAATGTGAGGCACCAACTCCTTTCGAGCCCACACTGAGAGGAAAATACCAACCATCTGCTTGCTTGCTATAAGATTATATGTCAATGAGCATGGTGAAGAAGGAAAATCAGCAGCATAAAGCGAGTCATCAGCACTTCTGTCCTGATGATGTTTAGCTGCTGATGAGTCCAGTTTAGTTACGGGATCACTGAGCTTTCTAGTTCTCCCTCTCCCACAAGTTGGGGACTCCATTGCACAATTGCACACCTTTAGAAGGCTGCTTTCTGCCCTGAAATTTTTACTGAGGACTTTGAGAGAGGGTTTGTGGAAGAAGTGTGATTTTGAGTCTTTTGCATTGTTGCTGTGGGGGATTTTCACACCAGGGTTTAATTCACAAGAGTAGACGGAGTCATGCTGCGGTCTGTTGAGCGCTTGGCTTATCAGAGCCAACCATTTTGCAGCAGGTTCGTTGTCTTCAATCACCAATACGTTTCCAGCACTAAGTGGAACAATTTCCTGAAACCTAATGGGAAAAAACTTTAGACAAGGTGCACTTGCCAAATTGTTCTCATTGCAATGGTACTAGACGAGAAAATCAAAGTTGATTCAGAACCTAACAATTCTATAGATTTTGCAATTGAAGTATGAATTCAAGTACCCAGTTCTCACCTGCAAAATGTAGTTGGACTTTTTAAACCATCAAGTTTACATTTCATTAATCAAGCTATTAAATAAATCAATTCTCATTTTGCCCCTACCATAGCTTGTCCTCAAAATATACTTGAAAGTAACTTTTTATCTTATAAACGAATACCTCTAGTAGATATAAATTTTTCTTGCATGAAATGGTTGCTCTAGGACATCAATTTGGAGCTGCAATGCTAAAATCCACCATACATCAAGTATCATAATTAACCTCTTGTCATCATTTCATTCAATTTCCATACTTGGGGATTTTAAGTGACTCATAATTGTGAGATACCATACCCACAGATATATATATCTGCACAACCCTCCACCTGCAGAAAATCTTCCAGGTTGAGGCCATTGTTGGGTGCCTTCCCTCCGACATTCCATGTCGCAACAAACATCCTGGAAATCAACCACAATACGACCAAATGAGACAGGCAAACAAAAAGAACAAGAAGAAAAGACAAAGCCAAAGGTCTCAGGAGAGAAATGGCAACAAGAATTATTCATACCGGAATTCGTTAATTTCTGTTGCTGGTGTCATAGACTGGTTGAAGTTCGATAAGTTCAGGCCTTCTATGTTCGGGCTTGGCTGTCTTTCTGCAAGCAAATAAAGAGAGAGAAAGAGAGAGAAAAGAAATTTAAAAACCATGGCTATTTAAGAAACCAACCATCTGGTTTAACTCTGCAATTGAATCCTAAAAGTCCAAAATCAAAGGTTCTCTAGTGACAAGGACTAAAGCTCCACGTCCACATGCAGATTTGCCATATCTTGAACCAAATATATTGAACTTAGTTCCATCATTAGTCATATGATGAGTGCTAACATTGTTAATCACGTCAAGTTTTTGAAACATTTTCTATAGCACTGTATGCTGCAGCAAACAACAATTATTTTTCTTGTTTCCTTTCTACAATAGCTTGATTGGTTTACTTATTTTTGCAAACCTTAGCAATATGCCCCATCTTTTTGCAAATATTGCACTAAATATCATGTCTATACTAGCAATATCTCTCTAGATTGCTAGTTTTCTTGCAATACTTGCAAGGAACAAATTTTTTCTTTCTTCAAGATTTTTTTTCACCTCCCTTATTCTTTTCCTTGTCTTTCTTGTCTTCTTGGGTCTTGGAGCCACTTAAAGTTCCATATATTTAACAAATATCTACGCGGAAATCAAAACTCATTAACGTTAGGTTAGCTACCAAGAAAATAATAGAGAGGAGAATGACGCCGGTGTACACATGGCTTGCACCCCTCACAGATAGCAACAATCACAAGATTCTAGGCCGACCCTTTGATTATTACAACTCTTCCATAAGATTGACAAAAATGGGGTGTTACTATAGTTACTTATATTATACAATAACATGTCATTGGAGGTAATGGCTTAATGGACCTAATAAAAAATAGCAGATAGCTTTAATTACCTGAGAAACTTTTCCTCATCATTGGAGATGCCTCCACGAACGATTTTCTCCTTGCTATAGTTTTGGTTTCAAAATCTACCAATGAAGCCCAAGATTTTTAAAAAGATTAACACATGTATTAATAATGTCTAAAAAATTGGAACCAAAGATTTATTCTTTTGAAAGAAAGGAATACCAGAAGGAATTCCATCACTATCTGATACACATAAATCCTCATTGGAGCTCCCTGTGCTGCTTTGTTTTGAACTGAAAATTTTTGGAAGGATAGACTGCAAGACCAGAATTGTCATAGGAGGGAAATTAATCAGAAACTTCTATTATTATTTGCTCATAACGTCTTTGCATATTGAAACAGACAAAAGAAAATGTGTGATCATTGTTGATGGAACAAGAAAAAGAAGAAGGAACAAAGAACTAACAATTTAACCCAAAAATAAATATGAGAAAAGAAAAAGGACAGATTAAATGAATACCTTCTTTTTCTTGTCATTCTTGACAGAATTGTCAGGTGTGGTGCAAGTAGGACTATTGGTTTTGGTCATTGCAATCTTGGATTTTGTTCATAAAATGTTATTAAAGAAATGATGGATTATTGGGTTCAATTTCTAAACTTTCTTTTTCTGTGGAAGACAACAGAAAGTCTGATCCCAACAAGAGCAAAGAAAACAGTTTGATCAAAGAGAATGTAAAAGACACAAAATTGAATTCTGGGTTTGCCTCTGGTCCTGAATTTTGATGGATTTTCTTCCCAGTTCTTTTTTTTTTATTTTTCTTCGAATTATTTTGGTCAATAACAATGGAAAATGAAATGTTTATGATCTGTTACGAAGTTGAGATTTTGGCGCCAACACTTTCGGGATAGTTTCAGGACGGTAAAACTAGAAACCGTTGAATTTATAGTTGATGGCAGCCCAACTGTTTATATGCTTTAAACATTAGACGAATTATTACCCTGTAAGATTACAAGCCTATTTTTAAGTTAAGAAAAACTGATTAGTAATACTTTGCAATATAATAACAACAAAAAAAACGTAAATAAATTATATTTTATGTAATTTTACAAATAAATAAAGTTGAATGTAAAAATTTACTGTACTATATTCCTTTTACTTTTCATGTGTTATATAGTGATAATCTTCTAAGTTTAACTCCCTTTTCAAACCCGTATCACCCCGAACATTTTAATAGCAGCCAAACAATTTTAGCACACATGACCTGTAGTAATATTGGATTTGCTGGTGTTATCAGTTGTTATGAAATCATGAGTAACTTCTCTCGGTCTTATTGTGTTTAATGTTAGCAAAATTATCCAAATACAGATTCTTTTTTCATGATCAATACGTCTCAGGGAAACTGAATTGCTAGCATGGACTTATCGCCTCTATTTCTTCTTGTTTCATGGAATGTACATAGGAGTATTCTAACGTAAGACCATTCATTTATCTCATACAATTTCAAATATAAATATTTTTAATAAATTTAATGTTTTTGCAACATACAACTTAGCAAACTTATTATGCCATTTTATTTTTAATAATTGTTTTGTTAAAAACTTTTAAAAGATATATAGATACTCTATACCATAATATTTTTTTTCTTTGTTAAGTTACATAACATGATATTTAAACAATATCAACTACAGTATCTAATGTAAGTGCTAAAATAAAAGGAGTTTGCTGCTTATATTGGTCTTTCACGTTAACAAACTAATTTATAATTAGTATTATATGTTTCTGATATCTAATCAACACTATTTTAAAGTGTCCAGCATGATTTTGTAATTATTTTTATTTTATTTTTTATTCGATATATTTTGGCATATCAAATACGTTTTGGAATGTACTAAATAAATATTATCTCTAATATATATATATATCCGACACAAACGCTCATCCTTTTAGAATTCTCTATGTTTCATAATATTAGACCCAAGTTATGGAAAGCTTAGTTTGAGATAGTAACTTTCTTGATCATCTTATGTCACTTTCAAATATTAGACCTTTTTAATGTTAGGTTGCAATTCTTGTGTTGTAAGTTGGATGTTGTGATAAATACAACCATAGAAGATTTGATGTTACAAGTAATTTTGAGATGAATGCAGATTGCAGCGGATGCCATTGAACGGTTTTTATTCTTCATCTTCTTCCCATTAAATTTTCCATGACCATGATAATAACATGGTTAGAAATCAGTCGACTAATGATTGAAGTTACACTATGCACATGAAGAAGCATACATTTTGCCCAATTTTATCATTTGCCCCACTTTTGTAATAAGAGTGAAGTCTGATTGATTGATATTTTATGAGAGTAAACATGTAATTTTTCTTTATATGAGAGTTGTCTTATTTTCTTATATAAAAAATATAATTGTTATATAATTTTAAGAACTTGTAAAATAATAAACTTGTAGTGTAGTCATGAATGTAGGAATATTTAAGTTCTAAATCATATAAATTTCTTATATTTATTTCACTTTTATTCTTTTTTAAATATTTCATTTCTTAATAATTGATATCAAAACTTGGGTTTTAAGGTGGCTAAAAAGGTAGTGGGAGCAATAATATTTAAAGTAAAAAAAAAGTAAAGATCAACAAGTTTGATGTACTAATTTTAGTTAATAAAAGATGTAGTAAAAGATTATTTTTATTAAAAGAAATTATATTAACCATCCTTAAGAAAGAAATTAAAATCAATAAGTAAAGAAGAATGAGAATTATTGGATAGATAAGTATTGAGTCATCTGATTGATACGAGCTTAAAACATTACTTATAATGTACAAATGAATGAGACTATTACAAGATTAATGAATGCATTAGCTCATACTTGCGAGGAATCATCTACTTCCAACAATGTATATTTGATAAGAAAATTATTTAATTGAAAGATAAAAGAGAATATCTTTGTTATAAATTATATAAACCAATTTAATTTAACTTTTAGTCAATTGAGTTCGATGAATATAAATTTTGATAAAAAAGTTAAAACTTTGATTTTATTGTCTTTATTACCAAAAATTTCAAATATCATTATAATTGTAATAAAAATATTTATAAGAGAGAATTTGATATATTTTCTAGCTTTAGTTCTAATTTAGGTATTAAAGTTAAAGGAAAAATAATATATGATAACAATAAAAGTAGATCGAAATCTAGAAAAAGTAATAAATTAAAATTTGGTGTTACGTGTTGAAATTACAACATTAAAGGCTACTTTAAAAGAGACTATAAGTAAGTAAAGAAGTAAATTTATGATGAAAATTTTATGAATGTAGTAATTAAAGATATTTTAAACATTTTAATTTAAATCATTGGCAGTTTAATAAAGTTTTAAATTTTAAACTCTGGAATATCTTTTTAGTTAAATTTATATAAAAATTGTATACAAAACTATATTACTATTAATTTTTAAAAAGTTCATCTTACTAATGATGAACTATTAGATATAATGGAAAAGAGTGATATTTATATTAAGTATCAAATAGATATATGTGAAAGTTGAAAAATGTTAAACACATCATAAGATTGAAAGTGTTAGACATATAGAAATTGCATGCAGAACTATGTTACTAGTAATCTTAAAAAAGTTCATCTCGTTGATAGTGAACTATTAGATGTAGTAAGAAAGAGTGATATTTATGTTAAGATATCAAATAGGTATATATAGAAGTTAGAAAAAATGTTATACACATATCAGGATTGAAAAGGAATTTGATCTCCATAAACAGCTTGATAAAAAAGGACATTCTATTACTTTTATTTCTAAATCATGAAAAATCACTAAAGGAGCAATAGTAATAACAAGAAGAAACATGACTAATACATTTTATAAAACCTTAAATAGAAAGAATTCAATGAGAACTATTAGGTTAAGGATTGATTTCAAGATTTAGCATTAGGTACATGTAACAAAGGACAAGTTATTTAGTATAAAAACTATAAATATTGGTATTTGTGAGGACTATATTTTTGGAAAGTAGAAAAGGGTTAATTTATTTTAAAGTTGGAAAGACATCAAGGATAGAGAAGTTAAAGTTTATGTATATACTAATGTTTGGGGTCCTAACATCCTTAACTTGCTTTATTATGTCACCCTTATTAATGACTCTACTTAAAAGATATAAGTTTATTTTTTTTAAAAAATAAGTATAATGCCTTTATGATTTTTAAAAAATGGAAAAGTTAGGTAGAAAATGTATTTGATACAAAAATAAAATAGTTAAAATTTAATAATTTTGATGAATATGACAACAAAGAATTTAAGAATTTGTATATAGTTAATGAAATTTAAATAAAGAAAATAATCTCAAAGACGTCATAACAAAACAGTATCATTGAACATATAAGTAAAATTTTGAATGAATATACTGGAAGCATGAGAACACGTATTGGATTACTAAAAACATTCTAAGTTGATATTGTCAACATTATAGCTTATTTGATTAATTAAAAACCATACATTTCTTTTAATTAAAATAAAGTCATTAAAATGTATATAAGACAATGTTTACTTAATTTGAAAAATATTAAATATTTGATTTAATTTTTAATTTTTAATATATTTTTATTATTTTTAATATTTAATATTAACTTAATAAATAATTTATACTCTTTTTTGGTATTTTAATAAAATTATAATTTAAATATTTATTTAATTTATTCAATTCATTTAATTATAATTTATCACATAGTATACTTTACTCAATTTATACTAATAATTATTTACTTATGTATAAAATTTATGTACTGTAAATAGTTATAAGTTAAAAAAAAAGAAAAATTAATTTTTTAAAAAAATAAAAATGCTTTAAAATTTCTCTTTTTATTGTTCAAGGAAAAAATTATTTTTAAATTTAATTTTTTAAAGGAAAATATAAACACAATTTAAGTCACTTTTAGTTTTTTATTTTTATTTTTCTTTAAAAATTATTCTCAAATTCTTTTTCCTATTTTTGTAGAAAGAAAAAATATTTTCAAATATTTCCTTTTTTCTCAAAAAAAAAAAAGAAAAAATAGTCATAATTTATTTTTTTGCATTTTTTTTCTTTAGATTTATTAAAAATTAAAAAAACTTTTAAAATTTTCTTTTTATTTTTTAAATAAAAATGTTTATAATTTAATTTTTTATATTTTTTAAATAAAATATAAATAAATATGTAATATAATAAATTTGTACCGTGCGCGGTTCTAATAGCTATAACAATGCAAGGAACTGTTAAAACATAGCTTCATGTTGCATCCTGCTGGAACATATCTGGTAATGTCGATTTAATGACCATATCATACACCGACAACAAAACAAGTAGATCTGCACAATCACAAACTGCAGAAACGCTGCAAGTGAATCATGTCAGTGGAAGCAAAGGAGAAACAATGTATCGTTGTTCCAATCAGGATGCTTAATGCTTGGAAGTTTCCAGCTTTTCCATCGGAAGAGAAAGCAAATGCCTGGAAGTCTCCAGCTTTAGTGATAAATTGCAAGTAGTAAGAGAAGAAGTGATTCTTTTTTGTACTGCCGGTAAAAACTGGTTAGATCAACAGCAAGGTCTTTGATGACATACCTGTGAGGCAAAGGGGTGTTATAGTGTCAGGGTTTGCTGGTGTCTGCATCAATGGGATTTTAGGCAGGCCACAGTGTTGGTCCCATCAATGTTCATGGCATGCGATCCACATATCCCTTTTCCCTGCACGACCTTCTGTAGGCCAAGCTTGAATCTTTTTCTTCGCTTTAATCTTCTGCCGAGCATCCAAAGCCTGCATCAACATAGCATTATAGACATTCTTTCAGACCTTAATTATTAGAGGCCTTGAGTATCTATGACGAACAAAAACAATCACAATATGGGACGCCATAATACCATGGGTCCACATTTGGAGAGGTCTACGTGGTAAGACTGGAGATAAGACTCTTAATTTTGGATTCTGAGTTCACATCAAATGTAAGCTCTAGGACATTACCAAGGGTTGTTAACTGAGTCAAATAGGGCTGTCTGTCACCCTTTTTCCCAAGAAATGTGGGTCGTGTTGGGTTTGAACCGAATTGCATTTCTATCTTCGGTTTAGAGTAGCTTGCTGGGCGTGAACTCTGGACATTCTAGTGACATGGCTTCCAAAACTAAACTGACCGAAACTCCCCCCCCCCCCAAAAAAAAAAGAAAATGAGAAAAGACTGAATAAGGGGCCTTCTCCACTAAACCCATAGTGGACAATTGCCCTCCTCTTCAGCTGAAACCCCCCCTTTTTCTTGCCCATTAGGTCAACAGTTCAAGCTGGGCATAATAATATTGGCTCATAGACTTATTTTTGTTCTCTTCGGACCTCTCCAACAATCTTGGGATGGAGAATTTTAGCTTTATGTGTTTTACGGGTAAGTCACATCATTTATAATTGAACTTATTATTCTTTTATCATCCAAATTTGATTTTTGATAGTTAAATCGCTTAATTTCAATTTTTTTTAATTTATTCTCTCTATTAAATAAAGAGTTATAATATGTATTTACTAAAAATATATTTTTATATAATTAAATTCATTTTATTTACTTTTGGTCTATTAACGTCATCATATAATATAATTAATGAAGACAATTGGAAAACTAGAGAAACTTTAAGTTTACTCAAGAACTAATGAAAAAATATTTCCTCTAAAGTTTTAAAATTCTAAAAATTGAAAAAAATATAAATATTTTTTTTTTTAAATTTTCTCAATTGTTGTCATTATCATTTGTACCGTATAATTTAGAATGATGTAAAAAATTATAGCATATGAGCATTTTAATTCAATAAAAATAAATGTAAGACTTAATTACATATAAAAAAAAAAGTTTCTTTTTTAAGTGAGTAAATTTTATAACTTTTTATCTAATAGAGTCATTGACTAAATTGAAATAAAATTAAAGTTAAGCAATTTAAATATAAAAAATTAAAAATTTAATGAAAAATAAAATTAAATTTAAGGGTACTCCGAAGTATAATAGTCATCATCCTTCTTTTTCTTTCTTTGATTATATCTAAGCCACGTCCAATAATATTAATTATATTGGAATAAACAAAATAATGTTCTGCGGAATTAATTTCCATTAACTTCAAGCATGATGTTCTTTTTTCTTTTGTTCTTTGTAGGGCAAAGACGCATACGACTATTTTAGAAAAATACAAATCGTATCAAGCTTTTTAGCTGTATAGATTCTAGATGTGTGAAAAGGAAACCATGAAGAGAATCAATAGAGAATAAATGGGAGCGGCAAAAACAAATATATTCTTATGAGTCGCCTCAAAGGAAATCTTGATATGGGGAATATATTTGCAGAACGAGAATTTAATGTCATAATGTTCTGTCTGCTTGCACTTCATCCACCAGTGATCGTAGAACGTATGCTTTATTTTTCTTCTCAAAATATAATCACAATCTACATTGTCAAGCTAATTAACAAAATACTTAGAGGTTTTATTTTCGTACAATTTCTTTCGGTCATATTATTTGGACAACATTTTCAATAAAATATTTTAGCTCAAATAAATGGGTTACAAAATTACTTGTTTGAGCTCGATTTTAAAATCACATCACAAAGAAAGCCTTAATCCCTATTGGGAGGCTTTGGAGAATTACTTGATAGTGAGTAAGAGATTAAAATATAACATTCCTGCTAAAAAAGCAAATCGATTAGCAGACTGGCCAAAAGATTGTTTCTATATCTTTGCAAATTCTACTTATATTTGTTAACAAATTATTTATTTTTGAGCACTAAATTATTTAATGTGATTAGCCTTGCTGAGCACTATCAAAATGGTACACAACAAATTACAATCTAGTTCAATCTCATCTATATCTAATTACATGTGAACCATCCTCCAAAGGTTGCAAATGTTTCGAGGTTCAAATTATCGATTTCTTCAATGAGGCCATGTGTGCGACTTGCAAAAACAGGTTACTGGTACAACAGGTTTTTTTATTTTTTGGTATTTTTTAATTTTTTATGATTTACCCAATATATTGATTGTGCTGAACGTCCCTTCATATTTTCAGAAGATCATTGTTTCAAAATTGTGCATACAATGTTGTTTTTTTTTTTTTTTGAACCACGTATATACAATGTTGTTCAACCTAGTTTTAAAAAATATCAAGAAATAATGTCCAAACTGACCGTATGAAAAAACATTTTGAATCTAAACAGTTCTACTCTCCGCCATGACACAATATAACATTACCCTCTAGTGTCAACATATTTATCGAAATGTATTTTTAGTGCAGTTAGTAAAGCCTTGGACGACAAGACAGCAGAACACCTCGAAAAAAGAAACACTTTAACATGTGTGTATGCCTAATAGTTTGACTGTATGCACACGATTGATTATAAAGTAAACATAATACATCATTATCTAGTGAATATGAAGAAACGAGCATGTCCAAGCCGAATGATTTCAATTTGAATTTAAAAGAAAAGATAAAAAAAAAAAAAAAAGGAAAGAGAATGAGAACAAAAAGTAAAGCTCGCTATGTGACGAACAAACAGGTCAAGTGGAAACTGAATCAGCTTAATTTGAATCTTAGGTTGTTTGGATTTAAGGTATTATGAGTTATGGGTTTATTAAATTTTAGATATTTTAAATTAGGAGTTCATTGAATTTTTCGTTATTTATATTTTGAATATTTAAGTTTTTGGATTCATAAGATCTTGATTTATTTAAATTTTAAATATTTTAAGTGTTAGGTAATCAAATTTCAAATTAATAAACTTTTAGATATGTAATATCTTAAATTTATTGAATTTTAAATATAGTACGTTTCAATTTTTTAAAAAATTTTAGATTCAAATTATTTAATTTTTAAGTTTTATTAATTCAAGTCATTCAAATTTCAAATTGATTGAGAGTTTTGAGAAGCCAAAAAAAACAAAAAAGTGACATGTGGCAAGAAGCAAGCCACATGCCGAAATGATGCCTGCCATGTGTCAAAATATTATTGGCCAGGTGTTTCATAGATGCCACGTTGAGGGCGATGACTCGCCCATCAACATGTTGTGCTGCGATTGGTCTACCAATGCAAATGCTGCAACGTAGTCCACTGTGATTGGCCCTTTCGTGTGTCGGGCTGCGAATTGTCTGACGGGGAGATGCCGTGTGTCAAGCTATGATCGTGTTATCAATGAGTAGAGTGATGATTGGTCCACCTTATCAAAAAATAAAAAAATATGCCACATGTCCTGCCACGGCTAGTTCATCAGAAAGTCGCTCCGTGATTGGTCCAACAACACCACGGATGCTAAATGTTACATCACGATTGGTTTGTCAAGTCATAATCGGCGGATTGACACCCACGCCACTTAGAGAAAATGTCACGTGCTGAGAAAGGATTAGGTTACATGCATCCTAATTGGGGTATCTTACCATGCACTTCAGTGTACCGTATGCAAACTCTAGTCCAATTATAGCTTTCGGTTCAGCATGCCACCTCACTTGAGGTCTCCTTATTCTCTCAATGGACTTAGAATAACATGTTTAAGTGTGTCTCACTTCCGTTCAAAGGTTTATTCGCTGCCTTCTTCTTTTTAAAAGATAACTTATTATTCTCCAGCGCTCTTTCTTTTCTTCTTTTAAATATTTTCAATTTGTTTACTTACTTTTCATACGTCTTCTGATTCACTTAAATTTTTCAAAACTTATTTAATTCATCTTTTCTCGTAAAATTGAATAAATGTCATGCAGATTAGCATGATTTAATCCTAATTCCGTGACATTAGGCTGAAGTTGTATAGGCCATCACGGAATCTCGCAGCACAAACTCGACCACTTGCATAAGATAATATTTTGCATTGGAAATGGCCAACATTGCCAATACGAGCATTGACTTTCGTATTGGTAATGAGATTTGCGGGGTAGTTTGTAAATCGGATATCAAAAAATGCTTATGATTGAATTAATTGAGAGTTTCTTTTTTTTTATTATTATTATTATGAACAAATGGGTTTTGGCTCTAAATGGATGTCATGAATATGTAGCGGTGTTACATTCTGCTTCCTTTTTTATGCTTATTAGCAGAAAAGCTAAAATTTACCATAGCTATTATTTGTAGATGACATGTTACTTTTATTTGAAGCGGGAAGAATTTCAAGTTGTCCAGTTTAAGATAACATTGGTTTGTTTCCAAGCAATCTCAAGACTCAAAATTTGAGGTTTTTCCGTTTGATCGGTTGGGGTTGAAGGGGTTGATAACATTGAGTTTTCTTTTGCAAATCTATAGTGTTATAAATCTTGCTCCAGAACTACTATATATCTAGCCTGCCTCTTGGGATAAATCAAAGTCTATGGGAGCGCGGAGGTCTATTCTGGAGAGGGTTCAAACTTTGCTTAGCCTCCTGGAAGTGTAAGTATCTATCCTTGGATGGTTTGTTTACTTTTATCGAGAGCACCCTCTCCCAAATTACATTTTGTCATTTCTCTTTGCTTCGTCCTCCTCGAAATATTGTTGCTTGTCTCAATAAAATCTAGATGCGATTCAAGTGGCAGGGCAGTTTGGAAAGGAAGAAATATCATCTCCTTAGACAGGCCGAAACAAAGGAAGATGCAGGTTGTGCGGGTTTATGTCTGAAAGACCTTTGTCCTATGAACAAGGCATTATTAAGTAAATGTTTATGGAGATTTTGTACTGAGAAAGGCATTATGTAAAGATGCTTGATAACTTGCAATCGTGGCTATGTGAGTGGCAGTTGGGTATCAAGGAATAATACTAGGATTGACAGAGGTTGACTATAGAGATAATTTATCGCAGTAACGACGCCCTCTAGAATATATATTACTACGCAACAATACCTATTCACAGTTTGATGCATGGCTGAACGGGAGGTCTCTTACTTCTAGATATCTTGACCTTGTTGCTGCTTGTCTTATCTTTCAGCACATGTCTTCGAATCCATTGGCACCAATGATGATGAAGGCTCCAGCAAGTTGCCTGATAAGTTCAATCTTCACAGGATTACTACCTGTCGTATGTAAGGCTGCAGTCTTCTGGAAGTTCAGATATGATTTCATGGAAACTTTTATCTTCAAAGCTTTTTCAGTTAAAAGTGTGCTAATGCTTCATGGCCAGTCATTTTCCCATTAAAAGCTCTTAGTTGAAGAGTATTCCATTTAAGATTTCTATTTGTTACTCTCGGCTGCTAGAGATAGAGATAGGATCTTCACTATTTCTAATCTCAGTAAACGTAGCATTTTATTAGCATGTGTTCTTTATGTTGTAAGGCTAACGATGATACAAACTATTTATTAATTCATAACATATATTCCAAGAATATATGGCTGATCTTTTTTGATGTTCTTATAAGGCAATCCCCTTTTCCACTATTTGTCATGATTTTTTTGTAAGAAGTCCTGTTATGCAGATTCTTAAGCAATTTGGGTTCATGATCCTTGCTATCGCAGGTTGGTAATTTTAGAAAGAAATAAATAATGGAGTTTTTTTTTTTTAAACGGAACAGCTGACTCCATGAAGGTTCTCAATCGTATCGTCATTTTTTAAGTGCTTGGAGAAATCCTTTAAGCTCCTTGATGTTGGGATGTTAGCATCTTTGTCAAGACATTGTCTTAGTTATAATACTCCGTCGAGTTGAGTTTGTGTGTTACGCCAGCTCCCATTTTCCTTCAGGTTTACTGGCGTGGTGTATTCTCTATTAACCTTTCTGTTTCCAAGGAATTTTCCAATCTTGTAGTTTGTAATCTGTACTCTTATCTAGGCGTGAACCCACATATATCGAAATCCATAAGCGGAAAAAAGATATACGGATTTTAATTTTTCTAAGTCATCAGGGATGGATTGGTGGCAGATTGGGGGTTTTGAAAATCTCAGAAAAAGGGACCCAATCCACCACCATTTGATAATTTTAAATACATATATATATTCATTGCACCATTTGTGTCCTTGCCTAAGGCGTTACGTTGCGAAGGGGGTAAGTTGTGAATTTTTTGGACTTGCTTTCGGGATTGTTATGGCTTTTGTGCGCCGACTCTTTTGGTCCTCTTTCATTTTTGTGTTGGCGTGCAGCTTGGCTGGGAGGAGGGGACGCACTTTTTATGGCAATTGTTTGTACATATGCTTTGGATTACTCTTTTTCATGGAGTTTGTCGCGAATGAAAATCACTTCGAGTTGTTTCAAAAAAAACAAAAAAAAAAAAAAGGAAAGAACAAAGAATAAGTGACATATCTATCCTATTTTTGTTGTTGAATAAAGTATGAACTATAAAATTGCATTTAATATCTATTGTCTCCCATTATTATTGTTGCATTTTGTTTGGTTAAAAAATATAAGTTTAAATGCCCAAACTATCCGCAACTAATTTAAATCAACTTGTCAGTTTGGGCGATTTAGGGAAGTTTATTGGTTAGTTGTAGATCAAGATTTTGAAAAACTTCCAATAGCAGTTTATAGATAAAATTTTTTCTTCAAATCACCCAATCTAATCCGCATGCATCTCTACTTTTATATACAGATCAATAAAAAGTCATTCATTCATTAGAAAAACTAAAAGAAGAAAACCTTCTCATAAGCATTATTAAAAGTCGAGGGAGATCAAGTCATGCAAATTCCAAAAGAGTCCCACTACATTGACAAAGAAGGTCATGCTGAAGCGGCAAGTGAATCTTATCACTTAAAAAAAAATAAATATTGAAAACCATTAAAAGCACCTAAAATACAATAAAAATAATAAAATTTACAATACATGTAAAACTATATACAATGAAATGCAATTTACTTTTTAATAAGTTAATTGCATATATCATCATGTTTGTTATATCTCTTATTATTCTTGTTGCATGACAAGAATATTTTAGTGAAAAACTTAAAAAAATAAAAAATAAATAAAATAAAGCATAAGTCTCACGTACTATTTCAACTTTTGTCCCTCTCATTTCTATTTTCTTTTCTTTATTTATCTTTGTTTACAAAAAGTGCATTTTATATGAAAATACTTAAGGATAAGTTTAACTTTGGATTATTAAACTTTTGATTGTGCACATATAAGTAACTTAAAAATCATTTATTTAAAATCATGACCATTGCAAAGCACCTATTAATGAGTCATTAATATTAGTTTTTTGAAAATTGTTGTTAAGTTGTACTGTGACATCCACATAGTGTCTAATGTAGCCAATAGTAGCTGAGTTAGAAAAAATGTGTTGCGTCAGAACTCTTCTACGTAGCATCTAGCAAAACTTTTTTTTTAGTTTTACTCTCTTTTATCTTCTCTTTTTAGTTTTTCTTTGTCCAAATTATTCTTATCAATATCTCTTTTTTCACTTTTTTATGTTTTCAAGTTCAAATTTGGGTTACTAACTATTATATAAGTTTTCAGTTAGGGTAATAACTTTCATTTCTAGTTATAGTTTGGTTAGTAATATTAGTCTCATTTACTAGTTCAAGAATGAAAAGTAAGAAATCTTTAATTGCATAATTTTTATTTATCATTCGTTTATAAACAAAAGTAACTTTGTTTTATTATTAATATTGCTTCAAGTATATCATATACACCATGTATACCAATCATCCTAAGTATCATAAGTATCCCAAAAAAGCATTATACCTAATTTTTTTTTTATTATGCAACTATATAGGTAGCTAACTTTATCAAAAATAAAAAAGAATTTTGGGAAAAGGCATTATACGCCTTACAAAAGAATAAAATGAGACAATAGACAATATTTGTAAATAAAAGATAAAAGGCTCATTTTATGAGTCAATTAGCCACCTTAGACTCTTAAGTGCATACATTTTGTATAAGCTCTTTAGTTGAAATGAATCTCCTAATATCTTTTGCAAAAGTTAACAATCTTTGGTTCCTTTGTTGTTGCAACTCTTTGGTCCTAATTATATTAAGATTGTCTCTTTTTGTTGGAAGTTGAGACCTCATCCTTTACTCCTTTTAATTTACAGTCAAAATTACATATAGTTTCATGATTAATAAATAAACAACAAGTAATGAAAAAAAAATTCATTTTAAGATACCCATTTGTTTTAATGATTTTAGAGGATGAAAAGTTAAGGCATTTTTGTAGTCTCATTTGTTATACCTTAGTTGATGACAATATTTACAAATCATCATTAATCCTTTTTTGATTAGCTTGCTTGTAAATGAATAAGGCTCTTAATTAGTTTTAATTCTTTGCTTTTTTAGCCTACTTATCATGTTCTTTAATAGTGGTGAATTAAAAGGGTTCTTTTCACTCTTTTCTCAAAAGTGCTGACATTACAAAGGATTCATCATAAAAAAGTATGTTTCTAAGTATTTTTTATTGGTTAACCAAGTATGTAGATAAGCTACAAGCTCTAGTGTAGGCTTTACTCCTTTAGGCATAATAGCAAAAACGACATAACAATAAGATATGCCAAACATATTCTACTCTTTGCATGAACAAGTTCTTTTTTGTAGGTCCATAATCTCCTTGACACCTCTATAACTTATCTTATACCTATTTATTAGCACTTTTGAAAATCACATCAAATTCAAATCTCCCGTCCCTTCTAACCCAGTTTTCTCCCGATCCTGTATATATGGCCATCCTTTCATTTGCCATAAATATCTCTATTTGTTCTTAGTTAGTCATCCATTAGCCTAATTTCCTCAAACTTGGATAAAATGCACTTTGACCTTGCTCTCACAATCCTACCATTGAGTGCCTCGCATAAATTGTTGTTAACTGTATCACATTAATCGATCTATCAAAATATGCTTTATGCCACCTTTAACTAAGATGCTTGACAAGTCCTTACATGCTTAAGGCAATAAAACTTTCATTTGTAATAACCTTTTCTTGTTAAGGGCTTTTACATTATCCTAAAATAATGTTGATAATTGATATCCTCTGTGTTGCCTTCTTCACTTGGCAAATATGTGTTTTATATAAAACTTATGTTTTACCTTAGGCAAATAATCCCTTTTAACTTTTTAAAATGCTATACAAATAAGTTTACTAAAGGGTTAGTAATAGTTCAATAAGTTTACAATTAAGTCAGTAACAATTACATAAGTTTATAATTAAGTCCATAACTATGACATACATGTACAATTGGGTCAATAACTAACATTTCAATTTATTTTTAAGCTTCTAAATGTTTTTATTAATATATAGTGTAATCAATATAAAGATATAGAATTGAATAACTGAAATATAAACATTGAAATAGAGATTTATAATGTGTTTTAAAAAATTACTACCTAACCATCACCATTGAGCATATTGATATCAATTTTCAACAAAGAGATAAACTAGTTCCATGTTGCAATTGTTTCTTTCTTAACCATAATTTAAGTTATAGGGAATATTTAGTTACTTATGTTTCTTCCAACAGTTGACAAGAGGACTCCTTTAATAAGCCCTTTTAAGAAAGCACAATTAATACTAATCATCTTCTTGTAACCTTTTAAAAACCCTTTCTTACAATAATTAAAAGCCATATAAATGTAATCATATATTAGTATTCCCTTTTTAAATGCATTTGGACTTTTAGCTTAATTATGCTATTAGTGTTAAATCTCAAAAACTCCTTTTAGTAATCTCACAAAGCTACTTACTTTTTATAAATATCTCTAATATGTATTTCCTTTACCCTTTTTTTTTAGACTTTCTTTAATTTAAAGATACTAATATCTAAATGGTAATGATTTTTGCACATAGTTTACATATCATTTAATTTCATGATATCAATTCCTTGGTAGCTCTTGAATACATTATTTATTAGAATTTTACTTACTTCTAACAATTTTTTTCTCTTATACACTCTTAATTTTTTAACAAAAAACTCAATATAAGCTTCTTAGTCTATATTATTCTATTGTTATAAATCAGGTTATTTATAAGCTAAAAGTGACCATAACCCCAAAAGAACCATTGTAGATGAATATTAAATGCCCATTAAAATTTCAACAGCAAAAAATGCTTATCCATTAGTGTATTTTCAAATTAAGATTAAATGTCTATTAGTATATTTTCCAAATCAAGATTTGATTATTTAATAGTGCATTTTCTTAATCAAGAATTAATTTATCTTATTGTTTCATTTTCAAGTTTACATTATCCTGTTGACCCATTTTGCAAATCAAAAATTGATTTGTCCCTTTGGTACTCTTTCAAGATTGTATTGCCCGGTTGATGCACTTTCTAGATCATGAATTCATTTGTTCCATTGTGTTCTTTCAAGATTGTGTTATCTTGTTGATAGAGTTATAGCAAATTGATCAATTTAAGACAAGATACTTCATTTAAAAACCTTAATTATGGGACAAAAAATTGAACATTGTGTAGCTTAAAAAAAGTTAGCAATGATATCTAGAGTTTCTTGCCAAACTAGGCATTTTTTCAAGTTGGAAAGATTTTGTTCCGGTCCTTACTTGCCATAATTTCCATTTTTTTAATCTTTTGGTACATGTGCATAAAGTTGTAAGTTTAAAATTAAAATTTCACTTTAAAAGTTATTTAAAATAAGTTTTATCAATGTAAACTTGTTTTATCAAATAAAGTTTTAGCATTTTAAAATTTATTTTTCTAAATTAATTTTAGATAATGCAAACTTAATTTTTTAAAAGTTAATTACATTACATAAACTTTTTATAGTGTATTGTAATAATATTATGCAAACAAACATGATCGAGTATGCAATCACTTAATTATATTGACATATCGAAATTAAATAACACTTGATTTAACAATATATATATAAAACTACACATTTTAAATTAGACACATCCATTAATATTTGAATAAAAATTTAAGATTATAATTTTTAAGAGCATAGCACATATAAAATTATTTTTACTAATCTAGTTATGTTATAATTGATTACTTAACATAAATATTATTTAAGAATATTTTATACTCATAATAAGAAAAATTCTAACATCAAAAAGAGTAGAAATTGATGTGAAAAACAATGAAGTGAAAAAGAAGAATTTATAAGTTAAATTTAAAAATAAATAAATAACAAAAAGAAAAAACTTCGGGAATAATGGTCATTTGAGTGTTGTTCCCACATTGTTTCAGAGAATCATGAGATTCTAAGTTAAATCCCTCGATTCTCGATTAGACTCTAATTTGGTTATAGAGTCGATTACGGGTACAATTCTAAATTGATTTTTAGAGGTAACGAACTGTAACCGGACTACCTTCTTTCTAATTCCTGACTGATTGAACCGAACCGAACCAGAGTCAAAACCCTTTTGATTTTTTTTGTTTTTTTTTTTTTGATTTATTAGGATGATCAAAAGTGTTTACATAGCACAAATTGACTCTAACTTTGTGTTAAACCCACAAGAACCAAACACAGTCCAAGCAGACCAGTACTGAAATCACAATTAACTAGCAAAATAAGAGTCATAGTTAATTAAAAGGCAATGATTATTTGGTGAGAGGAAAATTTGTATTCAAATATCACAATTAATTTGAAGAAATGTCTCGTAGCCTGAACTTCTTGTCATCACTTGATCATAGAGGACATAATATACCATAAAAAACGGAACCATATCTGACACCAAAATATAAATTGCTTGATAAGAATTACAAATAGCTCATTTATCAAATTCTAACAAAAATATTCTTGCCAACGATTTTTTGGGGCTGAGATATATAAGCTGGTAAATTAGGAACAAACGTAGACTAATTGGGTGCAGTTGGAACACTATAACTAGCTTTAAGGTTTCTTCCATAGGTGCAACAGTTTTCCTGACCGAACCGTTGAGTGAAAGAGAGTTGGTTACTTGGTTGTTCTGTTTGCTTTTATTGAACTACAGCTACCGCATGACGGTTCCTTCGTGATCAGCAGGGTCATACAAGGAAAAATGTATAGTGGTCCTCTCTCTGTGGCTCTCTAACTGCTGGCGCAAGGGGCATGGCGTCGAAGCCTTTTTAATTGATTGTACTTTTCCCCGAGGGCCGAGTTCATCAATGCTTGCTTCAATGCATCCCATCCGACCAAAGTCCCTTTCCACACGAAGGGTTCTTAGACATATGGTAACTCAGTGAAATGAAGTTAATAACTTTATAGGTAAGTTCTTCATTTTTTTTCTGGGGTCGCATTAACCAGAAAAAGTTACACTGTATCGGTGAAACATTTAGACGTTATTGAGTCTCAAAGAGCCTATCAGGACTGAAAAAAAAAACAGAAGTCTTTATTCCAGATTTTATACAAACACACTAAGTTTTTTACAGTGTACAGAGCAATATAATTAGAAATTGAATATATGGTATTTTTATGTCGAAAGCAAATTAAAATTATGGTTTAAGTTAGATGAATATAAGATAAATAAATAGTCTGACTTTAAAGTTTGAACCAAAAATAATTTTTTCTCATTTCATAAATTAAATATAATTTAGTTTCTTTATAGTATTTATAATAATATTTTTGTAATTATTTCAATAACTAATTAACACAATATATTAATTGTTATAAAATTCAAATGTTAATATATTTTTATCATTTTTTAAAAATATAAGATTGTGAATTATTATTAAATTTAAATGGAATATGTAAAATATAAATTAAGATAGAAAAAACAAAAACAAAAAAGTGAAAATGTCGATCAGTGGCTCCACTATGCCACTATCCGGATAAACAGGGGGCAGGGTTCTGAGTCAACCACTACCATCCATGGGTGTACGAGGGGACCCTTATATTGCAGCATCCACTCATATTCCATCCGCATTTCTCTGATTAATACTGTAATCATTGTGACGCGGATGAACCATCAAAACAAGATCCCATAAATCAAGCGGCCCATATGAGCGTAATAAGTATGCACTGTTACTTGTTAGCATCCCCATGGCAGGTCCACTCAGTCCCATCAATCCACAGAATCGATTATCAGAATATCTATTGCAGTCGGACAGGATAGCATCCACATGCAGTTAAGCCCCAGCAGTTTTGGAGGTGCAAGTAACTTACATGGGACAAGAAGGTGAGTGATTTAGAGATAACGAGTGACACGTGGGGCGGAGTACAGAATTGGTTTGCGAAATCTCTAAAGCATTGGGTAAACTTGGAGATCATGAAATATTAAAATAAACATCCTTCTGATGTATTAAATCTTGTTCGATGCCACCCGAGCCAAGAATCCGAAGGTTATATACCGCGTGTGTGTGTTTTTTTTTAATACTAATTTGAATTTAAGTTTATTTATCAATATTTATTTTTAAATAAATTAAAGTTTATATTAAACTTCAAATTTATTAATACTGTAATTAAGATATATATATATATATATATATATATATATATATGTATACACGTCTCTCTCTCTCTCTCTCTCTCTCTGTCTCTCTCCCTCTCTGTGAGAACCTAAAAGAACCAAGAACACGTTAAGTGGAGAAAGTTATTATACGGTTGCTAATCACTATAGTACATGTGGCTCTAGCTTCTGCAACATTTAGTTGTGGGCTTCGATGACTATAATACGTTACAAATTAATATGACTTAGGGTTAGGGTTCGGTCTTGTAGGGGCAAAGGTAGAAGAATAGACATGACAAAATAAAAAATTAAAAAAGAAGAAGAAAAAAAAAAAACGATGGAATCAACTCTATAGAATGACAAGACTAAAGTAAGATCGATAGCTAGTTTAGCGTATTAATAAATATTATGTGAAAAGTTAATCCAAAGAAGATTTAACTAATTTCCAGCTCCTTTTTGGTTTTGATGGTTGGAGCGAACATGGGTTGTCGTTGAACAGATCTATCTATCTACATTCCACAGATTGCATATTCATTGGTTTTTCCTCCCAAACAATTTCCTTCGTCTATTGTCATTAATGATCAACAAAATCATGTCATTAACAATACCAAAACCTTTCCTTTTCGATTAATGCTATTTCTATCGGCTAACCATGTCTCAAGAGCCACATGATTGAGCCTTCAAAGAATCGTTGAGGAGATATAAAAAGTGAAGGGTGGGGGGTGGGGGAGTCGAGGGGAAATGACAGAAATATCATGAATTTGCATCTTAATTTTGCCAGAAAATAAATAGCCACAGATTCTCTGAGGTTCCTCAATAATGACCCAGCAGACGCAATGAAATTTTCTTCGGATATTTTCTGACTTGGTCAAAGGCTGGCTGAAAATTGTTTTCGTTTCGGGACATTAGGACAAATGAAATTAGTATATTAAGTCCTGAATAACAGGCAAGGAGGTGAAGAGAGTCATCAGTTGTTTTTCTTTGGCTGTCATTAAATATTTTTTCTACGTACGGGAGAGACAAGTTTCGCAGTGGACTGCCATATTCTCTCTCTCTCTGGTTTTTTTTTTTAAATTTTATACCTCTTTTAAAATTTAAACTTAAAATTTTTAAAATTAAGAGGTAAATTTTTAACCACTAAATTTTCATTGACCAGAGTTGTTGCTAGAACTCAGGTAAGAGAACATGGGACAAAAATAGATAATGTTACATAATCAATCGATCCATTCAACTTGTATATATTAACAACATGATTTAATAATACTACAGATTTGTTTTTTTCCTAATCCCTTCCAATTATATTCTGATGCTGAAAAGTAAACGGTGATGCTGGATATTATGCTTCTCCTCTGTACCATTCAACATCCATCTTCCCCAAATTGGTTGCTTGTCCTTCTATCTCATTACTTTATACCAAATAATAATAATAATAATAATAATAATAATAATAATAATAGCAAATGATTTTTTATTAATAAGTTCATGCTCAGTAGTAATATTATATTATTACTCGGTATATTTTTAGGGGAATTGATACTTATACGAAGAAAAAAAAAGTATCTATACACATAGAAATAGGGAATAAAAATGGGACTAGTCACTATTTTTGCGTATATAAAATTATTTCTTCTGTGTAAATAGCATCTCTCATTTTTAACCTCCCATTTTTAACGCAGGACCTTAGCCTCATTCCATTTTTCTTCTTCTTTTCGCACTGCAAATCAAAACCACAAATCTTTATCACTTTGACACGCTGCCGCCTGCCTCTCCCATCAAAGACCAGGCCACACATAGGGCTGGCCTGCCCCACACTCGGATATTTTGATGGCAAAAAAAAAAAAAAAAAGAAAAGAAAATAAAAAGGGAAAAAGGACGCAAGGCAGAAGCAGCTTTTCTTTTGGAGAAGAAAAGGCTAGTGAACTACCCCCGCTCTCTCTCTCTCTCTCCTTTTCCCTTTCAAGAAAACCCTAGTTTACCTTAACCCCATATGTGGCAAAAAATAAAAAGAATAGAGAGAGAGAGAGAGAGAGAGAGAACAGGAAGAACATAAACCAAGAGAGTGAACTTTCATCTCTCCCTTTCTCTCTGGGAGGCTGCAACCATCAATTTCGTGAACCGTGGGGCTGTCGTATGGGCTACTGCCTCATTACACAATACCCTTTCGCCCAAAGACAAAGTAAAAGCAAGTGGAACGCTGTCCATTTTTGAAGATCAAATCTTCAAAGACAACTTGGGTTACTTTCTTTATAGCTCTTACTCTTCCAGAAGCTCTCTTTTTCTCTCCCTGTCTGCCTCTCTACCATATTCATGTTCTTTATGGGCTTCCGTTATGCTTTTAATTGTGTAGCTTTCGTCTTAAATGGGTCTTCGCAAATCAGTAACAAGTAAGCAAATCTCTCTGCATCCCTCACCCTTCTCTCTGTTCATATTTCTGTCTCAGCATCTCTCTGTGTCTTCGGTTCGAGGTTAGGTGAAATGGATTCTGGTAATAGTGGAAGTATGCAAACTTCGAGCGGTGGAGATGAGGAGCTTGATTCACGTGCCGAGTCAATCGCAGCTTTCTTCAGCAACCCAACAGGTCATGTTGGTCCCATGCCTAACCTGCCGCCGCGGTCAGAATACAACCACTCCGCCATTTCGCCATCCATGTTTGACCCCTTATCAAACTACTTTGATACTTTGTCGTCGGTGTCAAGATCATCAGCACCAGCGCCCCTCACCAACCCAAATTCGCTTCTAAATCTTGATGTCTGGTCCAAGAACCTAAGATCCGAGCACAGTTGCACTGATTTGGGTGGGTTCATGGCGGTGTCCTCTTCACCAACCCAACAGCTCTTCACCAACCAAACACAAGGTAGAACCACTTTTCCTTCCGTACAGATGCCATCGGGAGTAGAAAGTGCCGGGAGAGTTTCAATCTCCGGCTCTAACGTTAACGACAAAATCAACAACAGTGTGAGCAGCAGTCACAATACTACTGGCCGCAACCCAAAGAAGAGGTGCAGAGCTTCCAGGCGTGCACCAACAACTGTCTTGACCACTGACACCACAAATTTCCGAGCCATGGTTCAGGAGTTCACTGGGATCCCTGCACCACCATTCACATCCTCAGCTTTCCCAATCAGCAGGCTTGATCTGTTTGCCACTGCAGCCCCCACTTTTAGATCGGCAGCCACCCATTTGGACCCTTCGCCACCACTTCCCTACCTTTTGAGACCTTTTGCTCAAAAAGTCCAGCCACAACCGCCACCATTTCTCTCGCCTCCTCCGCCTCCACTGCCTTCGACGTCACTTTCCACTTCAATTATTATTGATGCCATAGCTCCTACCACTACAACTAACATCACCTCCGCTAGTACTAGTAATTCTTCAACTTCCGTCAACCACCAACTACCTTCTGATTCAGGACTTCTGAAGCTGCAGCCACAGAGTTTACTCGACATCAACATGCAAAATCCGGTTCTCAATTTTCACTCTCCCCTTCAAGCCCAACCTAATAAGTACCCGCTTCCCAATTCAACCATTCTCGGCACCTCCAAACCACCACAGGTGTCTTTTGAACCTCCGTCCAACTATTCCCATCTCAAAATAGCTGGATTGGAAGACTTTGGCCTTAGTCATGACCATGTTCGCACAAACATCACCGGTCTTCAAAACATAGTATCATCGTCATCGTTTGACACACCATTGCGCAGGACTGACGGCAATCCATCAAACGGAGCGAGCTCCAATGAAGGCGATCATCAAGGCCTCTTGAGAACCAATATCAACAGTGCAAACTACAACTCACCCCAGCGAGCTACTAATGGGAAAGTGAACTACTCGGCTTCTTCATCAGATTTTCATGGGCGCAAGGGGCCGGAGAATGTGCCTGCAAGAAGTGAAGGTATGATGGAATCCTGGATTTGTGCTTCAGATTAAGAACCGCAAGAACCCATATAGTGAGATAATCAAGACCCCGAAAGCAATAATTAGACGGCTAGTATCTTGATTCATGCATGAAAGCGGAGAATATTTCCTGTTCCTCTCTCTAATTTCACCCTAACCGTGACTTTCACCATAATTAGAATACTGTGTTTTTCTTCTTCTTTTGTTTTTCTTAATTATGTGTAAATAATACCCTGTTCTCTTTAGCAATATCCATATATTTCTGATTTTATCATGCACCATATACAAAACATCATCATGGTCTTTCAGATGATATTGTTGTCTTCAAGATCTACTTATACAGTATGAAATTCCCTTACAATAGTAAACGCCCTTTGATTGGTTGTTCTTTCTGTAATCCCTTTTGAAATTTGAAATGCTGATTTCTCTTCGTATGTCTAGTTTTTACTTTTTGTTGCCTTGTTTCTTAAGATTTGACTATTTTCTAATAATAATATTTTTTTAAGAGAGAGAGTTCTAATAATTAAGTATAGGAAAAAAAATATATTATGTAATCAGGCATTCATTAAATTTGAGATTAAAATTTTTTTATTGTTGTAAAATCCATTAAAGTGTGTTTGCTCTCGTCTCGTACTACCTAGCCTTCCATGATTTTATTTTTCTTTTGTATGAACATAAGAATTTAAATTCGTGACACGGGAAAGAAAAAGAAAGAAAGAAAGTGTCGTTTTTAGTGCAAGGAAGGGAATGGAATGGATTTGGTCCTCTGTCTGCTCTTTGATTACTGTCCATGAGATCTTTATTCGTAACTTTTTATCTATTTTAATTTCCTTATTAGTTAATGAATTTTGTAATTTTGTATAGAGTGTAGGACTGATTGGTGGCGCGATTTGGGGAAGCGTTAGCCGCCGCAATCTTGTTTAATGAAATAGAAACTATTATCATCTCTCCATGTATGAGTTCGTTCTCTTTACTACTTCTTCAGTCGTCTCTTCAATTCTTTATTGTTTAGTTGCTATGTTAAATTAATGCCTTCGCAGCCAATATTACCATTTTAAAACAAGGGTTTAGTAGACTTGATATCAAGAAGCATTTAAAAAAACAAAAAGAGTTCTATTACGTCGTTTGAAGATTTGACCAGAATAGTTGGAGTTTGAGTTTTACTTAATAATAAATAATTTAATTTTTCTTTAAAATTTTAAATTTTTCATCAGAAATAATTGATGTATAATTAAAATAATAAAACATATAATAGATAATATAAAATATTTAATGAGCTATGAAAATATTCAATGACTTTTGATAACATTTTTTTTTTATTTATAATTATATGTCTCGTTGTACCAATTACTCATTTAATGATTCTAAAAAAATGGAATTTCAAAAAAAATAATTTGAAATGTTATTTTTTTTTATTAAATGGGACTTACAATGAAGATGCCATAAACATTTATCCAAAAATAAAAATCAATTATGCCGTATAATATCTAACATACTATGTATGATTCCTTGTGAACAATGTTTGGAGTGATTTTCAAATTTTAATGAAATGCAATAAGCTTTCGGTTTGTTCATACAAGTTCAACTTTTTGGCTCAATGTCTTGTAAATTGTATCCACTTTCGGTTGGGAAAGAAAAAAGGGGATTCGACACGGACACTCATGCATCTCAAAAAGTCAGCCAAAAACATTAATGGCGTTCTTTCCTTACCATAAATAAAATATGAGTGCAAACTACGAAGTCAGAATATTGAAGAAAAAAGGTCGCTGATGCGCTTGGTGCATTGTACGACTTGTTCCAAAGTTCCTTTTCTCGTTGGAATTCAAATTATAGCCATGGATTGCTTTTGGCAACCTCTCTCGACAGCTTATCTCCTTCCCCCCTGCCCTACCCCACTCCCCCCCCCCCCCACCAAACGAAGTTCCTTATTTCATTCATTTTATCGGTCAAGTGTATCATTGGATCATTAGCTTTGCAACAGAGATGGCTTTCTTCTTCTTTTTTTTTTTTCATATTTTTCTTTTTTAAGAATTCGAATTCGATGCATTCAACTTCTTAATTGCTTAGCGTGTTTGGTGTTAGTGTGATTTTTTTTTAAAATTTTTGGATTTATTTATAAAGAAAAACAACAAGTGATTTTTAGTAACTAATTTCTAATCTTGTTTTCTTTTCAAATTATGAATTTTTTTCTTAAGAAAAAATTGCCTTTAAAAACTAAAAAGAATAATAATTTTAAATTTTTATTCTTAATATCATCTATTTTTTTCAATTTTTCCTTACACTTCTCATTTTTATCTTTTATACTATATTCTTTTTTTTATTATCTTGTTCCTTTTATTTTGTCTTTCTCTCTTTATTTTGTATTTTTCTCTTTATTTTCTCTTTTTTTCTATTTTTTTCTTTCTCTCTATTTCATCTTTCTCTTTCTACCTTTTGTTTCTCTCCCTATCTTGTCTTTCTCTCTCTATTTTTTTCTTTTCTAAATTAATTATTGCTAGTTAAAATCAACTAATTTAAGTAATTTATATTTGAAATAACATTATATGAAACTTATTTATTATTATAAGCCTTTATTGTATAAGTTATAAACTTTTTTGTGCCGATATGTAATTTTTTATTTTTATTTAAGATTAAAATCTAATATGTTTTATTCATATATTACTAATAAAGTATATATTAATATTAATACCTTAAAAAAATATTCTTCAAACAAAAATTACAAGTAACTCGTAAACATCATAAGATTTACAACAAATAACAAAATTAAAATTTCAAAAATAAAAAATTAATAACAAAATTTGACAGTATAACTAAACAAATTCTTAGTTGTTTGTTTAAAAGCTCAGTTTTGGTCAAATTCTCAAACTATCACCCTTGAGAAATTAATTTAATGCTCACGGAGCTAGTACTCAATAAATGGCATCTCCTAGAGTTGTCAATTCATGTGTGCAGGACTAATTATTCATTTTTGTACATTGTTCTTTTAGGAGTATCGATGTGTTACTATGCTCAACAACAAACTCCATCTCTTTTAAAGGGGGTTTTAGAGGACAAATAAGATTAATGGCGATGTTATACAAATCAGACAAGATACCTGAAAGCATGGATGAGAATGTGACATTATTCCATTTGGAGTCTTTTGTACCACACATAGTAATAATGTTACTATTTGTAGCACAAAATCCAAAGCCATTCGCGGGGCAAATGTATAAATTTTCATATTTTATTAATTTTGAGCTTTCTCATTTTTTTATATTTCTATTTTATAAATTATAGCCGGTATGCATCCCATGAAATATATGAGAGAATTTTGTGCTCGAACGTGATAATGGTGCTAAAAGTGAAATAAGAAATTCTTTCGACATTGAAAACATATACAAATTATAATCTTTCTTGAATTTAAAAATGTCTCCAAAGGTCATGTATTTTTTTAGTGAGTAGCTCCCATGGCAAAAGTTGTTAAGGATATAATATTTGATAAAACTAATGCCTTAAAAGGGTTAGCATATAAATGAATCCACAAGTTTGCATGTTTTAACAATTCTAACTTAACCGTTAAAAAACTACATTTTAATATCCGTAAAGTTACAAAATTATTTATATATTAACCCATTTTAGAATATAGGTTTGTCTAAATATAAGAATATTGGAAGATATGGTTGTCTTAAATTTTTGTATAAAAGTTTCTACAAAGAGATATAATATGGGAGGTTGCTACTTGTAGTGATAAAATATTTGATATTTACTGTGCAAATTTTAAAAATTAATTAAAATAGATAAGATTTGAATAAAAAAATAGATTTTAGTAAACTTTTTAAAGAAGGTTTAATGTTATTTAAATTTAAAGAATTTTATATAATTTTAGTAATTTAAATAAAACATTACACAAAATATAAAAATTTTAATAAAATTGCTATATTTAAATAAAAAAGTCTAATTTAAGTAATTACTTAAATGAAATTTAATGTTAAATAAATTTATAGTATTTTATGTATTGTTGACAATTTAAGTAACAGACTTCTTAAAATTAAAAAGTTAAACAAAATAGTCCATATTTGAATCTAAAAAATGTTTGATTGGAATAATTACTTTAATAAAGTTGAGTATTATTCAAATTTAGAGTACTTTACAAAATTTTGGCAATCTAAAAAAGTGTTACTCGAAATTTAAAAATTAAATAAAATAAATTATATTTGAATAAAAAAATATATTTTGAGTAATTACTTAGATGAATCATAGCATTAAATTTAAATCAAATTAAAACCCTTTTATAAATAATATTAGTTTGTGCCTATTGGTTGTAACATGACATTAATGACCTAATAAGGGAATAATGAGTAATTTCATGAAATGAAAAGTTGCTCTGTTTTTGTATGTTTGATGTAGAAATTTAAAATTGCAAACCACATTTCTTAGAATATAGTCATTGGTAACATCTTATATTATTTCTGAAGGGACTTTTTTTTTGTTATAGTAAAACATAGAATTTCATCTATTTAGATAAAGTTCATGCATCATTACTGATATGATGAAAATTATAACTCTAAAAAATAAAGGTTAACGATTTAACATCTTTTACTAGTTATTTGCAATTGAAAATGTCGTTTAGAATTTGATTTTTAATGTATGTTTTAGTAATTAATGTATTAGTTATTGTTATGAATACATATTTAATATTTCATAGATATAATTAATCATTCAAATTCATTATTTATTTTTAATATTATTTATATAATGATATAATCATCAATAAACTTTAAAGAAAAAATTTATGAAATAAATATATTTTGCAAAAAAAAAAAATTATGATAACACATTATCATGAGATATTTATTAAATCAAAGTATTATTCTTAAATATTAAGTCATCAAAACAAAAAATTGATAAAGCTGTAAAACTAATATATATGTTTTTTTTTTCTTATGACAAAAGGAGTTAATTTTATAAACTAAAATATAAAGATAATTAAACAAACATATGGATAGTTATTAGTTAAATAAGTTCACTAAATGAACTTGCTATGAAAATTCTTAAATATAATATTACTTGTGTGTTTAACAAATTTTTCATGTGATAATTGTATTAATAATCCTTAAATTAGATATCACCAAAGTATCTCATATAAAAATTAGAATGTTTTGATCTTATCTTTTAGTTGTCTTAATTAAGGATTACTAATAGAAATAAACATTTGACATATTATGAATGATACGAAGATAACTAAGTATAGAATAAAGGATTTATTACTTTAAAGTAATTATGAAAGAATGTTTCATTTGTTCCTAATGAATATTAATTCAAAAATTCTTTGCATAAGATAGAATAATGATTTATAAAAAGTTATAATTTTATTTATGGAATCAACTACTATATAAATGTTTGAGAATTAATATAATTGGACAATATAAAAGTAAACATTAATTCCATATTTTATGTTTTATTAAAAAATTAATATAACAAAATAATTAAATTACATTAAAAAATCATGCACTAAAATGGATTAGTTAGACAACATTAACTATCTTAACATTTATGTAGTTATAATATGCAATTAAGCATTAATTTTAATTTATAAATATGAATTGATTAATTAAAAAATTAATAATAAATTAAAAAATTTTAATTTATCAAATATTTTGAAATTATAATTTATATCAAAATTCTAATTAATCACACACATATGGTCAATTGAGAAAATATAAAATTGAGAGATGAACTTAATAAGTAAGTTTAAGAAACTTATAGGTTAAATGTATAATATTTAAAAATAAAGAGACTAAAGTACAATTTATTAAAAATCCATACAAGTCTCTGTAATTAGGTTCAAAAGCTTAAATCCTTATAGATACCTTACCTTATCATTAGCTATTACATGTCTAACACATTAGGATTACTAGCATCCTCCTTTTTTGTCTTTGAAAAGGAAAACCTATAAGAATTGTTACTTTTGTGTTTATATGGATTACTGTTAAAGGTTGAATGTTTGGATAGTAGTAATTTGTAACAATTTGATGATAGTTTTGAAAGATAAGAAAAATTAAAATTTACTTTGATAATAATTATATTTTTTACGTTAAGTTGTAATTACATTTAAAAAGCAATTTACTTATTGTTAGAAACTATAAGTTTAAATCTTTATTTTTGCTACTTATGTATTTAACAAACATTTCTATAATTTTTAATATCTATTACTTTAATAGCTATTAAACAATTAAATTCCACACATATACATAAGAAGGACATCTTTGCCACCTTTTGCAATACCACCCAAATAGTTAACTACTTAAGTGTACACAAAGAGAAATTGTTATCCAAACCTTTTAAAAAAGTGAAAAAAGGCATTCCATTTTTATCACAAAATATCACTTCAATGTCCTTGCTTCCATCTTTAATTGTTGCATTTGTTTGGAGATTTCTAATTTAACTCACCTAAAAAATGACTCAAGTTAACTTAATATTATAGTAAGGCAAAATAAAAACTTTAAGTGAAACTTAACTATAAAAAAAAACGTGGTTGAAAATGATAAGTTGTGCTCATAAACAAAGTGAGTAAGTGTAACAAGTACCAAAATGATGACTAAAAAAGGTTGAGGTGGTTTATAATGCGTGTTATCTAAAGGGAACATGCTTTTTCAACTGAGCATGAGTAATGATGATTAAGCCTTACATAATCCATTTTATTTGATGAATTTAGAGGTTAACTTAGCAACTAAGTTCATTAGATCAATCGTAAAAGGTTAAGGTTAAGGTCTTGCTAGGATGTCATTTCTTTCACAAGGATTAGGATGAATCGCAGGAGATGTTTGAGTTTTACTGCCTTATTTCTATAGCTTTATTATTAATAGATTGTAAAAAAGACTTAAACTAGCCAACAAAATTAACTTATACATTGTTCCGAACTTGTAAACCAAAAAGGCTTAAAAATCATAGCCTTACCTCTTAAGAACAATGAATTAAGACATGAAAAATTACCTTGGCTTTCCCTTACATCTTGGACATATGCCTTTAATAAGAAATCCTTTACATACCAAAGTGTCACTTGTTGTAAAGTACCCTTTGCATGAATGCTAAAAAAACAAAAATGCTTTACCTTTCTAGGAACTTGTAAGTGCTATAGCTACTTTTATTAGCCCATTCTTTGTTAAATGTTAAAGAAGGTTAAAATGTAGGATCTAATTTTAGTATAGGATCAAGTAAGAAGGTAAGTGCTTTTAACCTTATAGGAATCGGTTCAATGATAATGTCATACAAACTTATCTTCCAACTTTCAAATATTAAAAGGAAGTGAGAGATTTTGAGTACTTTCCAAAGGTTTAAAAAAAATCATTTGATTAAATCATTTGATACCATTTTGTATTTAAATCAATTAATGTTGTTACTAATTCAGATTCTAAGTACCCTTATCATGAAAAAAAAAAACCCTTACAATAAGATATTTACATTCATACACCATTACCAATTAACCAATAGAGGCCTTTTTGCACCAAAGAGCATGCTTTAATGCCATTTCTCCAAATATAGTTTGAATTAAAACCTAATCGAGCATCCAAGAAAATCACCTAGGTTAATAATGAATCTTAAGTAATCTAGTCTCTAAGAAGCCTTCAAGTTGTTTGCTAAGTATAGCCAAATTAAAGTCAAAAAAATTGTGAAAGTCATATCCTCCATTAACTTTGGATATAGATAATTTTTTTCAAGATATCCAATAGATTTTCTTTTCTAATTTATAATTGCTACAACAAAAATAGTTTGCCATTAAGATTAGCTCATTAAATAGAAAGAATTTTGATATATATATATATATATCTAAAGTCTAGACCCTGGTAACTAAAAGTTTGAACTTTTGTCTTAAAAGTCCTAAGTCCAAATCCTTAAAAGGAATTATAGGATTCACTACAACAATTTATGAAATGCATAACCAAAATTTTGTAACTAACATAAAAATAGTCATAAAAGGCAAGATTTATAACAATTATTTAGTAAATTAGTCACTTATTCTTATTAAAAGAATCATGCCAAATTTTTTGCTTTAGTACCAATAGAAGTTAGTTATGATGATGACTAAAATAATAATAGTTACTACAAGCATTTATAATGACATATTTTGGCAATAACATAAATGATTTGGTTACAAATAGTTATATTTTATTATAATCAACTAACATTCATTTAGATATTAAAGAATTCAATCTTTGTAATAAAACATTTTCATTTTCAGGTGACTTGACTAATTAAATGCTTTCACTCTTGATTAGTATCAAAACAAAACAAATTGTAGATTGATGACCTGATTAAACGAGTTTCACTCTTAATTACTTGGCAAGTTTGTGACTTTTCTCTTTATTTTCTTTACATGTTTCAGTTTCACTTTAGCCAAAGGGTTTTGCTTTTTATTTGTTGAAAGAAACAAACCTTAGATTCCCATTATGTTTCTTTTAAGGAAAAAAGATAAACATTCTTTATTTGTGTTTTACCTTTTTAATTACTTTCTTTATTCTTAGATCTGTGGCTATCTTAATTAAAAAAAGAAAAATGAAAAGTAGTTGTTTATGGTTTATCTAGACAAAAGTGATGAAAAAAAAAAAAAACAAATGGAAGAGTCAAGCAAACATTTGAATTCTTTATGAGTATATGCATTTCCCTTTAGATTTGAGTCAAATTAGTGATTTCCTAAACACTTATGTTTGAGCTTGAACATATATCCACTTCCTTGTCTTGTTAAGAGAGGTTTGACTTATTGGGCTACTACTTATACACCTATTATAACCTATTCTTCTTTATGTGTGGAAGCATTCATTAATTCATTAAAAAGACATGATACTTTTAAAGTTGCTGACTTCATAATGAATGAATAAGATTTCAAGTCAAAGTATAAATTTTTATAAATGCAAATTATAATTGATGGTGCTAAGTTTTCAAAATGTGAAATGAATTGGTGTAAAAGATACTACAAAAGTTTAAATGAAGATGGTACATAATAAATTATGCTTACTGATAGTACAAAGTAGATTATGCAAATCATATGACTTGTTGACATATATACAATAAAGTTATTATTGATTATAACATTAAGCATACAATTAAGAGGTAAAAAAGGCACATGTAGATTCTTCCAATTCAACATTTATTTTTGCACTTAATACTTAGTTACAATTTACCATGTTAAATCATAAATTTCTTACTATAAATAAGAGTTTATGCATGGATATTTTGCAAAAGTAAATTATTTAAGTTTTGTTGCAATTTAAATTTCATAATTTGATTGATTTCTACATAAATGAATTAGCCTTATTGTCTTTGATTATGCTTAAAGCAAATCCTCTATAAGATTATTTCTTTTTTTTTTTTGTATTTTCAAATTTCTATGATGGCAACAAGAACAAAAGTGATGACTTAGGCTTTTTTGTCATCTGCTAAGACTGACAAATTGTTTTTATTTTTGATTGATAGTTTTATTGTTTTCATTTTCCAAAAGTGATGACTTAAGCTTATGGCTTGGTAGTTAATAATATGAAGTCATGAAATTAGGGTAAATATGTTAAGTTATCAAGTTATTATAATGCAATCAATTTAAAAATATGTGCTTTTCATTATAATGCACTCATTCTAATATAAAGTATCTAAGAATATGTTAAGTCATAATGTTAACTAAGAGCTTTTCATTTAAAGGTGTTAATATGTGTTGATAAACAATTTTATTTTTCAAAATGCTAACCTATAACCTATTTGATTGGCATTAGTTATATACTCCATCTTTTAATTTCAGTTGATAAATTGCAAATAATATTTAATGTTTAGTGGTTAATCCACATATTAATCACAAAACTAAGTTTGTCACAAATTGTATACACCTTTTTATGACTATTTATTTAGTCATAAAAGTATTTAACTATTATGATTAGTTATGATTTTATTGGCTAAATTAATAAACAACTATGATAAGGTTACTATTAGTACAATAAATTTAAATAGTCACAAAAAAATTTTAGTGCCATAAATTCAATTTATGGTAACAAAAAAATTTGCCACCAAATATCTTATTTCTTTTAGTGATTCATTTATGTATAATAAATAAAGAAAAATGTTCTTATTTTGTTAACTATGACACAATGAGGCTTTTAACAAAAAAGAAAACAAAATTCTCATTGTTCATTTGGCTTGCTAAAAATTCTTATGTCTCATGAAAATCATATATGGTTTATTAGACAAGGCATACATGAAATAAAATGCTATTTGGAAATTGTTATTTTTGTTGTTATCCTAACTGTGAAATCTCCTCACAAGAATTTGATCATAGGTAAATATGAAAAATTCTTAAATTTAAGTCTAATATTTTTTTAACCATATAAAATGCTTTTGGATAAGAAAACAAATAAAATTCTTAAACTTAATTCTAAAATTACTTATACAAGACTCCTAATCAAGCTTAAATATTTTAGTTCATTAGAAGACTTATTGGACCATGAGTTACACAATTAAAGTAATTTTCTTCATTCCTATAAGTCTTATTCTCTCTTTCCAAGGTTAAAACCTTAGATCTTTATTAGTGGTCTAAGCTCTTTACCACTTATGTACCTCTTGAAGGGTAAAATATTCTAAAACAATTAAATATGCTATGAAATTATAATAATAACATCAATTGTAGAATAAAATAAAACAATATTCATGATTTTTTCCATGTCATGTGCTTCCATTTAAAAGAAGCTTGCCACAAGAACAATGAAGAATTGACACCTTTTATATTACAAGAACAAATAATACAAGTATATTAACCAATTCAATTTCTTTAATAAATTTTATCATAAGATTGATGGTAAATCTCAAGAGATATTTTAAATTAAACTGAAATTTATTTGAATGATTCTTTATTCTAACAAAATCAATATAACTTGACATTATATGTAGAGAATTAACAAAATTTTGAAATATGTTATTTACAAGTTAAACTTCATAGTTTATAGAATTTACCAATAGATTAATCTCATCATTACATTGTCATTGTACATTACACATTAACATCATCATTGACACAGATGAAAAACATTATCAACAATCAATATTTACTTTTCTTTTTTATTAATAATTGTTGCTTGACTAATAATTTCAATGTAGGACTAACATTGTATATCTTTATGTTTTTAATTCAAATTCTTGATTTTAACCATATATATATATTCTTTTATTTCAATCTAAAATTTTATCAAATTTATTATCATTATAAAATTTAAATGCTAATGAACTTTTCATGTTTATTTATAAGTGAATTTGGGTTTATCAAACCTAAATGGTTAATCTTAGGTATTGTTTCATTGACCAATTATAACATCTTGAAACTTTAAATATTCATGTTTCATTATTTTCTCCTTAAAAAATGTCATTGTATTTATAATAAATTTTATATACAAAATCATTAACGAAGATGTTCCTATCATAAAAAGAATTTTGGTTGAAACTAAGAATACACCTATGATCAAACGGACTTCAATTAACTTCTCTAAGATCTATTAGATTAAAGATCCAAAAGAGGCACTTTAGAAAGAGCCTTTACTTCATGATTAAATTTGTGGAAGAGGTTAGTTTAGACTCTAGAGGCCATCACATTAGTTGAAGTTTATTCTAATACCACCTAAGACAAAATGAATGCATGAAAATGCAAGATAGAATCAAGTTAAACAAATTTAATTTCTGATACTAATTGATGTGAGACAAAAGTTGAAAAATTAATAATTAAAAATTAACACTTAATAAAATTTTTATAGAATGTTTAGAATTCATAATAAATGATCACAAGAAAGTATTTTTAAAATAATTGGTATTGTCCATATAACTTATTAGAAAAAAAATAACAGCCTATTTATAATTATTTTTTAAATCTAAAAAATATTAACAAATAATAAAATGGATAAAATCTCTAATTTAAATTTAAAGCGACTTCAACTAAAAATTCTAATCAAAAAAATCTTAAATAAGAAAATAAACTATAAAATCATCATAATTAAAATTTTAAAAATAATTATAAAATAATAAAAATAATATTTATGATATATCTCATGTTAATATTTTAATTTAATCTTTTTTATAAAAATAACATAATTACTTAAATATTGAGGGGTATACACAGTCTTTGTCGCACGTAATGCACAGACAATGTTGAATTTTACTCCCACGAGGCACCACTCTCTTTGTTTTTTTTTTTTTATTATTCTTTTCATAACTTAAAAGGAATTTAATGCACACGTGTAGATTCAAATCCTCGTGAGATACATAGCATACGTGCAAAACATCACTCAAGCTTCCACCTTACACGATATAACTTCTCCCTTCGGTATTTAAATTTTAAATAACGAGAGAGATGCCAAGAAAAGCTGGGGAGTGGTTTAAGATTAGAAAGTTATATTTAATCTTTTATCTATGAGGGGGAGACAGGGTAGATATGATAGATCCAAATTATTTTTTTTGCACAAAAAAGTAATAATAATAAAAAAAAAAGATTCAAATTAATGATTGGCTATGGGGATTTTGGGAGATTTTAAGGCCTTGTGGGTAACCCCGGGGGGGAAGGTGGGGTGGGGTTAATTTGTTTCATTTGACAACTCCTTTAGCCATCATGCTGACCCACGCCGGTGGAAATAGCTGGCTTCTGCTCGAGCCATGATGTCTTTCCCCTCCCAGAGTCCTCCTCCGCTTGTACGAGACCAGAGGTTCACGTTTGTCAAAGGCTGAGTGACAAACTGGCAAAGGTACGAGACCTAATTTTCTTTCTCTAAATATTTGGAGGAGATAAAGTTTTATTGAATGTACGTTACGTACCGATATCAATTTATTGTATTCTTTATTTTACATATAAAAATATGTATTAATTATCATTAATAGTTATAATATATACTATTTGTATCTAAATTTAGAGACTTCTTAATTTTTTTTTTTGTTGTATTTAAATGTTACTAAAGCCTTACCATTTAGAGCCACCAAACTCAGAAAGATGCATCACTTTTGGCATCCCGGACCCCATTAAAAAGTTTGATGCCCTCCCCTCCTTGTCTGAAACCATTCTATGCCAACTATTTCTTTTCTTTATTATTATTATTATTATTTTTTTCCATTCCCTCATCATAAAAGTCATTTAAGTATCCAACATCTTGGAAAATAACAAAAACAACTTTTGTATAATGCTTGTAGAATAATAATGCTACATTCAATACGCCTAATATCAGGCGCAATTTAAGCTGAGTGCTTTTTGAAAATATATACAATAATATATACATAGAATGGACAAAGCTCCTTTGGTAACAGAGCTCTAGTGAAAAAGACCAATGATCTTGATTACTTTTTGACTTGTAAGGCCAAAAGTAAAGCTGTCTAGATCATGATTTGCACACTGTAGCATGGACGCTTAAACACGCTATTTAGCTAAATATGTAACCCGTGTCCAGCTTACTTTTTGAAAACTATGTGGAGATTTCTTTCTAGACCTAATGATTTGTTTACTTAATAGTTTTGGGTTACGTCGTGGGGTAGAGAGACCCGACCCCCCTAATGAAATCTTCTTTCCCTTTCCTACTTTTCCTGTTTAGTTTAATTATAAGTGGTCTAATTTTATAAATAAGTTAAAGATGGCTGCATAACTTAAAATCATTGTGGATGCCATGTTTATTACATTTCATGTGTATTTACTCAGCCAAGTCCTGGAAGGCATAACCCTTGGGGTTTGATGTGACGAATGGACCGATTAGGTGAAATTTGAAATAGATTACTTTGGATTTTGATTTTAAATTATTTTAATTTTAAATAATAAAAGTTTTGAATCATTAAATTTTTAATTAATATCAGCTAAATCTAGTTGAATTTTAAATAAATTAAGTCGGGTTATTGAACTGGGTCTTGAAGTCATTATCATAAAATATGTGCAGTGTATTAAACCTTGGTGCTAATAAATTAATATTACCGCAGACAGTTCAAAGGCTATTCCTAATACTGTTGAAAAAAAAAAAAAACGAAACAATTAAAATATGACAGCAGCTATACTGCTACTACATATATAATGGATACCGTTGGACACACAGTACAGTTAATAAAATGATATAATTTTTTAACTTTTCGCTTTCGTGATTACTTCACTTTTTGCATTATATTATAATGATATTTGCCTTATTTTATTAATGATGCCAAATTATATTTATTATTTCCGTGTCTAGCAATATTTTTCCCAAATTATTGCTGCAACAAAATTTATGGTCAAAGTTACATTGATAATTTACAATCGTAACAATTAGTACGAAAAGGGAATATCACGGCGAGAATTTTACTTGACAAAGTTTAAAAATAATAGTTACAGCAACAAAAAGAAGTTATGATCATTATTAACAAGATAACATTTTTTGTTTTTTTTTTTTTTCTTTTTCGGGCAGCAACTAGTTCTAGTGTTCTACTGCTAATAGTTCAAAATAAGTAACATATGACAGCAAGAAAAAGTTGTGACTGTTAAGTGAAATTTTTGCAATAATCGTCAAAAATTAAAATGAGTAAATTTTATGAGGAAAAATCCACAATAAATAGCTTATTTCAGTAACAACATAGAATGATGGGCGTCCGCGAGGTCTTCGTTGCCTTTGCACGTAAATCATAATTGAAGAAACAGTTTGAGTAACTTTTTGAAAAATTAAAATTTAGCTAGAAGAAGCTTGTTCCTTTTAAATGAAAGTTTTCAGAATTCACTCAAAATTCTTTAAATTTTCGTTTTTGACCTTGGTCGTCTATTATTACACTAACAAATTATTGATTTGATTGTAAATAGCATACTTATTTTTCTCATAATTACAATTATGTCATGTCATTAGTGTTGCCTGTGTTATTATTATTATTCTAAATATTGTCATGATATTATTGATCAAAATTCTTGACGTCGCTTTTGCTTTAACGAGATAAGACTCTTTCCTATTCTTATTTGCAAGATTTCTTTGCAGGGCATTGTTATTGCCTATATATATATCTATATCAAAGGAAAGATTGTGATAAAAAATAAATAAATTGCTCCAACTTACTATTTAAACCAGATTTACATGCAAGTTTTATATGATTTAAAAGTTAATTTTTTTAATTATATATTTATATCTACCACTTTGACTATGAAGGATAAAATTGTTATTGTCGTTCTCATTATTTTCTTTTCTTTTATTTTCCAGTCTTTTGAGAATTTTCAGCTTCCTTTTTTCACATCAGTCTTTTCCAAAGCTAGAAAAAATAAAAAAATTTTCTACTCTTCTACTTGTTATTCCTCTCTCTTTCTTTTCTCCCATTTCTTCTACCTTACTTTTTTTTTTTTTAATCTAAGCAAGGTATAAAAGAAAATGTATTTATTTTGTTGAGCTACATAGACATAGGAAATTAACATACTGGCACAAGTGGGATATTATTCAATTGGCACATATTTTTTAACTTAATAACTAATGATTATACATTTTATATTCAGTAGTTTTTGTTTTTTTTTTTTTTGACCTAACAAGTACATACATTTATATTTATAATTATAACTATTAACTACAGCTCTAAATAAATATTTTTAAATTATGAATTAATATACAAATATAACTTCAACATTTCAATTTGTAATTAATCTAACAATATTTTTAAAAAGTCACGAATTACGCCCCATAATTTTTTTTTATCAAACCTAACGCACCGTTAAATTTATTAAATGGAACCCATTGGACCTGGTAATTTGGCTAGCTAACCTGATATAAAATATGGTTGCGCTAAGGACAAATTTGATGACTGGAATTAGTGCATGGCAGATCAGATATGAGCCAAATGGACTATTTAGTTAGTAGCTAATGCCAACAACTAATTAAAAAAGGAACCACTAACCACTAAAACCATAAAATTAACCAAAAAAAAAAAAGTAATCATAATTACTTGCCTAATCGCAATTTTCTTCGTTCAATTGTTATAGGCCAGATATGCCTCAAGAAGGTCCTCATCAATGCCACTGGACCCACTACAGGCATTGAGCTCACTCTCTTGATCCCCTCTCTCTGTGTTCTGCAGCCCTCCATTTGTGACCGGCAGTTTCAGGAATCGAAGGTGGCAAGTGAATTCTTGTCTAGGGCGAGGACAATATTTTGCTCGTCTGTTAGGGATTTTGACATGATGGATGTGGGGCTGCTTGAGGAGTGAGTAGGGTTGCAGGTAAGAGCGATGCCAGCGGACATTGAGTCCAGAGTAGCGACACCTCCTATCTCTGTGGCAGCCTCTATCAGCCATTGACTTCTTTTCCATCTACGTTTCCCACTTGGGCTTTGTGATTTTGAATTTATAATAATAATCCTCCTTTCCTTTGTATCACTTCCCATGGATCTACATCCCAACCAACATGTGCGATGTGCGAAAGATTGCAACTATCAGTATGTAGAAGATTAGGACTAGCTTTTTCGTTAATTTGATAGATGGTTCAGTGGTTAGGGTTTCTTTTTGTTTAGGAGGGGGTTAGGGGCTTTTTAGTTACTCCAGTCATGGGCTCCTAATTAAATAGCACCTTTGGCAGATATGTGTCATACACTAAGTCTAGTCTTCAAGTTTATGCATAGTCTAAGTCATAATTTCTGCCGTATCAACTTATCGACTTCAGCATGTATAATGGTTTTCACTTAACAAATTTAATAGCATGCTATATTTGATAAAAGATATTTACAAAATATAATTAGTTACTTTTTAAAAGTAATGTTATATTTGTTATAAGTTTAAAATTTTAGTTATATTATACATTAATGTTAAAATTATTATAGTCCAAGATATTCGACCCCTTTGAAAAGATTAAAAGCTATCAGATATAGTTAAAAAAAAAAACTAACTTACAAAGTTTTAGGACCAAACATGCATTTATCCTAAATATGAACTCAAACAAGGATGGTGTAACTTGTAAGTAATTATGTCCCTGGGGGAATGAGTATAGGAAAATGGGATGTAAATTTCATTTCACTAATATCTACTAAAAATTCTCTTTCCCAAATCTGCATAATTACGTTTTACGCGATGTTAACTCTCTTTCCCTCAAGTATATGCCTCAGTTATTAGAGTTTTACTATGTTCTACGCTATACCTTTGAAGACTATAAGGTGGCAACAATTGAAAGAGAGCGGGGAGAGAGAGAGGGAGAGAGAGGGAGTCATTTCCCTCGCTCATAATTTTGGGGAAATGCAGAGTCAAATTTTTTTATTGAAGTTTTTATGCGACTGTGATATAGTTTCCACTACTTGACATACACATATCATTTTATATAAAAATTTAAATAAATTTTAAATATACCTAATTGTAATATTATTATTATTATTATTTTCCTTTTGCAATAGTATTACAATTATATAGTTTTTATTTCAGTCCGACCCCAAGAAATCAGTAGCCGACGCGTAGAGAGATACGCAACTGCATCCACCCACTTTTAGTGGGGAAAAAGTTAAAAGACAATGAAAGGCTTTTGATAACATCAAAAGCAATATAGGATTATTTCAGCCACTTCTGTATGTAGACTATGAAAGGCTTTTGATAAGATCAATTACAGTAAAAAGAAGGTAACTAGAACTGTGAAAGCTACTTACATCATCGGTGCTGACTCACAAGAACTTGCACATTATTGCACGTCTGCCTCAGTGGGTCGAAGGTGATTTTCATGAAGTCCACAATTTGTCTGCCACTCTCTTAGAAACTGTTAAGCAGACAATGAAAGCAAAACATCCATCAAATTGCGGACGGGATTTAAACACACGGAGTTTGAAGTTAAAAAGGAATTCATGATGTGAAAACTAATTTTTGATGTTACCCATGTGAAAAGTCCAAGTAATGATACATGGGGTATTAACTTCGGGACCTGATTCACTAGATAATATTATTGACGTTTAATCCACAGAACTTTTACGAGAACAAGATTAAAAAATAATCGGGTATTTGGTGGCTCTCTCTCTCTTTATTGCCTAAAGGGGTTCTAGGCATAAAAATTACAATATCGTTTCTTTGCTACCTTGTTATTATATCAGTGGCTAACTTCTTTATTTTTTGAAGCTTTTTGAGATTTGCTCATGATATTCATTATATACATGACCCTCATTTGCGGTATGATTTCACATAATGATACTTCCTTTGTTGCTCTCTCTCTCTCTCTCTCTCTCTCTCTCTCTCTCTCTCTCTCTCTCTCTGTCTCCCTCTCTCCCTCGCTCTTTGTCTCTGTCTGTCTTTAAGGTTTTAACTTGATCTTTTTTAAAATGAACGGCACTTTGGATTAATTTTTTGTGGCGGGGAAAGCAGAACGCCACCAAAAGCAAGGGGTAAAGGGCCTTTGACATTGAGAACGTGCACCAAGTGGAGACAAGGGATTGTGTGGGCCCAATCTGTGCTTACCGTCCTCTTCTCATCACGTCTGATGATGCCATTTCCCTGGGACCCATATGATGGAGGCCACATCATTATGCGGCCCCACTCTCAGGATAGCGTTTAGCTTGCTGAATCTCCCTAACAATCCCGGCCAGTTAGATTTATGTCACTGTGAATAAGGGCCTACACCTGTTTAGCCTGTAGGTACTGCTCCCTATGAATGAATTATTTCATAGATATCTATTTATAGAGTGATTAGATTCTTTTTATTTATGGATTTGTTTATTCATTGCTTTGCTTAGTTGTTCATCCCTTTAGGTTGAACTGAGGAAGAAGCATCGTGTTTTGGGGACAATACAAACTAGGTGGGGTGACAATATTCAACGCATAAACGACTTTTAATTAAGAAAATAAGCTTATGACATCAACCCTGATCAAAGCGAAATATTAATGTTGGGCACCAGGTTCCATTTGGTTTTGCCAAGGCATGAGGGAAAGTAATCGTCGCACGTGCGCATCATGGGTCATGTCTAAGTTAAGCAGGCTTCAGTGTCTCCTTCCTCCTCTACTGGGACTGCCAAAACCTGCTCCTAACTGATTGTGAACATTCCCCATATCCCATGCACCTGTATAATTTTAGGCAATTTTAGGAATGGGGTATTGGTGTTAACAGTCTGATGTACCAAAAAGTATCATGTGATGCTTTAGGGCATGTTCGCTTTTAATTTTTTTCTTCACAAAAACAGTCAAAAATATATATATATATAGGCAACAAAAATTGCTAATCCGGTATTTATAATACAACTAACTAAGATACTTTTGTTGAAATTTCTTAACCCTGTGTTTGAATTCAAGACTTGTAGTAACTTTGTTCTTCTTCCCAACCTTGCCACCTCCTTTGTTTTTTCTTTTTTTTTTTTTTAAAAAAAAAAAAAATGAGGATGCCACTCTTTTTTGTAGCCTTGGACTTTGTGGATTAAGTCAAGTCATAATCAATCGTCATCCGCTCGGTTTCTGAACATGGTGGGGACTTTTTGGTAGGGAGTTGTTGGCTGCGCAATTTCCCTGGGCCGGAGATCCTGTCGTAAAAAGCCATATGCCACTAACCTCTTCGAAACCAATATATATGATCTTTTTAACATAATTTTTATTTTAAAAATATTTTAATTATTATTTTTAAAATATTTAAAATATAACACATTTTTTATAATCATAAAAATCAAATACATAAAATAATGTATCGTATAAATTAAAGTTTATATAATAAAAAGTGTATTATAATAAATCTAAATAATTAGTAAATAAATTTTGAACTACTTATCCTTATTAACAAATTATAATATCAATTCACATAAATAGCTATATAACATTATATCTTTTTTTCTAATCAATTAACATTCATTATATTCATATCATTTTTATAAATACTTAAAAACTAAACATTTTAACTTATTAGAATAAATTGAACATTCTATGTTTATATAAGTATATTAAGACTTTTACTATAAAGTATTTTTTTAAAAATTTGTTAAAAATTTTAAAAGCTTATCTTTTTAATTTATTGCAAATAACACGTACTATATAATCCTAGAATGAAAATAATTAAGCATATTACTTCAATTATATTAATAATACACTTTGACTAATTAATTTTAAAATTTAACATTGTATCAAGTATTGAGTTGAATTTTCAATATGACTAATTCATATATATGAACTTTATACTCATTCCCTTTAATGTTTTGTTCACTAAATTTTGTCAATTCTTTAATCTTATCAATTAATTAATATATAATAACCATCAATATATGTACTTGATTCAATGATCAATATGTTTTTGTAAGTCTTTTGCATATAATAGGATGTATACCATAGTCTCTAAAAATTAACCTTGATTAAGAAATTTATATACTTTTTAAATTTTTGTTCACCTTAGATTATATGTTTAAAATTCATCAACCATCATCTTTTATTTATTATGTTTCAAAATCTTCTCTAACTAAAATTTAAATTTCATCAGACAATTTTTTATTCATTTTTTATGAGAGATGTTATATAAACAAAATATTTTTATAATTCATCTTTTATTAGAAGAATATTCAACAATATTTAACTACTTTTAGGCATAATAATCTACTAATTCTAATTTTTATATTTTTTTAAACACTATAAAAATTTTCATTTGTCCTAATGGCATGAGAGGCTTTAAATTACCCATTTATCTTAAGTTCAAGTTGTTAAAAAATGTAAGAGCATAAAACTAGAGAAAAACCTAAGTAAGATCTATGTAAGTAATAAGTTTGAAATTTAACATTATATCTCAACTGAAAACCTTAAGGTATTAGATTTATAAATCATTTATACTTATATGTTACTTACTCCTCCTTTTTACTTCTAACGTGAGATTTCTAATATTTTAATAATCTCTTTTTTAAATGTGAGTTTTCTTTCATATTGGACTAATTCTTCTTGAATGTACTAAAAGCTCATTATCGCTTCATCAAACTTGTTCACAAGCCATACATATGTGGGTTCCATACCACCCATTTTATCTTGGGTTTAAGTTGTTAGGAAATGTGATAGTTCAAAATTATGTGCATATGTGTTACTACTTTTCTCCTATAATCATGCCTTACCACACCACTTAAGTTTATTTTTAATAAGTACAATCCATCTTTTCCTTACTTTTAAGGGCATTACTAGTTGTTGAGAAATGCAATAGCTTAAAACTAGGATAAACCTAAGCAAAATTTAAGTAATAGACTTATGATTTAACATTAGATCTTTACCCAAAACTTGAAGACAATAAGTGTATAAATCATTCACACTTATATGTTACTAACCTCTTTTCTTTCACTTCTAATGTAAGATTTCTAACCTCTTACCTTCAATATGAGATTTCTCGTATATACTTATATATTCACACATTAAAGTCTCAACATAAGTTTTATAAGTGCATCTTTATAAAAATTTACATATACTAGTGTAATGGTTTAAAGATGTCATGTTTCATATCCATAAACATAGTATGAATTATATTCCATCATGATTTTACAAGCCTTTAAAGATAAAACTATGACTTTTATCCTTAAACAAAGAATTGTAAATTTTTTTTAAATAAAAAATTTCATTTATAAATAAATAACCACTATTATTGAAAGCAAATGTCATATATACATATATATAACCACTAAGCAAACTAAAAGTAAAAGTCACATAAATATAAAATCATATGATACATTATTGCATTTGTAATTCTTGAGCTATTTACCTACTTCCTTCAATAAGGAATTTGCAATTCCTTCAAGGAGTGTGTTGCTTCATTTATAACAAACCTTATATATATATTCTCCAACATTGAAAACATCTCTTATATGAAGTTTTACAAAGGAAAGGCCACAAATTTTTTTCTTTTCCTAACAAGACACAACCCTTTATTTTTCTTTAAAATCAAAGAACATATACGTGTGTCTATATAAATGCAAATAAGCCTTATAGTTTTATTGAAGACATGATAGAGAATTTTCTTAAAACACAAGGCACATAAATACATTCTATATACCTTACAAATAACTCAATAAGTTAATAAAATTTTAAGAAAGATTAAAATAAGTTACATATCACACTTAGTTTTATTTTTTTCCTTTTTTTTATATTATGACCAAAAGCCAAATGCCATTTGATCAAATGGCAAATATGCTTTCTTGCACATCACCTTTATTGAGTTTAAGTTAAGATCCTTATATAATTAATGCATTAATTAATTAAATAATGATCTTCCTTTATAGAAAGATATATTAACCATGCAAGAGATATTTCATTTCACCTTATATTGTGAGATGAATAACCTAACATAATTTTCTTTTATTTCTTTAAAATATTATTATCTTTTAGTCATAAATAAATAACTAATTTTCATTTCATTATGGCATTCTTAACTTTAACCATAAAAAAAAGAAATCAATAATTCCTTAGCCTCTAAAGATGCAAGAATAATATTAAGATGCCATAAACATTAACCATACTTTGATACCATGTAAATCATTAATTCATTTATACATGATCAATATTATGAATCTTAAAACTTTATGTTATTACTCAAGTAAGAAGAAAAATATACCTTAGTTGATGTAGAACTTACTTAACTTATTCCTCTCAAGTTTTATAAAGTTGAAAACCATTCTTTTAATGTTTCAATTAGAAAAACTTTGCCTTAAAATTGTTAGATAAAAAAGTAAGGCTACATTGAAGTCAAAATAATTGTTTCAAGTTATATATCTAATGTTATTCTTCTTAAACTAAAATTTACCTTTACAATAATGCAATCAAGTTATAGTAAATTCTTTCTTAAAATAAAATAAAGTATGCATGGTTGCAATTTACATTACTAAAATAAACCACACTTAAATGTAGTTTACATTGCTAAAATTAAGTATTCAAAAAATTTACATGTTTTTTATAATTGTTTTATTAGGAAATAACATATTTTCATATATTTTCTCCTTTTAATCAATGAAAAACCATTATATATATATATATATATATATATATAAGTATTATTTGACCAACAAAGATTCTTTTCATAAGGGGACATCTTTTTATAACTACCAAATAAATTAAGGGATATGTCTAATTTTCAAAATATACCAACATATTATTTTAGAAAAAGATGTTCTTTATTTTTAATTTTTTAATGCATGCTTATCAATTTTTATGAAAGTGAATCGTACAAGCCATAAGCCAAATCTAACCTCTAAAAACTAATAAATGGTTCATATTTTTGCAGCTTTAATAATTTCGAGCATCAAATGTAAAGCATAACGAATAAGAACTTTTTATGAAGAGAATAACAATTTATGAGGGCGTAATTGGTAAGTATGAAAATTGTTTATGGGTAAAATGACTTCTAAAAAACATTTGAAGTTGATAAAGACTAAATTAAGCGCACGAGGCATCGAGGCACAGTCCCATTTATGTCTCTTGTCCATCAGCCTGCCCGATGTTCAGTGCCCCTTGGTCGGGCTCACTAACCTACCCGAATAAGTGGCGGGACCTTCTTCACCATCATTGTCTTGTGAATTTGACTACCTTCATCATCTCTATGTAATGTCGTACAATATTTATCCTTTTGTTATACTCTACCATTTGTAATCCAGAGTGATTTTTACGTATATGACATAAGTGATAGCATGCTTCTCTTTCTAAAACACTTGTCATAGCTTTATTGAAGTTTCTTGTCATTGTCTGCGTCTTAGTGCAACGCACAGTGTGATGCCTGTAGAAATCCCAACCAGTTGTCCAAATATTGGTAGGAGCTGGAGAGCTCAGTCAGGTGGGTTTGGGTAGAAGTCATGTTATTTACGTGTATTTTGTGCGACATTCTTATCCGTTTAGATTACTTGGGTTTGGAAATCGCCCCAAAAATCAAAGTTACTTCAGCTTTCAAGTTGTTTTAAGTCAAGTTATTTTAGGTTTCAGTTGATCGAAATTTGAGTTATTTGAGGTGTTATATGTCAAATCCAATGTTATTTTGAGTCGTAGAAACTTTGGCAGTAGAACAGATTAAGTTGAAATTACTTAAATATCAAACTGAGTTATTTGAATTGTTACATGTCAAATCACATGTTATTTTGAGTCGGATAAAAGTTAGGATCAAACTAGAGTAGGACACATTATTCAGTTGGAATTACTTAAATATCAAGTCGGGTCATTTTGAATATCGCATCATTTTGTTTCAATTATTAGATCCACGTTCAGGTTATTAAAATTCAGGTTACATTGTAGCCTTCTTGATCATCGAGATAGGCTAATTTGCCACCTCTACTTCCCAGACACCCCACACCAGAGACATTGCCGGAGTCAAAACGAGCTTGAATGTTCAGAGACTTCAGAAATGATGCCCATGAATCGAGCCTTTAAATTGACCATTTTGTCTCATTTATACCGGACCACATAATCTGCACCAACTGGTTCACATTTGTGCTTTGCAAACTCCTAGTTACTTGAAAGCAAACTCCGCATGAGAATTTGATTACTGAAATTGTCATTATAAAACAGGGCAGAAATTAATTTTATGGCAAAGGAAATAGGATGAAATATGTTCCTTCTGCCAAGACTTGTCATTCGCCATCTTCCTTCTATCAACTCTCTTATACTAATTTGGAATTTATATACACATATAACACAAATAAAGCCTTAATTCCAACTTTAATTTGGTATAGCTACATGAATCTTTTCTCTTCATCCCATTTTATTGTGAAGAAACAAGTTTGTCCCAAAATTTTGTAACAAATGCACCACAAGGGCTAATCAATTTTTAAGATTATGATGAAGCAATTGATGAAAATGATGCATAGCTTTCTCAACTCCAGGAGCATATCTGCCTCTACAATATGCAGGTGATTCGAGGCCCCTTTGAACCCCTTCGCACAGCATAATATCTTCCATCTGCAACAATTCATGTATTAGGCATAGAAGACTTGCAACGTTGCCAGTGATCATTGCGCTGCACCATAAAACAGCCCATACCTGTACTCTTTCACTGTCTACTAGACTTCTCTCAATAAAAGCTTTGTCATCCTGAAGTGAAAATGCCAAAGTAATTGTGATAGGTTGAAATTCGAATTAGTTGCATAAGGTGGATTTCACTGCAAGCCACCAGCGTGAAGATCGACAATCATAGTGGACGTATCAGATTGGTGTTTTCAATAAAATACCTTAAGATGAGCTTCAATGAAGTAGTCAAATATCACTTGGCATTTCCTAGGTCCTAGTGGGAGTACCAGATTGGTGTCCATCCAAGGCCCGTATCTGGAACCCACCACCCCACAGCCCCCCCCCCCCAAAAAAAAAACTCACGTTAAGATGATAGAAGTCTAAAACAAATTGACCAGTTTCACATTTAGATAGAAGTGTCCACCTATTAATCATGAAATTAGGATAGATGAAAGCATATAAAGCTTCCGATCCAAGTCTATCAAAATCATCTTCACTTTCTGTTGAGCCACTTTTACACCTCTGGATGCTGACCTTTTCATACAACTGCATATCCCATTGCAGACATTATAATTGAGAAGACAAAATAACTAGAATGAAAAATCAGATCACTGATACAAAAAATAGGATATGCTTTGTCATAGGAAATCTACAGAGACTTGCTGTACCATCAGGCTAGGAGTTTTGAGATTATAATCTGGAAAAATTGAACAGCAAGAAAGGCAGGATGTTTGTTGCACCACCACACCAAGAGTTTTACGATTGTAATCTGAAAACATCATGACAGCAAGAAAAGCAGAAGAAACGTACTATGGTGGCATAAGAATCAAGCTTCAGACCAGATGCAAGCCCTTTATGTGCATATGGCACGTGGTAGCCCCCATCTAAGTAGTTGTCACAAAACACCTGTTGCAAATTTCCTAGGAGATCATCAGCAGTCTGTGAAACCAGGCGACACAAAAGCAAGAGGGCGGGGTAATTTTAATGCTTCATCCTACAACAAAGGCATACACTCTACACCAAATACAGCAGACAAATCAAATATATTTCATTGCAAAAGAGTGATTGGGGGAACTGAAAGTGACAACATGCTCTTCCACAGAGATAATCCTGTCAGTAATCACAAATACTAGATGGCAGGGCTTTTGATATTTTATGAGATAACCATGTGTTGGGACCATACCTTCCAGTTACAGTCAATGTTGTATACACGCCTACAAATATAAACCAGAGAAGGATCAACTCCATTCGTACTCAGTATTTCTGAACAGCTACCAAGCCAATCATTCTCAACCATATCGTGATTGATTACCTCCTGCAGTGAAATCTCTTTGTCCAAATTGAGAAGAACAAATGGCCCCCAAGCTGCTACATTTATTGGTATGAGCCCAAAGTCCTACACTTGACAACCAGAGGAATCAACTAAATTATTTGTCTAGTCCGAAATTGCAGTTCATGAATGGACAATGGCATTGTGCTCTAATCTTTCAGCATACTTTGACATTGAAATTCTGCATCCCTGTTATTCTCGTTGCTTTAAGAAGTGCTCCATCTAATCCATATGTCCATGCCTACCAAAGGGAGTAGATTCAAAATGTTTAAAGCCTAAATAGATAAATTACAAGATCAAGAAATTTAATAGGTACTAGATATTCTAAATTAGGGAAATTCATTGTTCACCTATAAGCTATTAGACAAATGAAGTGAAGATGAAGTCATATATAACCCTCCTGTAAATATTGTATGACGATTAACGACTTGCTGAATTCTCAGCAGGAGCACTCTACAGATGATAGAATGCAACATGTAAACTGAGTTTGTGCAGAAAAAGATTGGAAGACACTTGATGCTAATAGATACTTGTGTAGCTATAACACAGGACTCATCACATCCATAGGCATAGATGCATATCACACACATTATCTGGAAATGGAAAATTGATATTCTAATTCTCTGCTTCTTCTTTTTGCTTTAGTGAAGGACGTTAGTCACTTGTAATTTACACATCCAAAAAGTATGAATCGGATTTAGTGAATAGTTGTTGGGAAAAGTGGTCTGATATATACATTGCAAAAGGGAGGACATGGAAAACCTGGACCAGGGTCACACACAACAATGCTCAAATTGCAGATTCTAATTAATGAAGAAAAGAAGAATAGATAAATCTGCCATTTCCTGAATGACGCCATCAAATTCACATAAGAACACCCTCTCCAGATTTTCCTTTTTTCCCTAACAACTAGTCAAGTAATAATACAAAAGCGGCCTTCATACTGAGGCAATCATACACCCAAGCACTTGAAAAAAGACCCAGAAACCTGAAATAACAGAACACAAAATTGCAGACCCCACAGAAAGCATGTTTCTTGCATCACCTTCTACTCCAAAGCCTGAAGATCTATTTAGCCACTTATTACTCCTCAAGAAATAGTCCTCAAACCATGCATCTATTCTCCCTTTGCAGCCAAAGGACCTTTTTTGAACAACCAAAATTCTATTCAGAACCAAATTAGAGAATGAGCAGAGCACAGACACAAGCACCTAGTTTGTGCACAAAATCTCCTGCCCCACAAAATTAGAGAGGATTACCAAAAATAGCTCCAAGCTTACAAATCTATTCACAGTGAAAACTACAGCTTGGTAAAAAAGACCAGGGAAGCTAAACATCTTAAGGAGAAGAAAACACCATAATAGAGACTGCTACCAGAATTAGAGGTGACCATCATCGACAATGGAAAGAAAAAAACTGTCAACAACAGCCACAACCTAAAACCGGCCTTTTGACAATCACATGTCTGAGCACTTAATTACATTTCATATTCACAGCACCAAGACCAGGCAAGGAGCCAGCAATAGATTGCAGCAAACATATCAAAATTGCAGAAATGAAGAGAGCTCTGGCAAGCATGACCAGAAGCCAGAACCTGCCTCTCCTCTTTTTCTTAGAACAACATATTTTAGTAAACCGACAAAGAATTAATTTGTTAACTTCAATGGTCTCATTGCTGATAATAAATGACACCAAATGGCATCCTGCTCACAGGTCAGCATGTCAGATTGGAGGGAATGTCTAAGAAGGGCAAAGGATGATTAAATCTTATCTATGCTGGAAAGAGCACATTAGAATATTAAAAGATTTGCAGTGTCTGACACCATGATGTCAATAGAGGAATCAAATGGCCTCCAAATTAGCCTTATCCATTAAACCCACCCATTTCTTCATCAGAGCACTCCTAATCAACAAGCTAAACATTTTCACTTCAGCAATTGATGCTAAGCACATTGAACTTTAAGCATGGATATCGTACCCACCAAATGTTTGACATGTGCCCTTTGTTAAGATCATGATCAATAGCAAAAGTTAGTATCATGCAAACGACAAAAACCATTTCTTGGTTTACAATACACACCAATAAATGCAATAGGTGATCTATTGAATGGTAGAGACGGCAAACCAAGATAAATTTTTCATACTTCACGTAACAGTTTGAGTGAACTCACATGGTAAGGGCAGACAAAGCAAGACATTTGCCCACTTCCAGATGCAAGAAGGGAGGCATGATGGCGACACACATTGTGAAATGCATGGAGCTTGCCATTATCATCTCTACACACCACAAACTCCACATTTCCCAGCCTGCCATGGTATAAGTTTAATCTCTCTCTCTCTCTCTCTCTCTCTCTCTCTCTCTTTTTCTTTTTTTTTTTTTCCAGAAACAATAAAGAATATAGCATAGAATATCGCATGAATTGCATAAAAGAGAGAGCCAAACTCAGGCATTTCACTCAACTTTTCCAATAACAAAATTTGATTCTACAAGAACACCAAACATTCAGATAACAAAATACCTTCCAGTGAAAAAGTCACGGGGATCCTTTATCTGTTCAGCATTTCCTGAATTCCAAGACCAATTCTTGATGATATTAAAAATCCAAGCACCGATAAGAGGAAACAGATGAGAGGAAAAAACTAATCTTTAGTATCTCTAGCATCGAAATCTTACATGGTCTAATAATTTTTAGTTCTTCAGATATGCTCTGTTGGACTATTATTTCAAATCGCGTGTGCTAATGATTCAGCCTATCACACGATTGAATATAAAAATAAATAAATACTAGTGTTTAGTGTCTCTAGCATCGATTAGGAAATTATGCATCAAATTAAAACATTACTCGGGAAATTAATGAACAAGTAACTGACCAACGACTTGCCAGCCTCTGTGGAAGACACGACTCATCTCCATGTCAAAGACGGAAGAATTGATGTACCATGAGCTAGGCGGGGTTACAGCTTTTTCTACGGGGATATCTGGGTCAAATTCGTCTACCAGTTGTTGACAGTGAGCTTCAAGCGAGTGTGAATTGTGGATGAGAGAGCAGCAAGTGACCCTCGAACGCCGATGCTGTTTCTGTTCACAGTTATGATGGCGCCGGGCACTAGGTTGAGAACAGTGGCGGGTTTGTGGGCAGAAGAAGAGTTTGCGGGCTACATGGGGTTTGAGAAGCACCATCGTGGCACCGGTGGCAATTCTCGTTGCCATGGCAGGCTTCACAAAGCAAGAGCCGAGTTCAGACCAAAACACAACATCCAATTGTGGATTGCTGAATGTTAATGATTGTTGAGGCTTAAGAAGACAAAAAAAAAGAAAAAAAAAAAACTTGGAAAGTTGTTAGGTTCTCTAAACCACCCTCAAAGCAACTGCCTTGTGAATGAAGGAGGTTAATGCAAAATTGGAGTATTAAAAATTATTTCGACGGGAAAAAAAAAATCACACAAAACAAAATTTTTGCCTACAGTGGAAAATAAATATATTTTAAACAAAATTGATCCTATATTAAAAGTAAAAAACTTATTTTACATATTAATAACACAATATTTATTTTATATTTTATAAAAAAATAAAGAAAAAAAATTGCTGAGGTGCACACCACTGCTTTTTCATTCTATATGAAAAATAAAAGTTTTATTGACAACAATATTTTATATTTTATATAAGAAAAAGCCTAAAAAAAAAAAAAAAAAAGTTTCGTACATCTTTGAGTTACCCAACAAAAGCCAAATTTTATGGCTGTTCACTTGTGGTGTACACATTACATGTTTCATATTTATAGTTTTTAAAATTATTTATTTTTTATATTCATTTCAAACGCTTTTATAATTAGAGTTAATTTCAAAAATAAAAATATTTTATTATTTTGTGAAAATATAATAAAAGGAAAGTAAGTTAACATCAAACTTTATATGCATGCATTAATACATACATAAATATATATACACAATGTGAAAATAAATCAAAATAATTTTTACGAATAATTAATAATACATACATACATACATGTACGTACATAAGAGAAAGAGAATACATAGAAGGATGCACATTTGGATAAAGAAATGTGAGAATATATATTTAAAAAAAAAAAGAAAAAAGAAAGCAACCGTCAAAATTGAACATGAGGGCCTTAAATAAAACACCTCAATTTAATAAGAGGACCGAATTATTTTTGTCTCAACGGGGATTATACTAATTTCACTCAGACTTTCACAAACAAAAAATCGAATATGAATAAACCTACTAAAAAAGTTAAAAACCAACGAGGGAGCAACCAAATCGAAATGTAAAAACATCGGAAGGGCTAAAAGCTTTACCCCCAAGCTCGGAATCCGAAGTCCACGGTCGGCTTACATTGAATGATTATTTGCTGACTTTTTTGGCGTTGATAGCGATGGATTTGAGAGGACTGCAAAGGGAAGGGGGAGCGGCAAGGGCTGGGGACTAGATGTCGGATTGTGAACCAATTAATGTCACCAAAAAGAAAGCTCGTGAGTATCAATGCCGGCCACTTCACGACACGAATCGATGTGCTCTTATTTTTCTTTTCTAACGAGGAATGAAAAGAATGACAAAAAACAAAAAAAGAAAAAAGAAAAAAGAATGAGCCCATGAGATCTGAATGGTAAAGAAAAAGAAAATTTTTGTTCCAACAATTGGCACAAACACAAAATATTGTAAATCTCAATGAACTGTTTTTTAAAAAAATATTGCATTTACTATAATTTATTTTAAAAATAATATGAGTTTAAAGATATTTAAAAAATAATGAAAACAAAGAAATAAATGTGCTTTAAAATATTTTCACATTTTATAAATAAAATAACCTTAAAAAATTAATAAAAAAAGATCCATATAATTAATAAATTTAAGTAAATATCATCAAATAGTTTTAAAAAATGAGTTGATAAAAAATTTTAAAAATTATATTATTTAACTAATTATACTTAATTACATCTTTTTAAAAAATATATATTTTTTATCATCATATTCCTATCAAAAAGTGTAACAAAATTATTTATATTTCTAATAAATGTACTATTCTTTTACTATTTAAAATTATACTATCTTAAAAGGTAAAGAAACTCTTTCATTACAAATATTAGTAGTTTCATATAAGCTATTGTTGAACATTAGGGAGTAAGTAAGGGAAACTGTAAAATATTAATGAAGACTTTCATTGAGGTGAGTAATCAATTAATGTGGAGCCATAAGAAAGTTAAGTTTATCTTACAATGACAACGATTGAGACTACAATGTTACGTTAACCTAATTTTGAGATGCTGCACTCCTTTAACTTTATAATTGTAACATTGAATCTAATATAAAGAGCCAGACATGAGGTATCTTATCCAAATGTTTTTATCGCTTTAAGTTTCTCATTTAATACTTAACACCTAATGCATTTAGTGGATAATAAACTACTCAAGTCTCATTTTTTATACTCGTGAATACTTATGAAAAGGGTCTCTCGTTGTAAAATTGCTTGGAAAATGCTTAAGATTCATGTTCCTTTATCGATGACTTGTTCAACTTTAAAGCCTAAAAAGCAACTTGTTTTTGATCGACTTAAAAAATAACTTTTTTTTCTAAATTACTTTAAGAATCACGATGATTATTAGTTTATACTACATATAAGGTCATGATTAATAGCAAGACACTACCTTACCATTTACAAATAGAAATTTAATTTCAACCCAAATGAAGTCGAAATCGATCATATGGTTGCCTAGATTTAATCACCCAAGTTACTTATAAAATACTATAGTGCAAGCACCTTTTAATGTCTAAAGAATAGAGTAAGACCAATGTTAAAAGTTGATAACACCTCAATAGAGATTTCTTAAGAAAACTATGCATAATTATATGTTGAGGTAAACCTAACTTAACCTTTGGTGACCACATATAAAGTTAGTGAGAAAGTTCACCACATTAGGTATAACAGGCTTTAGCTCATATGCTTTGAGTGTGAAAAATATAGTTATAATAAGATTAGGGATTGTATTATAGGAGTTAATCTATAAGCAATAAGAGCACCACTATCTAGTATTAATTTGAGAACAAAAATAGAAAAACTAAAACAAAGGAGCAACTATAGTCCCTAAATGTTAGTTTAGAAATCACCTAAAAGGGGGATGCTTGGCTAAACATAACATTAGGGGTTACCTTTTACTTTTTAGGTAAAGGTTAGTTTAGTCACCAATGATAATTTAAAGTTTATGGTGTTAATAACAAATAAGGGGGATGAAATAACAAGGGCAATCGAAACCAATTTAAGGGTGAAGTGTTGTCATACAAATGTTGCATAACATAAGTTTTGGAACATTAATTAGAAAAACATCATATGTCAAGGAAAGGAAGTCGACCAATACAAAGATTGGCAACACAAAATCATTAATGTCTTCCATATTAAGCTCATGACTTTATAATTCCATTGAAGAATAAAATACTAAGAATTAACCTAAAGATGAATATAATAACTTATCCTCCATGTCAATATAGTTGGTATAATTAAATTTACAAGTCATCTATCTATATATTAGATCACATAATTCTCTGACTTATAATAAGGCTTGTCTTATAAGTAAATAGGACGTAGCCTTTATTCTTATGAAGAAAGTACTATGGATTTAGGAGTGAAACTTAATCAAACTAACCTTATGTCCATAATCATTGAAAATTCCTCTTCTCTACTCAGGTCCTTAAACCAAGTTTGCTCACTGCCATATAAACCATTGGATTAAACATTAGTGATGGATTATGATATATAAATCAATTAAGAAAGTTCACCCTTAACTATTGTGGCCAAAACACTTAAACTTATGGCTAATTAAGTAATGAAAGTTTAGAGAATGTCTCTCTTTGACTATATTTAAAAGTCTTTACTATCATCTTATATATACTCCTTTCTTTGTTTCCTTTTTATTATTAATAAATCTTTTAAATTGGAATTGTTGTAGAGCCGTAAGTAAGGAGTTCTTGTAGGTTCTAAAATTGTTACTCTAGTTACACAAACCTACTATTATTGCTTTTGTTGAGCTTCAATTTAGTCACACCGAGGCAAGAATTAGGTACTCTAGTTACCTTTAAAAAGAAGTAAGGGGATTTTTGGTGGAATTTTCATTTTTTAGAATAAAAAAAGAGGCACATTTATAGCTTCTATGATGTTATAAGTAGTTTCTCCATGTCAAAATCATAAAATGTCTAAAGGACTTAGTATTTTGTAATAGTCTACTTAAGTTTATACCATTATAAAAAGTAAGAACTTTGTAGCTTAATTATGCTTCCTCAGCTCATTGTTAAAGACTTAAATTCAATAAAAGTCCAAAAAAAAAGAGAAGAGAATGAGAAGTGAGACATCATGGTTAAACCCTTTTTATAAGCTAGATTAATAATATAAAATTAGTCAACTTAGGATTTGTTGGCCCTTAATTCATATAGATTAGGGGTCATTCTTATTTTAAAAGTATAATTTAACTATTCTTCATTAAATTGAACAGTAAGGAAACCATACAATCAACTAACATACCATTTTACTTTCAAGAAACATGGCTTACATACAAAAAATTAGTGCAAGTTATACATGAGAGATGGAATAAAATAGTTAATGTCATTATTGCTTTGAAGGAACTTACTGTAACTTTTTTTAAATGGAACTGACATGTGTTTGGTAACATTTTTTTACAAGAAAAAAATCCATTAGCTTACACATAGGAATGCCAAAAAACGATGGAAAGGAGTCATCATCCAAGTTTGTTTCAATTAAAGGGTGCTTTAGAGAATTGGTTACATAAAGTATTTAAATAAGAATAGTTATTATGGTTTCAAAAATAATAAGATGAATCTAGGATAGGGACAGAAATACAGTGTTTTTACATAACCACTATTATTCATAGGAGGTGGAATAAAGTCAATAGAAATGTGAATGGAAATTGAATATGAAATATAAATGGCTTAAAACATCTTGTTTCATATATTTTTGTGAACTTTACACCATTAAATCATAACCAATTTAAGAAATGGACTCAAAAAGATTCCCAAGTCTTCCTAATTAAGCAAATCTAGACTCTTATGCTCATTTAGATTTGATAAAATGTAACAAGCCTTGATGTAAATAAACCTTTTTAAAGCCTCAAGTAAGGATAGCTACCATGCTCTCTTTTACAAAAAATTTTGGAATATTATTGGTAAGTTTGTCACCTTATTGGTGTTAAATACATTGATTCATACTCATATTCGTTATCATGTGAACTCAAGTCTTCATTTTAATTCCCAAAAAACCACGCCTAGAACTCATTTTAAAATTTAAACCTACTAACCTTTGTAATGTGAATTATAAAATCATTACAATGTTCATTGTGAATAAATTGAAGGAGGTTTTACTACATTAGAAACAAGCATCTATGCTTTGGATAATTTGATTTGCTTATTTTATAGTTGGGATTTTAACTTAATATATTTATAGCTATAGAACTCCTAAAAAGTTGTTAAAGAGCAACAATATTAAAACATATGGGGAAAATGTTACATTGTTTGCCAAAGCATAATTCTCAACAATTGGCATTTTAACGATAATATGTTGCTTCATTTACTTCTTCCCCTATTACACATACCACAGAGATTGAGAGTACGCACGGATGAAAGCACTTGTAATGTCTAAATTATAAGAAATAAGTAATGTCCCTTTAAGAGAAATATACTCTTAAACACATGTTTCAAAGTTAAAAGAGCTAAATAGTGAGGAAAGAACTAAAATTGAAATAAAATATGACAAGGATGAAAGCATTGATATGGATGTTGATAATAAGAACACTTTATTACCTTATCAGTTATCATTTTCACCAACTTAAAAGACTAATATAAGTGTCAATTAGAACTTTTATCATATTATTTAAAGTAACCAAAGCAATATAGAACTCTTTGTCAACAATACCAATAGTGTTTTGTGAAAGGCTATTTCTAAGGTTTATAATTAGGAGATGTTAACATGCTACTACCAAATCTTTTGATTTTTGCAATTGTAAAATTAATTGGTATGTTTTTACTCCATTTACTTAGAAATTTACTACATCCCCTCATTTGTTGGAAGTGATTTGAGTATAGCAATAACATGGATTAATAATCTAATTGGAGAACCCTAAAATATTGCATCAGTATTTCACAATATCAATAATAATACAAAAGATGAGGTTTCCTTTGTTTTCCAACCACAAGAGTGTAACTATTTTACAGATATAATGGCAAAGCAAAGATTGAGTAAGTACTCTAATTATCTTACATGCATATTAAAATACAATTTAATTATTGAAGATTAGATAAATTGATAAACTTGTATAAATTTTGCCTTAAAGAGAGAATATCCTTTGAATTATGTCTCTTAAAAGATAATAAGCTTCCTTTAATTTTATAAGAAAGGTAAAATTATAATTTTTTTTCTTATGATCTCTTAATATATTTGAAACTATCACTTTTTTATTCAAGATCTTTACACATTTTTTATAAAAAAATAGTTAATATTAATATCATCTTATCTTTAAAAAATATTTTCATTTACAAATAATTATGTCATTGCTCATATGAACACAACACCTCTAAGTTATACAAAGAATTTTTTAGGGATGCAAGACACCGTCAATTATTTAATGTACCTGGTTAGAATCAAGTTATGTCTGGCCATATATGTTTAATAAGAAGTGAAAGCCCAAAACCACTTATTGGCCGCATATTTTATTGATTTTACTTTGATGGCTATGTCAGTAGTCTATGTAATATTGATCAATAGCTTCTAAGTTACCTTGAAGTCCAGAGCTCGAATATCTCTCACCCCAAATAATTTGCCCTTGTCCTTTTATTTTTAATCAACCAAGAAAGCCAAAAGGGCAAAAATAAAAATCACTTAATCGCAGAGTTAGGGAATTTTGAGTGTGCACACTCGCATTTGTTGGCCTCCTAATCGGCTGCCAACGTTACCACTGACACTCAGACTGACTCCTTTTGTTGCCATTGTGGCTCACCTTTCCCCGTCCCATCCGCCCCTGCGGGTGGCTACCAGCATCAGTATCCACAATCGCTGGAAACCCTTATGGTTGTCACTCTATAGCCTTTCCCTCTACAGAAAACATCATAGGTTCCATTTGTGCATTAAGAAACGGGTGGATTCTGATCAGTCATGGTCCCTTTTTTCTCGCATGGCCCTTTTGGCACCCCAAAAAAAAATTCCTCGATGTTTCATATTCTACTTTTTTTTTTAATAAAATTGTTGTTTACAGTCGTTAGCGAGGGAGGCTAATAATAAAGTCAATAGAATTTTTAAAAATTTTAAATTTTAACTTTAGAATTTAGTCCTTAATCTTACCAATAAAAGAAATTATTGTTTATATAGGCTGAGTCGTATCGTCAACATGTTATTCACAAATGGTATATCGTGCTTTCAATAGAGTTAAAGCTCCGGTCCCAATTCATTTGCAGTCCCATGTCATCACTTTTTTTAAAATAATTAATTAAAATCTTAAATCTACATAAAAATTCAAGTAAATACTTCATAAATTCTTATAAATGGTATATTGTAAATCTACTAAAAAATTTAAGTTAGTATGTTAGAAAACTTATTAATTATTTATAAGATATTTATATTTAATAATGTAAAATTTTACATTTGATCTAGCTAAATCTTGATAGAGTCAAATGAAGATAAGAGATTGGAGAGAGTTAAAGAAGATCAAATTTCAATTTGATATTAGTACTCTAATATTTTAGTTAGTGAATAGTATAATTATATAAGAATTAACGTGATTAACAAATAATTAATGTTTACTTTAAAAATAAGGTCTCTAAGATATTTATAGTCAAATTTAAATATTAACATGGTCGATAGAATAATCTTGATGTAGTGTGTGGGGGGGCATAAAGAGTGACATATTTATTCAAGAAAGGTCGCATTTCTCCGAGCCAGGCTGATGAAAGGTATCGGAAGGTATGATTGAGAGAGGCAAGGATCCATTAGCAGTTCATACTGATTGTACATCCCAATACTTCTTAACATGCTTTCTTGAGATGTATTATCCCCGTGTCCTTTGCAGAAAATAATTTCAGGCCAAACAGACATTGCGCCTTTTGCAATGGCAGCAACTGTATGTCTCCCCTTCCTTCCCACCTGGATTGACAAATCCAGAAATGTTCGTCAGTGAAAACAAAGTATTACCAAAATACGGATGCATGAACATGTGCTTGTATTGGAAGTTGTTCACAGTGGACGTAAATGAACAGACTTATTTTATTAAGAAGAAAATATATTGAGTATAAAAACTATTTAAAAAAGAGAGAGAGAGAGAGAGAGAAACTAAAAATGTATGTCGGATTAAAGTATAAGCTTTCAAGATTATTTGTTATCTTGAACAAACAAATTTTCATTCTAAAAATTGATTAAAAAATTTAATTAGAGACAAATGAAGAAGATTATTACATATAAGACAACCATTTGTCTCCGCGCCCCTACAAAACGTGGAGGTTTAAACAGAGGCTAGTTTAGCAAGAAGAGCAAAAATTTCCTTTTTTAAATATGAATACTGTGCTCTTGAATTTATCACTCCGCATCAAGATAGGCTTTTTGTAATGTTCAACAAATTCATCAAGCTATGTCTTGATCTTATGGATTTGTTTTTACAGCCCGCTTTACAACTTGTAAATAATCTTCATAACCACCAAATACTCATTTTCTCTAGGACCGGCAGCCTGAATCGTTGCTTGTTTACCAAATAAGATTAGAAATGGCCTCACCGGAATGTGAAAAAACTTACGAAGAGAAATATTGATGGGAAAGTATGATAGCCTTGTAAATGGGCAGAAGGTTTGCTCGCTTGCTACCAAAAATGTATAGAATTTGCCTCACGAAATGTGCAGGGTTTATGAAGAGAAATAATGATGGGAAAATATGATAAACCCTGTAAAGGGGAAGGTTTTGCTTGCTCAAGTGGGACAATGCTGGAGGAATTTTGATTAGAAGAGAGACCACAAGGGAAGCACGCCCAGTGGGATAGATAGGAACGATTACTAGATTCAGGGTAAGCTCACAAGATTGATTTGGGCTTTAATCATCGAGATTGGAATGCCAAATCTTTTGGATATGGATTTACGAGATCTCAAATCTTTATGCTCAATGTCATCGTCTAGACCACCACACCCAACAAAAAAAAAATATATATATATATAAATTCTGAAAAGTAATATAAACAAGAATATTACTTTAAACGCTAAAAATATGAGATTTTCGTGAATCTTAAATATCTCCCATGAGGCATGGAAAATAAACCATTTTGTTGCAAGGGGAGCTGATTGTGAAGAAGAATAATTCCCAATTTTACTATGATCTCATTCATTTTGAGAGGAGTTAAGAATTTTGTTGTCGGTCAATATTCCCCATTTGAAATTCTTTAAACAGGTTGCGGTGCAAAGATTATGTCATAACCCACAGGAATTTGAGTCGAAATGAGAGGGGATTTCCCGTACTGCTGCTCATGAACTCTGAATCGTTGACTACTAAGCTGCATGTTAAACTAGACTCTAGACTAAACAATTCTATAGTTTTTTCCTTTCTCTCTCTCTCTCTCTTTTTTTTTTTAATCATTTGGGTGAGTAGAATCAACAATTATAGTAATGGGTGAACAAACTTGCAAAAGATTCAACGGGAAAATGTAGGTGTGCCCTGATCCTCCCTGTCTCTGTCCGCTGGTCAGCCCCTATCCCTTTCCTCGGTTCCACACGCCACTGTGCACTTTTAGTGGAAGAAAATTTTTACGGACACAGTCTCTTAGACATAATTTTATTATATATTTTATATAAAATAGTTTAGATTATATAAATAATATTTTTGCATATATATAATATATAATAAAATAGTGTAAAATTATAAAAAAATTGTAATCATCGTTATAATAAAATCATCAGTATAATATAAAATATTTTTTATATAATATACAATTATTCTATATTTGTTTATGTTCATAAAATTTGTGCGTCTATGTAATTTTTTTCTCTCTTTTTAATTCAATCTGATGCCACACAAAGTCAAAATACTTACTAAAGGAACAGATGGCTGACCCATGAAGTGATGGTTTGAACGCATTTTTACCCATAGATTTATAACAACTTGAGACACTGATTAGCCCTTTTAAAAACAATAGATCTTAAGCCAGAGTATTAAATAATACATACAAAAAAAATATATATATTTACACAGACGTAGAAATTAGACAGTAATAAAACTGTAACACATAATTATTCAGGCACAGTAGTAGAAACATTGTTACAGGTGAAACCGCGTTGATATAATAAAACATTTACATGTGCCATCTGACTGAGAGCCCATCTCATTTACTGCTCCTTTAGCTCATCAGTATGTCAGTCGGCTGCCTGCATCGTGAATGTGTACGTAAGCCCACTCTTTCACCTCTCTCTCTCTCTCTCTCTCTCTCTCTCTCAGAGTCTTTTGAAGTTTTGAGATCCTACACTATCAATTCAACCAAGCTCTAGAGTTCTTTAAAGCCTCATTAAAATCGTTCAAGGCCAATACTTCGTTCCACAAGATGCCTCCACTCATGAACTTTGGTTTCAGAAAGGTACTTCTGCTTTGTCTTATATTGCTTCTCTTTACTGCTGTTCGCCAGTGTGGCTGCTCAGACGGCAATCAGCTTGGAAGCAAACAGTTTTTTGGTAGAAGAAGAATGTTAGAGGTGGAAGAAGATACAGACCAGCGGCCTAAGAAAAAGTTATCCACAAAGAATCAAACCAAGTTCATGAAACCAAACTTGTCCACCAAAAACCAAACCAAGATCAAGATAAGCCTTTCCGCCAAAAACCAAACCAAATTTAAAAAATCCACAAATTCAACCAAAGCATCAATCACTAGCATCCTATCCAAGAATGAGCTTAAGAAGCTAAATTCCACTCCCCTGCTCAAGAAGCTCACCTCTAGTAACTCCACCAAAACCTCCAATAAGAAAACCACCTCAGATCTGCTAAAATGTGGGTCACCCATGAACAAAGCTGCCAAGCTCACTTCCACAGAGCAAAGCTCAATCCTCACATACCAGAAAGTCGGTGACCCGGAATCCCCAGCACAAAATAGCAAGAACCAAAGGACCACAGACAAGAAATCCAACCAAAAAATGACAACCCAGAAAGAAAAGAATCCCAGTTGTCTTGATCAAGAGGATGAAGATGATTTAATCTCCGAGTTCAGAGATTTACCATCTAGGCTCCAACAAACTCTGATGCCAGACCTGGAGAGAATCTCGATGGCGTCCAGAAGGTACCTCAGAAAGGCTAACAAGGAAATGAGCAGAGGGTTCAAACCCTATGTTGGCAATAAGTACGCACCAACCATTGCCTCTGCAGTCTCTTTTGCCTTCGTTCTAATCCCTCTTCTTCTCGTTTCCTTGCTGTTCCACCGCATCAAAGCGCATTTTTCCCTGCAAAAGATATTGATTTTCATCCAAGTTTACCTCTCAATCTACTTCTGCATCCTCTGCCTCACTTCACTGGTCACCGGCCTCGAGCCCCTCAAGTTCTTCTACACCACGTCGCAGTCCATCTGCGTTCCTTTAATGGTGCTGCAGACACTTGCCTACGTCCTCTACCTGCTGTTGCTGTCCATATATCTGGTTCTGGTTTTGGCTAATAAATCTGGGCTGGGCTCGAAGCTGCTGGGCCTGGTCCAGACTTTTGTGGGCTTCGCGGTTGGGCTGCATTGCTACTCGGCCGTGTTTCGAAGAGTGGTACTGCAGCAGCCACCCAAGACAAATTGGAAGGTCCATGGGATTTATGCCACCTGCTTCCTCGTGATTTGTCTGTTTGCTACAGCCGACGGGAGAAAGAAGTCCTACTTGGAGGATGGCGGCGAAGAGGGCAAGAAGAACTAGTTAATATGCACACAAAAAATCCATTTCTTTTTATAAATGCAATATGACCCTTTTTGTCATTCTAAATTTTTAGCTCTTTATCCTCTCTTTTTTTTTGTTTTTTTTAATTTTTGGTTTAGCGCATTGGCGGGGGTGTAATTTTTTTTTTTTTTAATCCACCTTTAATTTTTAGTGGGCATTACAGTGCAATTGGCCAAGCAACCATGGCTTTACTATAGAAAATGAAAATGAACGGGATATTCAATCCTTAGCTTGATTATGTCGACCCATCAGTCAGAAGTTTTGTTGAATATTGATTAAAAAAGAAAATTTTTTTTTTAAAAAAAAAGAGCAAAAAAGTTCATATTGCTAAAATACAGTAGGTAAGGGCAGGTAAGGGCATGGGAGTAAGATTCTTGACCAAGGGTGCCGGTGGCTTAAGACAGGAATACGGATAACCGACGTTACTTTACAGGTCCACGCCAGTTTGAGATATTTTGCTGCCGTAACTGCTCTGCTCTGCTCTGTTTGGGTTTGCTTCTATTTGTAGTTGTAGTTGTGACTTGCAAGTAGATACGATCGTTCCTAGTTTTTGCAACAATTTTTTTGACTATGGATTAAGCATTTTCAGTTCAAAAATAAGTACATGATGAAAATTTTGAACCAAAATAAGTATATAAAAAATCATCCACTCCAATCGGCAACTTTTATTTGTTTTATAGAGCAGATGGGTCACTGTCCCTTGCAATCTTCTGTGAATCCGCTCCTTCCTCGCCTCGACTGAGTGGAGTAATGGTTGAAAAAGTAGGTATTATAATTATTATATTTTTTATTAAAATTTATCAATTATAATCATTAATCATTATTTTTATTTTTAATGATCATATTGATGAGATACTGAATAAAGATAATAAAAATAAAAAATTTTAATTCTTTTTTTTTAAATAAGTCTAAAAAAAAAGCTCACATTTTTCTTATCTTTGAATATTGAATTTGTTAAATTTAATAAACTTATATTATTTTAGTTACCTTACCTATTAAGTGTACACTAGTGAAAAGATTCACTATATCTTACCTATTAAGTGTACACTAGTGAAAAGATTCACTATATCTTAAAATGATAGTCATTGTAGCCTATTGCACTTTAATAATTCATTTATAGAAGTAAATTATCCTTAAAAATAATCTTTCTGCATGCACCATTTTATTTATTTACAATTGATTTAACATTTCAACAGCATCGGCAGTACCCTTTTTCGGTAACCTCATTCACAGAGCCTTATGTTTGATAATACCCTCCCCTTCAAGCCTTGCTCTCAAGGCTAGAAATCTAGGAACTGCACCTTAAGGAAGGACCAATCCTCCCATGTTGCATCTGATTCTGTCAAATTCGACCAATGTACTAACACTTGGGGCACAACTCTATTATGACGCTTCACCATTCTTCATTCGAGCACTGCAAGTGGCTCTGCTAATGGTTGTCCTTCTCTTCCCATTACTGGTAGCTGCGACATAAGCTGTCCTGACTGCTTCATTAAGCGCTTCAAAAGTGACACATGAAAAATAGGATGAATGGCTGTTGTACTAGGTAGCTGCAGCTTATATGCCACCTCTCCAATCTTTTCTACTATCTGAAACGACCCGTAAAACTTGGAAGCCAGTTTCAAATTCTTCCTAAGTGCCACCGAAACCTGCCTGTAGGGTTGGAGCTTCAAGTACACCCAGTACCCTACGTGGAAGACTCTCTCAGATCGCTTCTTGTCTGCAATCTGCTTTATCCTGTTCTGTGCCTTAAGAAGCCGTTTTCATAGCATTCCACTGATGTGTTGTCTTTCCTGCACCCATTGTTCTGTAGTTGCCACCCTGAATTCTTGTAAGGGCAGTTCTATGAATTGAGGTAGAGGGTACTCGTATAATGCTTAGAAAGGTGTCATTTTTAAGGATAACTGGTAACTACTGTTATACCACCACTCAGCCAAGTGGAGCCACCTGTAAGGTTTCAAGTTTACTGGTTGTGCATCAATTTTGAGAGGCATGTCATGCTCTTAAGACCTCATTAGTGGCATTCCCATAGGTTCTCTAAATACATCCTCATAAGCCTTCAAGACTTTTTGTAAAACTTCAGTGGGTTCCATCTGCTTCTGAGTTGTTACTCCTTTCCTCCTGTCCTGCTCCTTAAACTTGATAGAACAAAGGTGTGCTTGAACTTTGTCTTTCTCCTTCTTTACCAACTTCTACAATTTGACTCAAGTAATCAGTTTCAAAGTAGCCCCCTGTTTGTTTGTTGTGCCTAAAATCTCTACTGTTTTTCCTTCCTTCACAAAGGATAGTTTGTAATGTTTAAAATCCATCAGTATGGGGTTAAACTTTCCCAACCAATCTACCCCTAGTAATATATCTAAAAAGCCTAAATTCATGATCCTGAGATCAACCTTAAACACTTGCCCTTGCATTCTCCATTCCAAATTACAAACTTTCTCCTTGCTAGTTACTTTATGCCCATCACCAATTGTGATCACCAGTGGTTGCATGAGAACCCACATGCAGGAAATCTCTTTGGCTAAGGCTGAATTCAAGAAGCTATGTGTACCCCTAAGTCAATCAAGATCATTATATTCCTATTGCCAGTTTGCCCCTTCACATGTATGGTGTTCAATCCTGCAGCTCCCGTTAAGGCATAAATAAAAATAAAGCTTTGTAGCTCCTGCCTTACCTCTGGTTCTAATTCTTGAAATTCATCATCGCTGTCCTCTTCCCCTTCTTTTTCTCCTTCCCTTATCATCTCTCCTTCCATTGTATTAAAAGTATTCCTTTTATTACATTGGTGGCCTAGAAAATACCTCTCCCCACACCTCCAATAAGCATTTACCTTTCTATTCCCTACATGTGGATTCCTCGTCTCTCTTCCAATCGTGTTAGGGACATTTAGCCTCCTCATACTGACCTTATTACTCCATCTATAATTCCTTTCCCCTGTATGGTTTGACTCCTTGAAAGTTATCCCCGCATTTTGTTTATCCACTATAGTTGCCTTAGCTATGCTTCTCTGCACTTTCCCTATATTGGCAACCACTTGTTCCTGTAATCTTGACAGTTCATATAGGTGGTTCAAGGACTTAGGCTCCCACATCTTCATGGCAGATTTAATAGAATCCTGTAACCCACTGATGTAACTTGACACGAAGTATTCTTCATTAACGCCTTAAGCTCTCTAAACTTCTCTTAGTACTCTCGTAGCAACACTTCCTGTGTCAGTTTGTTGAATTCCTATACTACATCCGAGAATTTACTTGTTCCAAACCATACACACAGGTCATCTACAAACTTTTCCCAAACTACTTCCTCTTGATCCACCAATCAACCTTCATACCACAATTCTGCTTGCTCCCCTAAGTACATTGCTACTACCTTCACTCTATCCTGCATGGTCACATTACACAAGCGAAAATAACGATTGCACTTCATAATCCACTCCCTAGGGTTTGTTCTTTCAAAATAAGGCAGAGAGACCCTAGGATTCAGGTTAAGATTCCCTTCCTTACTTCCATCTCTCTCACTATCTCTCTTGTAAAATTTTTTCTCAAATTCTTTTGGTAAAGGCAGAATCCTTGGTTGCTCCCTCAGATTCTGATTTCCATTTGCACTCTTAGGATCCGTGGTCTTCGGTAACTCTACTGTTCTACCATTATCAAGGTGAGATTGTCCTGTGTCCTTACCTCGATAAAAGTAGTCGGGGACCTTTTATGAAAGTGCCTCCACCAATTGCTTCAAGGTTGCGTTATCCTGTTGTAAACTGGAATATTGTTCCTCTAGCCTTCTAATGGCTTCTTCCTTATCTGCAGGCATAGCGGTTTCACCAGTTCCTACATTCTTCGATTTCTTCGCCGGATTGCGCTTGCTGCCACGGAATCAACTGCTCTGATACTAGATTTGTCACGCCCTCCGGAAAGTTAGGTTTAGCGACGATGGTTTCAAAACATAATCACGGTTCAAGCAACGAGAGAAGAGAAAGGGAGAGAGAGAGAAACAGAATTGTAGAGAGAGAATGGAAAACACCTAAACAATAACATAAAAAAATAATATATTAGAAGGTTGTATAGTTCTTAGAAAAAAAAAAAAAAAGTCTATAGACTTGTTAAATCTTTATATATTGGTTAAAGTAAACACCTAAATAATAACATAAAAAAAATTGATAATATTTTGATTTTTAATAGATTTTTAATTATTAGTATTGATAAATATGTGTATACAAAAATTATGAATGATACTTATATTATTATATTATTATATGCTTATATATTGATAAAATGCCTATGTGTAGTTCTAATATAGATTTAATAGTTAGTACAAAATTATTACTTTGCATTATATTTTAACACGAAGGATTTAGGATAAGTAAATGTCATTTTGAAAATAAAAATTATAAGAACTTATAATGATACTTTGTTATTGTAAAAGCATTACATAAAGAGAATTTTAAAAAAAATTAAATGTCATTTTGGAAATAAAAATTATAAGAACTTATAACGATACTTTGTTGTTGTAAAAGCATTATATAAAGAGAATTTTTAAAAAAATTGAATATTTTGATATCAAACTTATGCTAATTCCTTATGACGCATCTTTAAACTTGCTAAAAAATATTAGTAAAAATGTATCTTAATTCAAGTATGTAGAAATTATTAATAATTTAATGTATTTAATGAATTATACATGTCTTGATATTACCTATATAGTATACAAATTAAGTAAATATACACATAATTTAAACTATAATCCTTGAAATAATCTAATAAGAATTCTAAAATATTTAAGAGACATCATGAATTATGATATATTTTATAGTGAATTTCTATTATATTAGAAAGGTAAAATGATACTAATTAAATTTTTTTATTTAAATGAAATAATATTCATAAATAATTATGTATTCATTCTTAGAGTTAAAGAAATGACTTGTCTATTAAATAAATAGTTATTGTTTAGTTCCTTATGGAATATGAGTTTATAATCTTGGAGATAACTAGTGTAGAAGCAAATTGACTAAGGAATTTCTTGATAGATATTCCACCATAAGTAAAATTAACGCTATTAGTGTTAATATATTGTAACAACCAAGTTATTATTACTTGTGTAAAGAGCAAATTATTTAATGAAAAAAACAGAGATATTCATTTAAGATATGAAATAGTGAAGTAATTGTTAAATAACATAATATTATCACTTAATTTTGTAAGGTTAAAAATGAATTTAATTGATTCTATAACTAAATTACTAATAGAAAATTAGTGAAAGTTACATTAAAAGGAATGAGACTAATGCTTATAGAGTATAGTTAAATGTGATTAAAACTCAATATACGTGATTAAAGATATCTTGAAGTAAATGTATATAGCTAATAACAAGTCACTAATTAACATTATGTGTATTATCAAATTATAAGTCTTTTCTTATGTTATAAATAATGTAATGATTTTAATGTTTAAAATTAAGTTATATTTTTAATGAATTTTATAATACTTATAAATGGTGTATTATTAGAATGCACATTTGATAGATTCGAGTATATAAAAGTATAGTGAAACCATTCTAATAAGATTATAGACAAAATTTCTAAAACTTTTATGAAAATAAACTAAATATGCACATGATTTTTCAATGCCTAACTTTGTTAAATAACACTATCTCAAAGAGTACAACATAGAAACAAATTTGACGATGTTTATTAAGAAATTATGATTTATAAAAATCATTATTTCACTATATTTATGAATATTAAAATTTATATGTCATAATCTTAGTTCATATCCCAAAAGACACCAACGATAACATATTATATTTTCACTAAAATCCAACAAAGTTCAACTTTTTAAAATATGTGGATAAAATATTAAAAATAAGGATATTTTAATTACTTATCTTTTACTTTGTAAAAACAAAAATTTTAAAAAAGTCTAATAAATATATGCAAAGTCCAAATATAAGCTTGATATGAAAAGTCACTCTAATGTCTTAACTGGTCCACTTAACCCAAAATCTTTTTAAAACCTTTTTAAATTATACTGATCAAATTTATCATTTTGACTAGTTATATTTTCTTCCTAAATACTCATTAATTATAACTATTAATTATTATCTTTATTTTTAATATTCATATTTATGATATATTAATTTAAAAATAATATAAATAAACGTTCTTCTTAAAAAAAGTATAAAATAAGCAATTTCTCTTTCTTATGTTTATACCCTAAATATTAAAATTATTTAGTTTGATAGATCTGTATTGTTTCTATTATTTTACTTATAAAATGCATAATAGAAAGATTTGTTATATATTGGAAGAATAATAACATTCCTTAAAATTACCTTTAAGGACAATACTTTTACATCTCTCAAATTGATTTTTTTTTGTGCAAACTTTTTTTTTAAATCAAAATTTCAATTTATTTATGTATACTTTGCTATCAAAGCCACTCCATGCTAAATGCTTTCCATTGCTAGAAGTGAATCCGTTTCTACACACACTTCCCTGAACCCACATTGCCAGGCAAGTTCCAGGCCTGTTGCAATGCTCCAGAGGTCGCTACTAGTGCAGAACACCGTCCTACACCGTGTCCATAACCCAGCAGCCAATTTCCTTATAAGTCCCGTAAGAATCCTCCCGCATGGGTCATCCCTGGATTTTCTTTAGAGGCACCATCTGAGTTTAACTTAATCCACTTCCCTGTTGGGAGTGCCAACCTATCAATTTTAGTTAGGATCCCAGGCTATATAAGGCTCCTAAGATATTAATGCGTAGTAGGCAGAGCGTACTGAGAAGACTCCATTTGATGTGCAATTCCATTTTATCTGGTCCACATTGTCTTCTTCTTACACAAGCAATATGGTAGCCAGAGACTCTTGCTCTTCAGGGTAGCCAATCATCCAGTGGGTGCCAGTCCCATCCCACCCCTCATATCCAATAAATTTCTATTGTGGAGAGGCCATGGCACTTTGGATTGAAGGGGCTCTATACCGAGCCAGCAGTCTTGCCAAAACTTCACCCCTTTCCCATTTCTAAGAGGTGAGCTGCTGTTTTCCTCAACAAATTCATTGACACGTACCATGCCTCGCCAAGTTGCAGACACTACCCATTTATATTCAATTCTCGACTGTCCTGCCTTGGCAATATTTTCCTCTAAGAACTTCCACCCATAAACTGGATTGTTCGGTCTAAAAACGCCAATTAAGTTTTGAAAGCATTGCATGATTTGCTACCCTCGCTAGTATAATTCCCAATCGGCCCTCATTCTTGGGTTTGCACACCGTTCACCAATTACCAGATGCTCCTTTCTACGCTATTTTGTATATATTCCATAGAAAATTTTCTGTTATATCTATCCAACCGATCACAGAAAGCAGCGCGGGCTACCATTTGCATGATGGGGGAATGACTGTAGTTATCGCCTTGATCAATTTTAGGTGATCCGCTAGAGAGGGGTGATGTGCCTTTCAACCTATGAGCTTCTCGGTTATGAGATGAACTGTTTGATTCGCATATCGTTAAAATGTCAGTAACACTAACTTACAGTATGTCGAATTATGAATGAACATCTCTATATCAGAATTCAGGATAGAAGCGAAGTCCTTGCGGTCGCCCAATTGTCGAGCCACAGTGGGTCTTACGACCCAAAGGAACATTGGATACCTCATGCAGTACCCAATGCTCGTCCTCGATATCGTCTGACATTGGGAGTTACCGGGACCATTGATTCTTGCATGCTCAGACGTTGTCCTGCAGTCTCACAAAAACCATAAAGGCAGCTATTAATGACTTGCACCTGCTAGGAGTTAGCTTCTGCCATCAAAAATTATACCCTCAGCAAAAGGTAAGGTGTGATGGGTCAGGACCTTTGCCTATGGAGAAAAATGGGCTTCCAGCCGATACCCTATCATTTGCCCAGGTTGGTCCATGCATCGAACAAATAAATAAGGAAAAGATCTCCTTGTTTGAGACCAAATAAACAATGAGTCTGTAGCTACTGCATTACATAACACGCGAATGCTCGCCGATGTTACATCACTTATAACCAAAACAATCCAAGAAGTAGGAAGAGCTAAAATTCACATAGGGTACTTTTTAGAAAATCCCAGCTAGGTAAGTCATAGGCTTTTTCAAGGTCCAATTGAAGTGTCGCGTTACATGAGGAGGAAACCAGGTGCAAGAAAATGGAACCAAAAGTTCACAAAATAAATAGCCAACAATGGGGTTTCTTTGATAGGACCCGAAATTCCGGGTCCACATTCTCAAAAATCATTGCCTTACCACACCCAAATGTTCCTACGCGCTCTTCTGCTCTCCCTCCTAAAGAAGTAATATTCAAATGGACGATTTCACGGGTTAGCACCAGGCAGTGAGAGCCTTGCAGTCAATGCACGCGAAACAATCTGCGCGTGGGAATCTAGAGAACATGCCAAAATTTTTCGGCTACTTCGTTAAAACAGCATAGCACTAGATGGTTCGACGTTTTTCCACGACAAAAGCGTCCCTGTCTCTCTATCCGTGCTGTCAGAATCAAACAAATCCGAAAAGCATCTCAACGGGTCCGTCCTCAAGCTCTACTCCACTCCCACATCTCTCTCTCTCTCTCTCTCTGCCGATTCTAATTTTCTGACGCTTGAGGGAGGGAGAAACGGCTGATAATCAGTATCAGTGCTTTGGCTTCTCGCCTGTGTTTCGTGGGAACGCCGCCTCGTTCGGGGTACTCATTTTTCATTGCCCTTTTTCTCTTTTTGACACTCTTTTTCTGCCCCTTTTGCGCCTTTCTTTTCCGCTTTCAAACTCATTGCTTTTTCTAAAGCTTTACTCTTTCCCTCTCACTTGCATGGAAGAGGGAGCGATTATTTATTTATTTATTTTCTTTCTTTTTAGAATTTTGTTGATTGAATGCATTTAAAGGTTTGTTCTTTTAGATCTAAGTGGTTTCGTAGTGCTGTGGTTTGTTTGGGAAGTGGTTGTGGCGTCTTTTTGTGTTTGGGGTGTTAAGATCTTTCTCTTTTATTCGAAAATTGTAGATATCAGTACAACTAAATGGATAGGTTTCGCATGTAACAGAAATAAGTACTACTGATGAAATAAAACTGCCTAGTTTCTTGTTGTAAAATAATTATCCCTTGCCAGTTTGTTGGGTGGAAGCAGCTGGCATTTGAATTCTGTAGTTTATTCGAATTTGGGTATGGTAATAAAAATTACGGTTGCTGAAGTTTCTTGTCTTGCTATGGTATATGTGCAATCATTCTGATGTTAGCCATTGATCCTCCTTCCTTTTCTGTTTGAAAGGTGAATTTTTAGAGAGAGTTGGGGATTTGAACCCCAACATCTCTCTGTCAAACCCCTTCAAGGGATTGAGGTGGCCACCAGGGCTATTGTTCCTTTATTCTTGCATATGAACACTTGGTGAAATTCCCTTCAGGAAAAATGGGATTGACTTTGTACTTGCTCTTGTAGGTTTGCCCTTCAAACTCATAAGCCAATGCCTGAAGAAGTATGTCAAAAGGATATGTTAGGGACAGGATCATAGTGTGTGACGTAGACAATAAAATTTAGGTAATTGAAGAGCTTTTATAATAGATTTGATCTGAAAATAGGGTTAGCAGTGAAAAGAAATGATCTAGTAGGCTTAATGGCAATTGACTGAATATGCATCCTTCTAACAGACATGGCTGTAATTAGTTTGTCATTTAGAAATTATGATCTATGCAACTGTTGTATGCCTGTGCACCTTTACTGCATAGGAGGACAAGGTTATGAAATTTTTGCAGTTTTGTGATTTCCACGTTGTTGTGTTTGACTTATGCACTGCTGAACACAGGAATATCATTCACACAGCCGATGAGAAATTGAGTTGGTAATTTGTGAATTTGGAGTAGCCAACTTTCTGAGAATGGACAAAATATCGACTGACTGTCCGTACCCAGGGTGCTTTTTCTGTGTGATGAAGGAAGGAAATCCTAGTAAGCGCAGAGCAAGTATACGAAAATTTTTTAGAGAACTCCCTTCACAAGATGATGATGGCCAGGTTCTCCCGATCAGTGGCCTTTGGAACACTGCCATGGCACATCCCAATGACCCTGAGTTCATTGAGTTGGGAATATTTGAATGCATGGCTGCACTTATATTGAAGGGCCTGAAGAATCGTCGCTGGCTTGCTCATGACCAAAACATATATATTCCATATTATGCGGCACATATTATTGGGTCATATACAATGAACATGGAAGAATTTGCAGAAAGAGCTGTCCATGCTGACGTATTACCTCCTCTGGTGGAGTTATTGAGAGGGAGATTGACATGGGTTGAACAAAGAGTTGCTGTTCGAGCTCTAGGACACTTGGCTACATATAGCAGCACTTTTCCTGCTTTAGCAAGCCTTGACGAAATCCTTGAGTTGTCGCTTCAACTTGCAATGAGTTCACTAGAAATAGTTTACTCACATTTCTACCAGTATGTTGATAAAAGGCTTGGTTATCATTGTGATCTGCTCACCCGTGGTATGGGCGGTGTTGAAATGGAGTCCAGAAAAGCAGAGGAATGGGCTAGTCAACTGCAGTGTTGGTCTCTTCAGCTTATTAATTGCTTTGCTTTCAAGCCTGATTTTCTTCCTAAGATATGCAAGCCTGAATTCTTGGTAAAACTTCCAGGGATGTGGGGTGGACTTGTTAATGAAAATTCACCTGCTGGTATTGGATTGTTAAGGACAATTTGTCATCATAAACTTGGTAGGGGACCTGTTGCTGGTTGTCCTGGTATTATTGAGGCATTGTGCAATATTGCTCGCTCATCAGATGATTGGCAGTACATGGCTGTAGACTGTCTTCTTTGGTTACTTCAAGATCCAAGCACATTTCACAAGGTAAATTGCTGGTCTTTTCTTTTGCCTTTTTCACTTTTGTTGCACTGGATTTTTCTTTCTGGTGGCTATATGGTGGAACATATTTACATGCTGCTTTCTGAGGTTGCCCAAACAGATACTTGTGGTCAGCATGAGCTACTCATTATGGATATTCAAAAGAAAGTTATACTGTATTCAAATTAATGCTTTTTGAATTTGTTGGGCAGGTGATTGATAAGGCAGTACCTGCACTTGTAGACCTCGCAGAGATTACAGCACTGGGAGACCACAAAAAGCTTGGGGATTCCATTGTCAATGTTCTTCAGGAATGTATCCAATCACAAGGGACAGGGCGTAACTCTATCAATAACTGTGCCAAAGAACTAATTGAGGAAGTATTGAACTCCAAACAAAGATTAAAATGGGAAAAGAATATGCCAAAAGAGGATCTCCATATTAAGCAGGCTGCAGCATTAGTAGTCAAGCTCGAAGGAAATTCCCTTTTCTCATCTGGAAATATAGCTGGTGCTGCTTCAAAGTACACGGAAGCATTATCATTATGTCCAATGAGATCTAAAAAAGAGAGAGTCGTGCTCTACAGTAATCGAGCTCAGTGCCATCTTTTGCTACAACAACCCTCAGCTGCAATAAGTGATGCTACACGTGCACTGTGTCTTCACAACCCTCTTAATCGTCATGCAAAAAGCCTCTGGAGAAGAGCTCAGGCTTATGATATGCTTGGCTTAGCTAAAGAGAGCTTGTTAGATGCTATTCTGTTCATTAATGAATGCTCTCATTCAAGTGATCCTGATCTCTCTTTGAGGGAAAATAAAGTTCCTGACTATGCTGAGCGACTGGTCAAGAAGCAGATGCGTGCAGCTTGGTTATTTAGAGAAGCAGCTATCAAACATGGGGGTGTCCACTGTGAGGGTTATACCGGTGGCATTTGTGGCCAGGACGGTGATGATTCAGAATGGGAAACAGCAAGTGAAAGTGATATAGGAAAGGATGGAAGGGATGAAATGGGTGATGATGATGATGATGATGACAACAGCACATGACAGAATGAGGATGAGAAGAAAGATAAATATGATAGGCCATCGTTAAAAGGTACCATTCAACATATCGAAACTAAGTAAATCCCGTTCAAAGCTGATTTATCCGTGATCTCAACTGTTTTTCCTCTTGGTATAAGTGTTTTCCTTTTTTTTTTTTTTGGTGATGTCAATCCTGTATATTACATGAGCCCCTTGATTTTATGCAGACATAAAGCATGGGTACAATGTGCAGATTGCGGAAGATGAATCTTGAATGTGAAGTAGCAGAAGACCATATAAGTGCAACCATGTTCGAACAATGGGAAAAAGGTAGTACGATCCCTCTGTAATTCTTGGATCACCCCATCGCAGTTTTGTATAAAGGAGGTTCACTAAAATTTCTGTGATTGGTATTTGTGTTTAGACTTATGCCTAGCCCTGTATGTCTTCTTATTTGTTTAATTTTTTCGTCCCTCAATTTCTCCTCTCTTGGTTGCAAGTGTAGAAAGTGGACGAGGGTTTTGCTTATAAAGAACAAATTGTAAACTAGGAGATTATGTCAGGCTTTTTTTCATTTTTTGGGTGTGTTAAGGATAAGTTCTGGTATATAAACCCTTGTTGGGGCTTTGAACCATGAATTTTGTTAAATTTTGATTGGCCATTATGCTATAATCCAGTTCCCACGTGAACTATTGGGCGAAGGTGCATGCATGTATACTCTATTTTTAGCTTTTGCTCTTTCCATTGAGCAGCATGCAATAACACTACCATTATTCACTATATCAAAAACTTCCGTTAATAAAAGATGTAAATTCGTTGGAAAGTCGAAAAAAAACAAGTTAAATCAAACAATGTCACCTTTGAGGCAGTCTCAATATTCGCATTTAGATTTCCCTATATTTGCATACTAGGTTTATTTCTGTGTTTACGCGGGGGAGTTCATAATAAAATTTTTCTGTTCCGTGCAACTCCTTTTGTTTTTCTCTCTGTTCCCTCTGCGGCTTTTGTAAGTTAGTTGTTTACTATATCTTTAGGTTAAAACTTAAAATAGTTAGATATTTACGTAAAAGAATATATATCAATGCACATCAAATATTGTATACTTCCACCTGTTAAAGGCTCTTGGACAAAGTTTCATTATGAATTCTTGAAAAAAGAAAAAAAAAAAAACAGTTGAAGTTGGAATGTTATTAGTATCTGATCAGTTGATTTCAACTACTACACACAGATATTGATTGGACCACGTAGCTCGCACAAGTACTTAAGCCAAGACAATTACTACTACAATTGTCAAACTTTGATCAGAGAAAATTTTGTAAAAGATTTTGAGTTGTCGTTAGAAAACATAATTGATGAAAGATGGCGATTTAGAAATTGAATGCCCTTGCTGGTGGTTGGTGGACGATGTTTGGTGGTTGATGGTGGGGTGGAAATAATACCATTGATGAGCGCAAAATCCGGCCCCACATAGGGGCATTGTACCCTAAAAAATATCTCATTAGACGAAACTTTGAGACTTCAATGCTGCCACTGATCCAATTATGAAACCCAATCAGGTCGCCTCTAATCCAATCCCACGAATAGCATCTGAAAGTCTATACGTCCCAAATCAAGAAAGCACGAAAAACTATAACTCAAAAAAAAAAACAAAAAAGCCTTAATGTCAAATCCAAAAATCTTAAGCAGATAGAGATCTTGAATTTATTGTAGAATATGAAATTAGTATCAAGACAGTTGTGATGATAAATGTCCTGATAATGGTGACCAACAATTTAAAGCAAATAAGAAATTAAATGTGATGAAGTAACATTTATGGATATATAATAATAATTAGAAAAAAAATTAATTCATATAAATGGTTTATTTTGCACACTTAAGTTTTTTTTACTCCCAAAATTAAGGACAGAATTTACTTAAACTTCTCCTATGAGAAGGAAATTAAAAAGTAATAAGTGGTGGATTGATCGGTATAAAGGGATTTTTCTTAAATACACTTTTTATTCTTAAATTTAAGCAAAAGATATTTATTAAAGGGTTAGAATTAACAAAAAAAAAAAATTCCTCTCAACTTCTTTCATATAATACTACTAATTAATGTAAACTATTGGATGTGAATATAAAATTTCTCTACTCCCGTTCGGGTTATACACAGAAAATTCGCACATTGCAAAACTAAACTTTGTGGGAAAGTTCCAGCTTATCTTATCAAATCGTCCCTTTGGAAAGACACTCGGAGCTGACGAATCCGTTGACTGAGTGAGTATTAATGCTTAACTCATGACACGTGGCAACAACCCTTTTGTTGCTCCTAGTATTGGAGTAGGTACGCAGTTCTCCGAGGTAAGATGCAAAGTTTAGACAGGCGACCGCGTTGATATCATGAAGGCGTGGATTCAGCTGAGGAATTGCCCGATTGACTTCCTGGTTACCGCAAAACCAGTAAGCAAGATAGTGGCTTTCTTCTTCGGCCAGGAATTTTTTGTATAAGAAATTGAACCAGGCTCTGATTTTGGATTATCACATTGAAAGCAGCAGCATCATATTTTCATGTGCATTCCAAGTAATCAATTTAACAATTTTAAATGCAGTATTAAATTTTGATGCATAATCATAATAAACTAATAGTCCGACCTTACAATAATCTAAATAAAAATCCTTCTATTAATATTTTAATTGGCCTCCTCTCGACGCGAAAAAGGAGATCAAAGAGTGTCAATTCTAATAAATTTTGCACATATAAACACAATTAAACTAAAATAAATTAACATTGCTTACTTCTCGTATAGGGTGCAGTATCATGTTGTTTACCTATTTTTCCGATGTAATATGTCGCATTGCATGACCAACAGTGTTAGGTTAAAGCAAATGAAAATGGTATTTAAAAAAAAAAAAAAGAAGCAACATTTTTTCTTTTATATTGCATCAGTCGATTTACCCTAAGTGTTCCATGGTGCTCGATCTGTTCTCTTCTGTTTAATCCTTCTCTTCATCATTTATTTAAAACTAATTTTAGAAAGAGAAGCAACAGAAGACTATATTATCTTTGTAATGTTCCGCTGAATGGTGATATAGGAACCAAAATCTTATAAGTTCTCTTATAATTTAAGGTTTTTTCTTTCTTTCTTTCTTTCTTTCTTTCTTTCTTTCCTGCATTAGTCCTATTTGCCCTAAATGTTTGTTCCGTTGTCTTCTATTTAATCTTCCTATTCCTTTCTTCGCCATTTACCACTCAATTTACCAATATTGAATCATGGCGCATGCAGCTGCCCCAAAACCACCAATCCTACGAGTTTGAAAAGAAGAAGATTCGGCGGCGTCCGAGGCCTGCAACCAATGATTCCTAGTTACATACATAGATGCAGTGGCTGATAACCACCACCATGCGATTTTGAGTTTGTTTATTCTTCAGATAATTCAATTAATACAGCATTAGATTTTAATACTTAATCCTCATAAATTTATATTTTTCACCTTGCAACAATTTCGAGAGCAATATTATTATTACTTATATGTTTCCACGTCGGAAAAAAAAAAGAGATTACAACAATTATATTTATTTTCATAAATTTAATATTAAAAATATAAACCAATCTGAATTAAATCTTAATTTATTTAAACTTAAATTCATTCGATATCGAGTTTTAATAGGCTCGGGTAAACAAGACAATGACACAAAAACTCAACTACAGTATAAATTATATACTGCCCCATGAGCGCCCCCCCACCCCCTCCCCTCTCCGGATCGGTCCCTTGCACCTTTTTGTTAGAGGATGTGAGCCGTTGCCGAAGAGGTGGCTTTCCCGTCCGGTCTGATGTCGTCATGTCAATGTCATGATTTTGCGCACGATCCGTCTCTTGAAAGCTGCCCCCAAAGATAACGTCCGGGCGTTTGGAAATTTCTTTTAAAAAAATTAATTTTGTCCACCATATTTAAAAAAATTTTAATTATGCCTATATATATTTATAAATTTGTTATTAAATTAATTTTTTAATTAAATTTAATTTATATTAAATATTTTTTTATAACAATCATTTACAGTCATAAAATAGATGGATTTCTTTATTATTGTCACATTATTAAATTTTATTAATATAATATAAGTTTTAATTTTTAAAAAATTGAAAAGCTTATAAAATAATTTTGTTTTCAAGTATGTCAAAAACAAAATAATAAAAGTTAAGTTCCACCATTTTTTCTCTGCCTCTTCGTTATTTCTTTTTCAATTATATGTTGTCCGTCTCACTAAAATATAGTCTTCCAAAGGAGCTCCATTCCATTGACAGCTTTATCTTTTTTTTTTTTTTTTTTTAGCTTCCTTTAACAAATTCAAGCGTTATTCAGACCCAAAAGAGGTGAAAGTGTTCTTTCATTACGTTACAATTCCTCTGCTCTTTTTCTCCGATCAGTTGATATTTGAGGCGTGAAGGCCGATTAAACGCTGCTCTTTTTACACAACAAAAGGTAAAGAGAGAGGAAAAAAAAATAATTATGATATCAAAAGATTTTAAAGACTAACTTAAATATAATAAAATTTTATATTACATTAGATATAAAATATTTTATACAATATAATACATTATGAAATTTTATTATATTCAAATGAATTTAAGAGATTGGTTTCTAATCTCTAATTATAAATCACTTTTGAATTTTCGGAGGTATTCGCTTTGGTGAAAGGCCCCTCGAGAACAAACTTTCTTTCCAAGAATTCCACTTCTTTTTTTTTTTTTTTATAAATATAGATATATATACTAAATATATATTGAATTAAAATATAAAATGTGTATACATATACATACATACATATATATATATATATATATATTATATTTATAGAATATAAAATTGGAATAAAATGGAATAGGTCTCTTAGATTTATGATGTCCTTAACAAGAACTGTAGTACATGATTAATCTTATGGTGTCTTGCAAAGTTTTGGATGGTATTAACAAAGAAAATCTTTACAAAATTGTGTTTAGAGCTTTAGGAAATGTTACGCGGAGACAGATTTATTTTTCCCTCTAATTTAAGAACAATAAGAGTGACAAGATGGTAATGCATTTAATTGTCGTAATTGTGCAATTAAATGGTTAAAAATGGGCAACCGTTCTAGAAGAATGATATTAATGATAGAGTTAATATATAAATAAGTTTGCAATTTTGTATATCATAATAAATTTAATTTGACCTCTAAAAAATAATAATTTAGTAATAGTAATATATATATATTAATAAATTTAGTATGCCATTAACGGATGACAACGAATTTGTGTTGATTTGCATATATAATACACTTATGTGTAAAAAGTGAATCCCATAACATGCAATGTGACATTTAATTCAAAATTTTAAAAATAAAATTAAACAAAAATAAAAAGGCACAAAAGAAATAAGTCTCTCTCTTCCCTCTTACTCTTTTTCCAAAAAAATAAAATAAAATAAAATAAATGAAAAAAAAAGGGAACCAACACCTTATGTCAGACGAAACCCATATGATTTTTTGTTGTTTTAACCCAAATGATTTTTGGGTTTTTTTTTTTTTTTTGAACCCAAATGATTGAGGGATTCAGTTTTGCAATATGACATCAAAAAACAACTTGCATAGTTATTGGTGGGCCATTGCCACTCTTTATGTGCGTTAGAATTGCACTCTGTTTACCAGTTAATCTTTGTATAAAGATCCGCGACTTGCATAGGGATATGGTCCATGAAGATTCCAAGTGAGACCAAACCGTGATTTTGGTGCAGAACCGAATCAGAGCAATAAGTGGAAGAGATATTTGCACTTCTGGCTCTAATTAAAAACCGGGAGAAGGGGGGGGGGAGCGTCTAGTCACAGCGCGTCTTCTCCCAAAAATAAAAATAAAAATAAAAATAGAAACATAATCGTAATCAAAACTTTTTAAAGAATTGAAATCAGAATCAAACTGGACCTAATTGCTTTCTAACAGACGGATTGGAATTAGCGGCTTTATATGAAGATAAAAACAAAAGGAAATAGGGATCATTTTTCCTTTTATAATCATAACAATTTTCCAAAAAGTGGGTGGAACCGATTCCAAGCTGGACCAAAATTGATCGTGCAACCATAATTCCGTCCCAGTCCTCCTGAACCGTAAAAATTGGAATCAAACCGGACCGAGCAGCTCAACCTAATCTAATCCTGAAGAACCTCACACTTGGGACCTGGGGGCATCTGGATTAGAAGCAGTAGAAGGCGGCACGGAGTAGTGCAGGAGGGAACATTTGTTTAAAACCGATTCCCATTCCCGACGTCAAACGTCGACGACGCCATCGCACAACAGGAAACAGCACTGTTAGAGCATATGGTTTCTTGAGGAGCACGTGACACGGGCGAATTTGCCCAACTCGGTAACTTCCGTGGCCAGTCTTCGATTGCTTACCATTCGCCATTTTTGATTCCTTGCACGCTTATTATTACTACTATTATTAATTTATTATTCATTTTCATTTTTATTTTTGTTTTGTAAATATGGTTTCAGAATTTTTGATCCCATTAGTTTTTCGGAGCAGACAAACTATGATTAAGAATTTAAATGTTTAATTTTAATATATACAATTTATCATCTTATTTTATAATTCACAATTTATTAGATCTTCTAAAAAATCATCTTAAAAGTCTTTATATATACATATAAATTTCACATCATACCTAACAAAAATTGCTTAACCCAAACAAAAAGTGTGAAAAGACTACTTTATCCTTTGTATTTTGCTCTTATTTGTGATCTAAAATTTAAGAAACTTATATTAAGTATTCTCTATTTCAAGTGTAGTGACAAGTGATACCTTCTTCTTCTTTTTTTTTTTTTTTTACATCTAATATTTAATACTAATAACAAATAATATCTTAAATAAATTTTTATAAAAGAAACATTTGAGATAATCACAAAAATGTGATTTTGAATTGCATAAACAAATCAAAATTCTCTTATACTTCTATAATACTGTTCCTTTTCATGAACTATAGTAGTGTCGCAATAAATTATAATTGTCATTTGTGAAATTGAAAATGTGATATTATAAAAAGTATTTTACAGATGTATTGTTGTTAATTTATTTAGTATTAATGACATAGAAATAGAAGCTTATTTCTATTAAAAATTTTAAAAATATATTTAAGCACAATAAAAAAGATTAAATACTAATGTTTGAATAGATTTTCTTAATATCAAATTTTGTAAATTAGATAATATAAAAATTAGATTTTTTTTAAAAAATTTGTATCATGTTAAATGCTAAATAAATCTTTAATAATTAAAAAAATATATATGGTTGAAGCTTTTATAGATTTGTTTTTGGTTCAATTTGCATATAATTCTTTTTATTTTGATTAATTTATATGAATAAAAACATACATATAAGTATGAATTTTTTGATCAATATATATATATGTATATTAAAAATTCAATTAAAAAGGCATAAATAGTTTAAAATAAATATAGAATATCTTAAATATAATTTTAAAAAATAATAAATATTAATTTATGTATGTAAGAGAGCATATATTTCTAATATTCATTTTTTTACTGTAAAATATTTATATTTTTACTTTATAAATACTACATGACCTTTTAATTTATTTATGTTATTTATAATAATATTTTTGTAATTATTTTAAATACCTTCTATAGAGTATTTGAGTTAAAAAAAACTATTTATTATTAAAATTATGTGATTTGTTATACTTAAAAATTAGGAGTCTATTTATTACTGCACCCTAAATAGAAGGCAAAACGATATAATTTTTTTTTTTTTTTTAGACTTTCTCTAAAAAGAGAGTCATATCTAAGGTGGCCCACCTAGGCAGATTAGAAATGATTAAAATGATTGGTAAACAAATAAATAAAATAATGAGAGGGCAAACAATATTATAATTGTTGGAGAGTTGCTTCTCATCGCCGGCATTTTTTTTCTTGGATCCTCAGGCTCTTTTCCGAGTTTCGAGACGGGCGTCGCGGCTACGGTGGTCCTGTCCATCTATCTTCTCTGGTTGTTTGGACGTTCTGTGCCTGGTTCGTCACGTACGCGGTTTGCAAAGCAAGTACGATCGAACTCCTACCACGGCGGCCATTGATTCCGTCGCTTATCTCTTCCATTTGCCCACTCGAATCTATTCTCATCGATTAAACTATTTGCAGCAACACGAACCGATAGAGATAACTGCAGCTTCGTTGCCGGTTGTGGAGGCGCCGATTTGAGCTGCGACGAGGTACGGACGGCTACATTAAGGAGATTTGTTGGTCGTGAATTGAATTTCACTTGTTAGCTGAACGGTTTTGTTTTCGAAGACTAATTTGGCGCTGCGCGTTAAATGAGAATTATGTCCTTTTTTTTCTTTCTTTTTTTTTAATCTAACTTGAATTTTTGAATTGTCGAGAATTTTGATCAGTTAGGAATTGGATCATTAGGGTTCCATTTTCATGGTTTTTCTGCTTATCCGACTCTTTTTCTCAAGAGAAAATAGTATTCGGAGTTTCCTACTCATGTTTGTGCAAATGGTTTGTTTTGTTCAGTGGTTGAATTTTCGAGTTCTTAGTGTCTTTGCTTTCCATTTCTGGCTGCCTTTGTTCTTCCTTCGCGACTGGATTTTTTGGAATATTTAAGTTCTTAGTCAAAATTTGGCATTTGTTTACCGCTCCGGTTCTTGGCTTTTTCATTATGCTGTTTTAGAATCTTGGGAAGGGGCGGTTTGAGGTTAGCTATGCTTTTAGCATTCATTGCTGAATTCATTGATTTTAGGCTTTCAAAATCCAAGCTGATGTCCAGACACCACCATTTCATTATCACATCACCAATTAAGCTAGACATTTTCATTGCATGTCACTTTTGCAAAAATATTAGTGACTAAATGGATGCTGATGATCAAGTTTAACATCTCTTGATTGGTCAGCCTGTCTGTTTTAGTTGTGCAACTTTCCAGGTGCATTAGATCCCTGGTTTGTATAACTGCGGAGTTTGTGGCATTGTTCCATTATAGTTGTAAGCAGTTAGTCCATGACATGTAACAATGCTTAGCATGCAATGTCTAACTCCTGCTATTACTTAGAACATTCACCAAGTGTTTAGGAAGCTTAGCTGCGGCTGATTTTTTGATTACATAGTTGGGTATGGCCTGTTGTATAATCTTTGGTGCCCTATCTTTAGCTTATAGGTCATTTAGAACATTCACCAAGTGTTTAGGAAGTTTGACTGTGGCAAATTTTTTGATTATATAGTTGGGTATGGCCTTTCATATAATCTTGAGTGCCCTATCATTAGCTTATAGGTCACTTAGAACATTCACCAAGTGTTTAGGAAGTTTAGCTGGGGCTAATTTTTTGATTACTTGGTCGTGTATGGCCTCTTGAATATTCTTGGGCACTTTATGATTAGCTTATAGGATTTGTGGAATGGTAAAGTCACTCTTTGTTCTGCTTCTGTCTGGCATTTCTCCGCTTCTCCATGGGTATTGTCCATAATGGTGATTGCAATGTTTATGCACCTGAACATTCATCAAGAGCTCTCTGCTCCACATATTTTGAGTTCATGATTTTGATTTTTGACTCTAGAAAAATTATCTATCTGATTTCTTCCATTTCAGATGTTATGTGCATTTAAGTTGCTAGGAAGATATCCCAGCTGCTGATATTTTTGGCAGGGGAAGGTTCTTTTCCCAAAATGCCTTCTCTTCAACTGTTGCAACTGACCGAGCATGGACGAAGCATCCTTGCTTCAAGAAGGTTTAACTCTTCCTATGAACTTTGTTTTATTTTATGCAATCAATTAAATATCCTGCAAAAAAGTATATAACCATTGTGTCTGCTGAAATGTGATATATAATAGTTAATTTGAAACTTACATGTGGACTTCTTAATAAACATTGGAAAAGGGGGGAAAAAGTGGTTATATCTGTCTGCTAATATATATGATGTTCTGCTTTCCTGGAAACTATGGTAGGCAGCTATATGTGTGTTGCCGTAATAATGTTTTCTATTTTTAAGGAAAACATATTTTATATTTGCAAATGTTATCTGGAATAATGTATTGATGCTTTCTGATTATGTCATTTTGTCATTTTGTTATCATCCATCCACCATGTATCAGGTTTGGAAACTCATTTACTTGTATTATAATTGCTTTTTGTTTATCTTTCTAATGCCTTTTAATATGGTTCTGCTGATTGCATGTGGTTTCCTTTTTCTCATTTTTATAATTTTGTGTTCCATGTTCTTTATCTCATATGTTTTAACAGACAGATGATAAAAAATCTTCTGACAGAGGGTTGATTTCTCACTGTTTTGTACTCCATATGGCTTTCAAGTTTACTTCTCTGCTTCTATTTTTGATTGGTGAACTATGGTACATTTGTTGTTCAAACAGGAGATCTCTGCTGCTTGCCACTAGTATTTTAGTTGTGGGTGGGACTACTGCATATGTTCATTCATGGCGCAGGCATAAAAATTCTGCTTCTTTTGATCATTACAATGGGCCTGCTGATGATAAAGAAAAGTCAGGCAAGCTTGTTACAAAAGATGGTGAGGTAAAGAAGACTAGACAAAAGAAAGGAGGTTTGAAGTCACTTAAAGTTTTAGTAGCAGTTCTTCTGTCTGAAATGGGCAAAGCAGGTTCAACAAACCTTTTGTCTATGATAGCCATAGCAGTAAGTTTCTCTCCTTTGTGATTTTAAATACTATGGTTTCATTATTTCCTCATCCAATCCTTCTAGTGGCAAACTGTATCTCTTGTGTAACAAATGCTGCAGAGATACAGCAAATGTTTAGGTGTAGAAGTAGTGGTGCTGCCATCATAATTCATGTGTAGCTCCCTCCCCCTTTTTTTATTGTTTTTGGGTCAAAAGAAATCATGTATAGGATTTAGGAGTATCAATACTGTGCTTCGCTTATGTTCAATTGCTTATATTCCTTTTGATCTAATCCTCCTCAGAAGAAGTTGTCTAGTTGTACAGGTTAATATTTGATCTGGGTGTGATGCACCTTTGCCTTTGTGGTCTCAACTTTAAATACAGATGATTTTCTATAAAAGTTTATCTCCAAATGCATCATCAACATACTCAAAATGCTCTTGGCAATAGGTCACACATCAGGATATTATTGTGAGTATAGCAAATCTGTCTTTGGTATGTATTCAGATATTACCATTTTTCTTTTTAACCATCTTCCTTGTTATGGGGTGATGCTGGGTTAAATATTGGCCAAAAACTTAATGAAAAATGAAAGAAAATTTTAAAAATGGAAAAGAAATAAACCATAGCCTTGAGCATCTGCTGCATTAGGCACCTTTCTCCACCATAAGATGTACCAACATAAGGTACACACACATTGCATCTTCTGGTTTGATCCAAAAGATCTTTTATTACCTTTTCCCAATGCATGAGGCTCCCATGTTTGATATATGCAACCTTATCCTTGTTTTTCACAAAGAGGTTGTTTTTGTGTTTTAATCACCTTTTGAAGAACAAATTTGCTTCCATATTTTCTGCAGGTGTTGAAAACTGCTTTGAGCAATAGATTAGCTAAAGTGCAGGGATTTCTGTTTCGTGCTGCTTTTCTCCGACGTGTACCATTATTTGTCCGGCTGATATCTGAAAATATTTTACTCTGTTTCCTTCTGTCAACCATTCATTCAACTTCAAAGTATGTAAGCGGGATCTTGAGCCTGCGTTTCCGAAAGATATTGACAAAACTTATGCATGCACATTACTTTGAGGTAATTGTGGTTATCTGCATGTCAAAGACTGTCACTGTGTCTGATTTTTATTTTTATTTTATTGTATAGTTTTTCATTTTTCATTTTTATTGTTGCCTAACCATTTGCCTTTTTGTTCTGTTGGTTATCCATATGATTAGCATTCCACAAATCTATATCATCCAATGTGCTTTCACCTTTATTGATCAAAAGATATTTTAGTTTTTAAGGTTTGCTTGAATCTCTAATTTGGTTCCTGCATTCTTGCTTCTTCTAAATTTTCCCACAAAGTGTTGGCTTTATCTCCTTAAGTGTAAGTGCCATTGTGGTTCCATTTTCCATGAATAAATTTTCTGCCTCCTCTGTTAGTAGCAGGCATGTGTTAATTGGTGACAACAAGGTCTTTGTGTAGCATGGGTTCTAAAGAGGGTATGAAAAAAGGGGTACCCAACTCAGTAATAGATGCACACAACTTATTTGTTTCCTAAAGCAAACCATCGGCAGTGCAAAGCCATTTTTATGTTGAGCTGTTCATGATTTTCCTTTTAGTTTACTGGCTAATAACTTAACATAGCCATGCCAATAATTGCAATAACTTTTGTGTGTGAGCTTTCTTTTTGTTTGTGTGAATGAGCCTGGTCTAGAATTATTTTTGTCTGCCTTCAGAAAACACAGGAGGAGCTTGCATATTACATTTCCTTGATTTGATAAAATGCTTTAATGACAATTCTTCTATTGCCCATAGCATATAAAAGTGTGCATGCTTATGAGGGAGCCTGGTTTACAATTATCTTGTTTGACTTTAGAAAATTCAGGAAGAGCTTGCATGTTAAAATTCTTTGATTTGACAAAAACTCTTATGATTTTAAAATCTTTAATTTGACAAAAAGCTTTTATGACAATACTTCTACCGCACATAGATTATTAATGGCTCCCTCATGCGTGCTTATTATGCTCTTTTATGCCACCTACAAGGAAGTTGATTGAGATAATTGGTTTCTAGACAACAATATGATGACAAAAAGCAACATTTGTTGATAAGTTGCACGGTGAATACATTTTGGTTCCTTTGCTTGGGCTTTTCATTTTCTGTTCTCATCTTTTGGTCTCATTTTTTATTTGCTTGTCAGAACATGGTGTACTATAAAATGTCACATGTTGATGCTCGGATCACTAATCCTGAACAACGAATGGCCAGTGATGTGCCTAGGTTCTGTTCAGAACTGAGCGAACTTGTGCAAGAAGATTTGACAGCAGTTACTGACTGTCTGCTCTATACTTGGCGCCTGTGCTCTTATGCAAGCCCAAAATACTTGTTTTGGATATTGGTGAGTGTTTGCCATAAGTCATAACTATCATATGCATAAAAGTTCTTGTTGCCTCTGAAATTTATGTGGAAATTGTTTTCAATATGACGACTAATAGCATGGTCACATTACGGTCATAACACTGCAATCTTACATTTGCCACCTGGCATGTGCTTTTGTTTTTCAGGGTTATGTACTGGGAGCAGGAGCCATGATTCGAAATTTCTCTCCAGCCTTTGGCAAACTAATGTCCAAAGAACAACAATTGGAAGGTGAATATCGGCATCTTCATTCACGTTTGAGGACCAATGCAGAAAGTATAGCATTTTATAGTGGAGAACGTAGAGAAGAGTTTCATATTCAACAGAAGTTTAGGGCTCTTATTCAACATATGAGAGTTGTCCATCATGACCACTGGTGGTTTGGCATGATTCAAGACTTTTTGGTGAAGTATCTTGGTGCTACTGTTGCTGTTATTTTGATTATTGAGCCCTTCTTTGCTGGCCATCTCAAACCTGACACTTCAACGCTGGGAAAGGCAGCAATGTTAAGCAATTTAAGATACCACACCAGTGTCATAATATATCTATTTCAGTCCTTGGGAACACTTTCTATAAGCTCAAGGCGACTTAGTCGTCTCAGGTATTATTTTAATCAAGACACTCTCTGGCCTTACTCCCAAGAGAGAAATATATAGGACAGATATGCAAGCATAATCCTGCTTGATTCTGGTTGTCTTCTGATCTAGTATTTTTCTTTTTGAAACTACAGTGGTTATGCAGATCGTATTCATGAATTAATACTCATATCCAGAGAACTAAGCAGTCATGATAAGTACTCTCTGCAAACAAATGGAACCAGGAACTACTTTAGTGAAGCTGATTATGTGGAGTTTTCTGACGTCAAGGTACTTGAAATTATGGATTGCTTATACTGTGTTGTTTTATTCTATGTTCTTATTGTACTGCTTTCCAGGTTGTCACCCCTACTGGGAATGTTTTGGTTGAAGATCTGACTCTAAAAGTTGAAGCAGGGTCTAATCTGTTGATTACAGGTAGGCTTTTTAGCGTAAATAGTATCTGAATTCAACGCTGTCCTTTAAATGTTCTTGCGAATTTTACTCTATGCTCTTACAATATTCTTTTACATCAAGGGTTTTTTGTTCCTTGTTATTGGGGTAAGTCTTCCTTTATTTATTCCTTTAGTTGACCATTAGTTTTTCCTGGTGGGAAGGAGGTGTTGTTGTATGAAGTTGGGTCACTGTTGTCTCTATTATTGTAAAAACTTTTTGGGACAGCATGTTTTGGGTGGTTGGGCTGAAGTTTCTTATCTGTGCTTTGTTTTGAAAATGTAGTTTTGAAGCCAGAAAATTGTCTTGTGATTGAATAACTAGTTTAATGACTCATCTCATTTAAATTTAACGAGGCAGTAATCTATCTTTAATTAAAATGGATTCTTGTAGCCTATTAGTTAAACTAGGTAGAAAAAAGTGGGTGAGACTTGTGGGAATTCCCTTTTATTATAATATTTGATAAAGTGTGTGCACATGGCTACATTAATTACTGTATTGTGGGTCTTTCTGTGATCATATTTAATGATATTTCCTTTGCTTTATTTCTTTTGGTGATTGTGGATTCATTAATTTTGATGACAGCACTTATTTGTTATATATATGTTAGTGTATTGATTTATTCAAGCATTAGTTATGTTCATTTTTTATCACTGAAGGCCCAAATGGCAGTGGGAAGAGTTCACTTTTCCGAGTTCTGGGAGGCCTTTGGCCAATGGTATCCGGCCACATTGTGAAACCCGGTGTTGGTTCTGATCTCAACAAGGAGATTTTCTATGTGCCACAAAGGCCCTATACTGCTGTAGGCACACTGCGCGATCAGTTAATTTATCCCCTTGCTACAGATCAAGAGCTTGAACCACTGACGCACAGTGCAATGGTGGAACTGTTAAGAAATGTAATAATCTCATCCTATTTTATGTTTAATATTGTCAGGAAAATTCATATGGTTACTTATCTGATTGTATGGTTGTGGGAAAAAGGGAAAAATTTTTATGCAGTGTGGATGGCTATATTGAAATTTTTTGTTGTCCATATAGGTTGACCTTGAGTATCTATTAGATCGTTATCCACCTGAGAAAGAGGTTAATTGGGGTGAGGAACTTTCCCTGGGGGAGCAACAGAGGTTGGGGATGGCCAGGCTGTTTTACCATAAGCCTAAGTTTGCAATTCTTGATGAGTGCACTAGTGCTGTAACAACGGACATGGAAGAACGCTTTTGTGCTAAAGTTCGAGCTATGGGAACCTCTTGTATAACAATATCTCATCGTCCAGCTCTGGTTGCATTCCATGATGTGGTTTTGTCCTTGGATGGAGAAGGGGGCTGGCATGTTAACTACAAAAGGTTGGAGTTGAGTTGGTAATTTTGCTTTGCTCATGTCTTTTGTATGTTTAGTAGTAGATAATAGTTCATTTGAACACATTAAACTTCAGGAATGATCTTCCAGCCCTAACTGAATCTGGGAATGCTAATGTACGGGCTTCTGAGACAGTTCGTAGAAGTGATGCAATGATAGTTGAACAAGCATTTACTGCAACTAAGGTACGAATGTTCTCAAATTCTTGTTGCCATTGGTTGTGTTTGATTTGGTGTGTTTTACTAAGTCTGTGACTCATGGTGACTTACATAGGACCCAACATTCTCAAATACAAAAGTGCAGTCATATGTGTCAGAAGTTGTAGCAGCTTCTCACAGCATAGGTCATGATATTGCATTGCCTGTTGTTCCACAACTCAAGAAGACTCCACGAGCATTGCCCCAAAGAGTATCTGCCATGTCAAAAATACTGGTATATCCAGATTTCTTAATTGAAAGGAGACTTCCCTTTCTCCAGACACTTGTGGCAGGAGCTTTTGCTGATGTTATGTGTTTCTATTGAGGAATGGTCCCATGAATTTATTATTGGTTCTGAAATCTTATGACTTTCCTTATCTTGCCCGGCTATTAAAAGTATGAAGCTCTAATTGTCAAAGGATAAGATATTTTTCATGTTGTCGCATAGACTTCTACTTTGCTTTGATGTTGCTAATCAAATATTATCTTCTTGCTTACCAAAAAAGCTATCTGTAATTTACCTGTTGTCCTGAATATATAAACCTCTGTTGATCTTTTCACTCTCTGTGCCTTAGATACCAACAGTGCTTGACAAACAAGGTGCACAGTTACTTTCAGTTGCTTTCCTGGTCATCTCCAGGACATGGGTTTCAGATCGGATTGCCTCATTGAATGGTATCAGTGTCTAGCTTTGATTTTATGTACCTGATAATCTGAGGGCCATCGTTCTTATTGAATGCACTAATTTTTCACAGGCACCACTGTGAAGTATGTTTTGGAGCAGGACAAAGTATCCTTTATTCGGTTAGTTGGTGTTAGCATTCTTCAAAGTGTTGCATCTTCTATCATTGCACCATCATTGAGGTAATTTATATGGTCTGTTTGATTTGAAAAGAGGCTCAGTATATTTTGATATATGTTGATTAATTAAAAATGGCTATTTGATTCTTGCAGTGTGTAAATCTTTTGATTGCTTATCATTTGTTTTCCTTTAATATTTTGAGGAAAGTGGAGGCCTGAAGCTGGTGCAGTTGTGAAAAACCTTTTCATGTTGCAAAAATGTTCCAATAATATTAATATTTTCCTTGTGTTTCTGGGTATTTTCGTTTTTGTGTTGTTTTTTTTGGAGGGGGATGGTGGGGAGAAATTAGAAACTGGTGGCTTTCCTTAATAAAATTAGGCCACCTTCAACATACAGATGCTTTAACTTCTGAAATTACAAATTGCCCCAATAAATGAGTACTCTGGCTTGGCTGAGATGTGATTGATCAATTGCAATGTGGAGTCCTTTGGTCTTCTTCTAGCCCATAGGGGAATTTTGTCCATGGGAACTTTTCTGTTTGCTAAGATATTTTCTTGTCCTTTTCTTCATGTTTCTTTGTTGTCAAGAAGTCTGTTCTTATGGGAGATAGTCTGCTGCCTGAGGAATGAATAACTATTACTTGTGGGCTCTCAATGACCTTTTTGACTGGGTATGGTATTGTCCTGGAGAAGTTGGTACATTGGTTACGAGAATTCTTTTTATCATTAATTGCTTCAATAGAATCTCTTGTAATTATTTTGCTTCTTGAATGTCATAAATAAAGGTTTTGCTGCATCTAGTTACAATACTGCAGTACTTAACTCTTTATGCTGTTATGCAGAAGGTCCATGATTATGGTTATGTTGGTTTATTAATAAGTTTTTTGGCAAACAATGTCAACAGGCAGTTGACAGCCACGCTAGCTCTTGGATGGCGAATTCATTTGACTCAACATCTATTAAAGAATTATTTAAGGAACAACGCATTTTACATGGTAATCCTGTTTGTAGTATAAGTGTTCATTGCTTGTTGCTTAACCTCCCACAATTTTTCTGTGCTTTTTGCTTGGTACATTTCACAAATTTGAGTTGATATCGTCTTTTTTTCTTTTGTGTAATTGATTGTTGCATTAGCCATCAACATTTTGCTGCATCACTAATTGCATGTCTTGTAGGTCTTTCAATTGTTGAGCCAAAATATAGATGCAGATCAGAGAATAACTCATGATCTTGAAAAGTTAACAACTGACTTGTCTGGGTTGGTAACTGGAATGGTAAAGCCGTCTGTTGACATACTATGGTGAGTATTTGTATCATTCTAATAAGTTTTTCTAATGTTGACAGCCCCAATCACGGCCTTCGGTTCCTTTATATATATTGAAATACTTATTGCATTGTTCATATGGAAGGTTTACCTGGAGAATGAAGCTTTTAACAGGTCGAAGGGGAGTTGCTATATTGTATGCTTATATGCTGCTTGGTCTGGGTTTTCTGCGGACTGTTACTCCTGAGTTTGGTGATCTGGCAGGTCAAGAGCAACAACTTGAAGGAACCTTTAGGTATTCTGAAATCTAGCTTGTCTTCAATATTATGTGATCACTTACAGATTCCTGCACTGCTGGGAGACCAAAAGAGACATCCTAGAAGCTAGCTGTGTTTTGCTGTAAAAGTTTCCTGGGTATTTGACTGCTAAAGGTTATCTGTCATTCATGATTAGGTTCATGCATGAAAGACTGCGTACACATGCTGAATCTATTGCTTTCTTTGGAGGTGGTGCAAGGGAAAAAGCTGTAAGCTTTTTGAACTTTTTCTTTTTTTCTGTGGAAGACCATTAACATGCTTGTGATTAACTATTTTCTTTCTTTAGTTTTGATCATTGAAAATTCCTGTTTTCATTGTTATGCAGTTGATTGACTCAAAATTCAAGGAACTTCTGGACCATTCTTTCCTATTTTTAAGGAAGAAGTGGTTGTATGGTATACTAGATGATTTTGTTACAAAGCAACTCCCAAATAACGTGACTTGGGGTTTGAGCTTGTTGTATGCCATGGAGCACAAGGGAGATCGGGCCATGGTATCAACTCAAGGTATAGATTAGTATGACACTTAACTTGAGCTTCACCTCTCTCTCTCTCTCTCTCTCCCCCGATGCTTCTTCCCCACCCACTAAGCAGTTCTAATTTGTTTAGGTGAGCTGGCACATGCTTTGCGTTTCTTGGCATCTGTTGTCTCTCAAAGCTTCTTAGCATTTGGAGACATCCTGGAATTGCACAAGAAGTTTCTTGAGTTATCTGGCAGTATAAATAGAATTTTTGAGCTTGAAGAGCTACTAGATGCCACACAATCTGGTATATCTTCTACAATCTTTGACTATTTGATGTATTTAAAAAAATTTTGGTTTTTAGAATTATGATCTCATTTCTATTTCTTATGCATAGTGGGTGAAAGAAATTCTTTTGATTTTATTCTATGAGCAAGTCAAATTAACAACTATTACAAGAATTTTGTCCCTAATACTAGTTTTATTTCTAATTGGGTACCTGCAGGCTAAGGGAACATTATCTTAGCATGTTTTACTTGTTCATTGAAATACATGTATCGTGAAATGGGAGCTGTATTTGTGCATCTCTGTACCTGAAATTCATTAAAATGAAGGTTATGGGGATTCTATCTTTGTAGGATAGCCTAAGTGTTATTGGATAAATTGTGTGCTGATGCTTGCCTCAAGTCTTGCCTTTCCATTTGTTTGAGGACAGTGCTGCATTCTGCTCTTTTATCCTTTTTTATTTTTTATTCTCAGTGTGTATTCTGCAACTTTTGAGGTTTTTTGATTGTGCCATACTTAATTCACTTGAAGGGGGTTCCTCCCTTTTGCAAGCGTTACCCTTATTTCTTTATCATGGAAGCATCAGGGCCTCCATCAAATCCAAAATGTGGTTCTCTGGAACCATGTTTGACCATGTCCGACAAAGATTGCATAAGCAATAGACTTTGCATTAACATAACAGACTTGGTGAAGTAGCAGAGCCCAAATATCATAAAAGCATTTGACACAAGATATGGATTTCTGCTTTTTATATTTTATTTCCAGAAATAATTTCTTGATAGCAGAGGTAACAGATCAAGAAATTGGAAAGTGTTTTTGGTTGGTACAGATTTCACTGCTTATAATGACCAGCTCACCATTACAGGGAGAAGAAAAGGAAAGAAAAGAGAAACAAAACAAGGAATCATCCTTTTTTGGTTCTCTTTTTTCCATGTCTCATACTAGATAAACTGTCAATGTTTTTTACATATAATTACTCCGTTGCATGTGTTTGGCTTTTTCCCAATTTTGTGACCTAGACATTATACGGTTGGTCTAACTAAGTCAGCGTACATCCAGGGGAATCTTTGACTGATAAATTACCTGCACCTAATGAGAATGAAGTTCACTCAGAAGACACCATTTCATTTGTTGAGGTTGATATTATTACTCCAGCACAGAAACTGTTGGCAAGGCAATTGACATGTGACATTGTACAAGGGAAAAGCCTACTTGTCACTGGTTAGCAAGCTTTTTTTTAGCTTGTAGTCATGTCATATTCAGTGTTTTTGTAGCTTTCAATGCTTATTTTAAGTTACACCTTGCCTGCATCTCAATTGTTAAGGTCCAAATGGGAGTGGGAAAAGTTCTGTTTTCAGAGTGCTAAGAGGATTATGGCCGGTTGCAAGTGGAAGGGCCTTTAAACCATCTCAACATGTTAGCGAGCAGTCTGGATCTGGTTGTGGGATCTTCTATGTTCCACAACGATCATACACTTGCTTAGGAACCTTGAGAGATCAAATCATATATCCTCTCTCTCGTGATGAGGCAGCCGCTAGGACATTCAAGTTGTATGGAGAAGGTGAAATTTTCGCACATTTTGGCTTTATATTTTGAGAATTTCTAAATATCAATGTGTCACACATGTTTATATCACAACCAGCAAACATTTTCATGGGTTGCTAGCATGCAAACCTACATGGTACACGGGCCTTTGCACATATACTTACAGAGAAGGAATATCTATAAATGTGTCTTAATCATTAAGTGCAGAAGATACACAACCTTGATTGATGCTTTCACATGAAAATTATTTGGAAGATATTGTAATAACTTTCATAGTGCCCTCCCTTTGTCTGTGTTTACCTGGGTTCATCCAAGGACTGTTTAATTATAAGTTCTGTTAAGTTTTTTTATTTGGTTTTCCAATAGCTCCACTGCAGATAGATGTTATTTGCATTCATAAGTCACACCAATGAGTCAATTATTGTGTGCACCAATTAAGGAGCCTTTGCCTTTTAAACAAAATTTTGTATATAATTGTATTCTAGTTTTTTATTTTTTTTATTTTGAGATTTCCCTTCTTTACTTTATCATTTGACTTGGGATTACAATTGCTTGGGTTTCCAGGTGAAAATTATGCCAACCCTACAATCATTTTGGATACTTATTTGAGGACTATTCTGGAGAATGTCCGACTGAACTATCTTTTGGAAAGGGAGGAAGGTGGTTGGGATGCTAATCTCAATTGGGAAGACATTCTCTCCCTTGGAGAACAGCAGAGATTAGGCATGGTAAGTGAAGCTAATCTGTGCCTCTTTGAAATTTGAAGTGTTTAAAGAGGCACATGTCTGTAGTTTATAGAATTGGATTTCTCCACTTTTTAACACTTCTTTTTTGTGGGCCAGGCGCGCTTATTCTTTCACAAGCCCAAGTTTGGCATCCTTGATGAGTGCACCAAGTATGTCATTGAATTCCATGTTATTGTGATCAGCAAATTACTACTTCGCCCAAAGACTTATAACTGAATCATGGACTAAAAGGAAGTTCCCTTTAGCTTATCTTTTAGAAACCTTAACTCAGACAATAATATTTGATGTCAAACTGATTCATGCCAAAAAAAAAAAAAGTGTCAACCTGACCAGAGACTTATAGCTGTCTTGTACATTATCATTACGCCCAACATTAACATTTCTATCCTCATAAGAAACCTTGCTGATAAACTCATGTTATCTTATTAATTTATTCACTTCAATTATGCAGTGCCACAAGCATTGATGTTGAGGAACAACTTTATAGGCTTGCTAAGGATATGGGAATCACGGTTGTTACCTCCTCGCAGGTAAGTGATTCTCTGATTATTTGGAAAACATAGCACCATAATTTCTTCGTTGCTATGGAACACCTGTTTTGTCACTCCTATGCCTAGGAGTAACTGTCCCTAAGTTTGTGGCCAGACATCTGTTTGATTTGGTGAATAGCACATTATTGTGCATTGAATGCTCAACTTATCTAGTGACTTCTGCCCATTGTTGACTAGTAAAATGATACGGAGGTATCCTACAAAGTAGTTGTTTGAGCTTTATATTTTTCATCTTTGGACCTTTTACTGATAGTGTTATCTGTGTTTTTATATCCCAGCGGCCTGCTCTAATTCCATTCCACTCCATGGAATTACGGCTTATTGATGGTGAGGGTAAATGGGAGCTTCGAGCAATAAAGCATTAAGTTCTGCGTTAGCATGTGGTAATTGCCCTTATGTGATTGTAAAGACGGGACAGGGCTGGGGCAGGTGACAACCATTCTTTTAGTATTATCGCAGGAAGTGGTTAATTTGCTCTATCCATGAGATGGATTGCATGGCTGATTATGTTGAATTTAGCCATACGTACACATTAGATTTTGTTGATCATACACAGCAACTGTAGTTATATAACTCAAAAGTATTGGCAGGAAAAGAAAACAGAAGATCACACTAGGTATTATTGCAGAAAATGGTGAAATCAGGATGGGACAATCGAAACAACCATACAAACATGTTTCCATTTGTGTAGTATAGTCAATCCCTCACGTACAGGATACCTTTTTGTGTTCCCCCCCCCTCTTTTCTTATTTTCTTCTTAGGGATGGAAAGTTGACAGGATCTAAGGGAACATTGTCAGTGGTACTGAGGAGCAGCTGTTATTCTTTTGGGCTGACATTTGAGATCATTGAGCCCGTTGATATTGTAAAAACTGAAATTGCATAGTTATCTGAATTAACCGTAATAATAAAATCTCGGTAAAAGAGATTGCAGGTTAGCGTTTTACTGTTTTCTAAAATTTTTGTTCTCCATGCCATTTTGTATTTCTCCGAGCCCTTTCTTTTTATCCTTTTTTTTTTTTTTGGGTGTGTGAGAAAGGATGGAAAATTTTATTCATTTTGTAACATTGCATTCATCTTTATCAATAACAGAGAGTACATGGCCGAAGCTGGCCTCAACCACAAACCACCTCTTGTATGTATTGATAAAGTTTCCTTAGTCAGCTTATGAGCGACAACAATAATTTCTCCCCGGGCATGTCGGGGGGTGAAGCTCCAAGTTCCCAGGCCGAAGCTCTGGTATTCTTGGCCAATGGGCCTATGATTGAATCCCCGAGCGTATTTGGTAAACGGCGTGGCCTGCTATGGGGCTATCGGAAGTGCTCACATAAGCAATGACAAAGGTAGCTCTCGTTCTCATTGTACTGCAACTCGAATTGCCGTCGGTTCCTTTTATTGACGAGACTCATGCCTCGTATTCCTTTGTCCAACGGTAGCATCTGCACTAACCTTTATTATTGATCCTTCTTACGGCGGGGTCTAATGCATTTCGCAGTGTTCAACTCGATTAACGGTGGAAGCTTACGTTTCGTCCTTGCGATCATGCACTATCCACGCTGGGCCCGCCTGCTCTTCCTTCCATGATTAGCACGTTGCGCGGGCGCCACAGTGCCAAAGCGAGCATGAAAACCAAATCAATGGTCTCGGCTCCAACATTATTCAGCAGATAAGCAAACCATTTCAGCAGATCATTCGGCCTCCTCTCCCTTAATGTTAGACCAAGCGGGCTCAAAAACCAGACCCCCTTCGCCCAAGGGCATTGTAGTGGAGCATGATCAGTTGTTTCGAGACCCTCCCCTACACGTTGTCCAATTCGGATCAATCTTTAATCCTTTGCTGACCAGAGCCGCATTCGTCGGAAGGAAGCTTTTACATGCCCTCCACATAAAATGTTAGACTTTGTTGGGAACATTTAGGTGCCAAATTTTATTTTATTTTATTTCCATACTTCAGCACAAAAAGATGACGAACGGGACGCTGCAATATGGCTAGACGAGATGGATTTGGCCAAATTAGAGGCACTCTTCAATGTATAATTTAATTGCCCACGCGGTCATAGCGCAAGATTTGCTTGTCCTATAGACCACGACAACTCGAGGGAAGGAACAAAATCTCGGAAGCCTCCCAAGGTAGAAAATGTTGCTCTACAATATTTCACGCCACCATTTGGTATCCTCATCAATCGGTGAAGCTACCATTTTTAAGTTTGAACCCATTATGGTCGGTTAGCCAGGGATCCTCCCACATATTGACTTTCTTCCATCTCGATTAGCCAGCGAAGACCTGCACGGACCAAGGAGCGTGGCTTGGGTTGTATCCCATACCAACTTCCAGTAATAACGAGCGTCGAGAATTCTGGCCAGCAAAGAGCTCTCATTGAACGCTAGCCGCCATACTACTCGTTTAACCAATATCACCAGATTAAACTCTTAGAAACCCCGAAAGCCCAATCCGCCCCTCCGATTTTTCTAATGATTCAGACATTTCAGATGGTGAGTTGGACGAAGGCTTCCCGGTAAGAGGGACCCACTCTTTCAGAGGCGTATATGAGACAAGCAATGTTGCTGCATTGGCGTTAGCAGACTACTCTGAAGCTTCTCAATCTATGGATTTTTACGTAACTTAAAAAAAAATATACTTTTTCCTAGTACGATAAATTTTAAAATCCATAAATTTTTTAAGAGTTTAATTTTAATAATGCAAATTATAATTAAGTGTATTTTATTTTAACATATGAAAAAATTCACACAAATTTTGTAACATAATAGTAAAGACAAATTTTATCTTAAGGGTATTTAATATATGGCTTAAAACAAATATTCAATTTTCATATAACTCAATTTTGATTTTAACAACCTTAATGCAAAATTGATTGAAACTTTGAAAGAATTACTTTCCAACTTTCTTAGATTAAGGTATATTCTCTTTCAATTGTGTGAAAATCATGTATTTTTAAATCAAGATATGTTCTTTTTTTATTGTTTGAAATTCATGAAGTATTTGTAAAGTTTTTATATGCATGCATAAATATAATTATATTCTACGTATAATATAAAAGCATGATTTTATCGAAGATCAGTGATTGCTTTTCATTTTTTGATATTTTATATTATAGTTTGAGATATCGAGTATGCATGTTTTAATTGATTGAAAAACAAAAAAAAGGTCACAAGGAAGAGCCGTGGTAAAATGGGTGCTTAAAGAAAAAAAAAAAA
>CM038598.1:5215608-5228232 GCA_021533255.1 Ceriops tagal | reverse complement strand
AAAAAAAAAATTTACACAAACTGTACTGCATAATAGAAAGGACAAATTTTTATAGGGAGAAGGGGTGGGTGGTGCCAAGTTATCAGATCATGCCTTAGATAAGAATTCCATTCACACAGATAGCAGCAGTCCAGCCTTGTATGGTGATAAAGGGTTCAAGAAATTGAAGATGAAAATAGGGGAAAAGAAGAAGAGGAGAAAGGAGACTGGAAGATATCAGATAGCGTCAATGGCTAGCAAAGGTAGTGGTAAGGTCAGAACAAGCAAGAATGGAAACAATGAGAGTTAAAGAAAAAGAAGATAGAAGCTAAGGCCAGGAGAAGCGAAATAAAGCTCCAGAGAACTGAGATCATAGCTAAAACCCAATTGGAGATTGCCAAGCTATTGATTCTTCCTTGAGCATTGGAAGAAATTGAAATCTAGAATAAGCTAATGGACTCCATTGGTCATTATCTACAACTTAATGAATAGAAATACTTATCAATGTTATCAACACCAATGTTTTGTTTATATATATATATATATAATTGACTCCAATTAATATTTAAACTTAAGACTTTTTAGTTTTAAAAATAATTCTACTATAGATCTTCAGTCTTTTAGTATCAGTTAGTTAACATTTATTGGTTCAACACTAAGGTTTTCAAATTGCAGGTAACGAGTTGCAGTTAATTGTGGTTGTCATATGACCAATACGATCACAATTACTACCAACACAGTGTGCGGCAAGCTCCTTTATCATAGTATTGTGGTCGCAATTACAGTAGCGGACCACTTGATTGACACTGTAAAGGAAAAGAATTTTTGGACATGGGAATTGTGGGTTAGATTTAATTAAATTGTAGTATGCTTATTAGTGACAAAACGGAGGTAACCAACCGCAGTTGTAATGTACTCTTTCATTTAATTAGGCAGCCTTTTTTATGCATATACAATTAATTAGATCCTATTTTATTGATGGTGTGACGAATGACGATACCCCATAAAATCCATAAATCAAGAAATTCATATTTTATAGTGTATTTATATTTTACATGTTAAGTTTTTGAAAATTATTTTTTTTAAAAAAAAAGGAAAACAAGACTAACAGATATTAATCTAGCTGGACGAAAAACATGAAGTTACCATAATACCCTCCTATATATTAAAAGGTTAAAGACCTCACATAATACCCTCCAATACTTAAACTTGAACTTTGGACGTTGACTCTCCCTTCGCAGACCACTGGAAAATAAGAACTAAGGTAAATTGCTAAATTTGTTCCTGTCTTCCCCAGTTACCACAATTCACACAAAAGTGCTAAGTTTATGCATTATTATGTAATCATATAGAAAAAATTTACTTAATTATGTTTTCATTATGATTTACCTTTTAAATGACTAGAAAGAGATAAGAATAATGATATAATTGAGTATAGAGTCAGACGAACGTTAACAATGTGTTTTAAGATAAGTGATTCACGTTTTACCTTTTCTTTTGTTTTGCTTTGGCAAAAAATGCTTTTTATGCTCAACTATGCTACTAACTAAACTTTCTTTTTTCCCCATTAATTGAGAGTGCTTAATTAGAACAATCAGAAAATGCCTACACATTCTTTTAAGTTTTCTTATTTTATCTATATACCAATATTTTCTTATATTTATTATTATTGCCCCTACATTTTAAAGGCTACCTTATTTTTAATGTTCTACTCAATGTTTCTCAGTTTGTACTCTATTTTCTTTCTTTCTTTCTCTCTCTCTCTCTCTCTCTCCTTATGTCCTTGTGTATTATGAAAAAATGATTACAGCTTTATATTTGTCCTTAAATTGTGTGTCTTTATTTTACATTATATAGCTTATTTAATAACTAACTAATTACAATATGTTGTGATTATGTCTCCATCATTATTGTTAAATTTGCATCTTTTGATGTACTTTGACATTGTTGATTTCTAATGAATTTTCAAATTCTAATTTTTTAAAAAATTACACCTTTGATAAAAATAGTGGGCCACTAATCCATCACTAAGCCTTTAAATTAGTCCAAATTTAATGGTCAATGGAACATTAAGTCCATTGTAGAGAAGATTATTCATCTTAATTGTTTTATTGGGCTGCTATGACTTATTGAAGGAGAAGGACTTTATAGGAACATGAAAGTAAGCTTGTTCTAATTAAAAAGCTTGTCACTGGTTTCTTATGTTTAATTTGCCTACTTAACAACTTACAATGTTTATTAGACTTGTAAAGATAATTAGGCTTAAAGATCATGTTAGATTAACTTATAATTTAATGATAGATTTTCATTGCATTAGCCTATAATGATACGATAGATTACGATTTTTTATATTCTAAGGCTTATGAAAATAATAGGCTAAACTCATTTTTTATGTAATTAGTTGGTATGCTCTATTTAACAAATAACTTGTGAGGCCTAATACTAGAAAAAAAATGTCCTTATTGATTTCAATTTTGCCATAACTATTATTGATTTAAGAGTTAGAAAATTTAACAATGAATAAGCCTTAATAATTTAATGTCCACTTGCCTTAAGACCATTTTAATTAGGTAAGACTTCTTTTAGGTCTAACACATCTTCATTAAGTTGCCTTGTTGCATTTTCTTATGATATACCTACATCATTTGTCTTTAATATAATCGCTTATGCTAAAGTGTTGTCAACCTCTTCTTTATAATGAAATTCAATTGTTCATTCCTTTGTTTGAGGTTTCCAATAACTATAAGGATATTAATATAAAGTGAGACATAAAGCAAATAAGATCCTTCTTCTCTAATATAAAGAGTAGCATCATTATAACTCCTATTAAAACTAAGTTTATGTAATTACTTATGAATTATAGAATACAAAACTCTTGATATTTATTTTAGACTACAAAGAATATTTTTTAACAAATAAACTTTGCCTTTTTCACATTTTTTCCACAAATCATTCAAATTAATCAACATAGATATCTTTTTGAAGTACATCATTTAAAAAGGTAAATTTGACATTTAATTGATGTACGAGCCAACCCTTTTATGCAATGTTAGTAAGTAAAAGTTTAATGGTGTCCAGTCTAGTAATAAGTGCATAAGTTTACATGTAATCTACACTAGGTTACTTTATGAACCTTTTTACCACAAGTTTAGTCTTTCATTTATTGACAAATCCATCAACATTAAGCTTTATTATGAAAATCCATTTCATAACAAATGCCTTTTACCATCTAGTTTAGGAACCAAAATCTAAATCTCATTTTTGCAAGTAAAATCCATTTCCTCTGATAATGCTTTTCTCCATTATGTTAGTTGTGATGCTTCTTAATAACTTATAGGTTTAAAAGTTGCTTCATTACATCTTTTATAAATATCTTTAAAAGTATTAGCTCTTCTAACAAAAGGATCATTGATATCTTTTTTTTTTAAAGAAAATATAGCTTTTGATTATGTGTTCACATATTATTTGATATTTGATTATTTCCTTACTCAACCTTAAAGGTACCCTAATTCCATTTCTCATCTTCGTGAAACTTGAGATCTCTACTAATTAAGTTCTTTCTAGTATTGATGTTATAAATCTTATAATTAGTTAGAGTATTAAAGAAACAAATAAAGATTTCAACAACCACTTTATAATCTAGCTTAATTTTTTTTATATTAAGTATGTAAGTATAACGAATGTAATCAAACATTTTAAGGTGACTTAAAGAAGATTTGCTATTAAATCATGCTTTAAATGGAGTTGAGTTTGATAATGATTTGATTGGCAATCTATTTAAGAGATAAAAAAGAAATTATGGTAACTTTTACCAAATCTTTTTTTGCCATTAGACATCTTATTATTTTTATTGTGATTCTATTTTTCCTCTTACACACTTTATTTTGTCAAGGAGAATAATGAATAATCAATTGGTATTGTATTCCAACTGATATGTAGATTACTTTAAATGATCTTGAGATAAATTTAAAGTTATTTTCTATTCTAATTACTTTAATCATGCAACTTAAATACTTTTCAATCTACAATTTGAATTGTTAAAATCTAACTACTACTTCAAATTTCAATTTAAGAAAAAATTTTCAACAAAATCTAAAAAAATCATCAATAAAGATAATATAATAAATATTGTTATTCAAGAAATTAATTCTCATAAGTTTCCTAAAATTCTAAATGAATTAATAACAACTTTTTTTTAGCTTTAGTAGACTAATTTGTAGAGAATGGCAACCTAGATTATTTCCCTAATTAACAGGTTTTACACACATTATTAACTTGAACTATAACAAGCAAATTATACATTAGTTTCATTTTCTACATTTTTGAATACTAACATAATGAAAATGGTCAAGTCTTTTGTGCCATGAAATAAAATCATTAAAGATGTTAGGTAAGGTAAGACACTAAATCTTTTTAATGTCTAAAAGAAAACCTTTTATATTCATAGTACTAAAATTAGTTGGGCACCAATTTAATCACAAATAATGTAGGATTTGTCTTGAAATAATAAAGAAAAACTATTTTCTAAAAGTTAGTTAACACTCAACAAATTTTGGTTAATATTATGAATAAATAGAACATTAGAAATAAGTTTGATATCTAAGTTTACCTAAACTCCTTTAGTACCTTTTTTTTTGGATATTAAGAAATTTTTCATTGCTAATCATTACTTTGAACTTAAAGTTTTGATTAAGGACCTTAAAGGCATCAAGTGTTGGAAACATATAGTTGGTGTAATTATTATCAATTAACTAGACTCTAATGTCATTCTTTTTAGTACTTAAAGTTGTTATAAAAAGTTGCTCTCCAGGATCATTGTTTTCATTTCATTAGTTATTTAAGCTTCTTATTTAGATTATTGTCACTTATAGTGAGGTTACTTATCTTTACTTTTGCAAATTCTCTTTAAGTGCCCCTTTTTATTGTAAGCCTTATAAATAATACTAGTTTCTTTTAACAAAATTTTTAAAAGTGATTAATTCTTTTGCAATACTTAATAAGTACTACCTTTTGCTAGTCTAAACTTTTTTATCAAATTGCTTACTATTAGTCTTTCTTTTTGGTTGGTCGTTCTACTAGTGACAAGTTTGTAAAGCTTTTCTATTATGTTTTCTTACCTTAAAAGACTTTTATACTTTTAAACTTTAAATAAACTGATTAATTTGCTTAAAAAGATGGTGTTTAGGTCCTTTGAATTTCCAATAAGAATATTTCGGTTTTAAACATCTTTAAAATGCTTATAAGGAACTTTTAAATAATATTTTTATCAGGAAAATCCTATTACTAGCACCTTAATTTGATTTGACAATTTTCAACAACTCATCACTTGTATTATTATAAGAGAGAGAAAGTTTTAGCAAATTCTTATCACATGATGCTATTTATCTAAATTTGTAGTTAATTTATATGTTATCGTTGGCTAGAGCTCTTAAAAAATCATCTCAAAGTCTAGTCATTTTCTAATTTTATGGTCAATCCACTAACATGGTCAATTGCTTAAAAAAGGGAAAACTCTTAATAAATCTTATCGCATTAGGTCAATTTTTGGTATTCAATCAATTCTTATGCAAGATTAATCATTTAAGAGAAAGAGAGCTGTAAGCAAATTCTTTATAATCATGTTAATTCCTTTTTAATCATGTCAATCTCTTACTTATAGTCACACTCATTTCTAATTAGGAAACCTTAAGCAAAATTATTCTCAAATTTCTTTCAATTACGGGTTTAGAAGTTCCAAGCAAAAATTTTTCCAAATCACTTTTAAGCATTAAAGGATAGAGACTTTTAGATATAATTCTTTCAAAATTTTTCTACGGGGTCGAGGAGCCAAAAGAATTCTTTCAAAAGTTTCTTCAAATTTCATAAGTTAGGTAGCCTTAAAAAAAAAAATCTTACCGAGTCTTTTTCATTTTATGGGAAGAGTAAGCCTTATACATAATTCTTTTCAAGTTTCAAGTCTTTTGATTTTTTAAGATTTTTAAAAATAAATAAATAATTTTACATATTTAATTAATTATAAAAATATTTTTCATATGTAATATAGAAAAAAATTAATTAGATTTTATAATTATGTAGACTTTAGACTTGAAAGCCCAAACAATTAATTTTATTGTATTTCAATCACTTTGTCTTGTCAACATGTTATATTAGTGAATACAAATAATCTACTATTAATGATAATTAACAAGATGAGAGATTTATTAAAATAAGAATAAAATAAGAAAATAAAATTTACAAAGTTCACAAATCATCCTAAAGTGCAAAGATAATTTTTTTTTTATTAACATCTATAAACATATTATATATAATTTTATTTTTTTTTTTAAAAAAGTCCAACTAGTTTAATCTAACGAGTTTAAACAAATCGAAACTACTTCTATTTAGACTTACTCATTTGTTAAACAAATTTTGAAACTAGGAATATGTATTGTTCACCGAAGAAAGCAAACGATGTAACAAAAACTGTCCCGGTAATATTTAGATAAAATAACAATAAAGTACCCTAACCTGCACTGTTTACTACAGTACCCTTGAACTAGATGGCAAAGAAAAAAATGGAGTAACCATGCAGCTTCAAATAATTCGTTTCATGATTGTTGTTGCAATCGAATTGGATGCCCTCACCATCGCCAGCTTGTCTCGAAATGACGAGTCGAATCAGTCCGCTATGGAGGCCTCTATCAAGCAACAGTTTGCAGTTCCAGTCATACCTGCTCGTATTTTCTAAGCAGAACCATTCAATGGACTAGCCGACTCGGCATCCACTTTTTTCTCATATGCTGCTACATGAACACCAAGGGCAGCACGACCAGATGGGTCAAGATTTTTTGACCACAGTGCATCCCATTCTACTGCTTTTGCAGTACTGCATGCCACACTTGGTCCTCCAGGAACCGTTGACCTTGCAGCATTCTGTTCATAAAATGGGAAACCTGGTTATTATAACTCTAAATAAATAAATAAATAATTAAAGACAATAAAACACGCATGTGGAAGTAGGCTGCAAGATATAAACAAACGATGCTCCAAGAGACTAAAAGGTAACTGGGTATGAATAAAAGCACATAAATTACAAAGCGACATCAAACCTTAGGATAGAATTTCTCAAAGATGGTCCTATAATAATATGCCTCTTTTGTGGCAGGAGTGTTCTCTGGGTAGACAAACTTTGCATTCATCAACATTGAATCTGACACCTGCCTCGTTACAACAAAATGTAAAATCATTCATATGCACCTGGAGAATAGTTAATGCCTAAAATATATCTGTTATATTTGCTAACTACCAAACACCAAACCATTCGAACATAAATGAGATGAAATTTCAAACAAACATCCAATTCACAACATGTACGCACTTGTTCGTTTGCATGGTCCTTCAAACCATCAATCCAACTGTACCCAACTCCATCACTGAACTGTTCCTTCTGCCTGTACAATATGTGCTATAACGAAATAAAATAAAAATCAAAACTCTGCCACAAAAAGGTATAAAAACTTCAAAGCAAGATATAAATAGCTTCATAACTGCAAAAAATAGCTCAGTAGTAGGACAAGTAGAAGCAAAAACAAAATACCTTTGGCAGATATGGGTTCTTCTCATCATCAAACGCATTGCGCAAGACCCACTTCTCAATTCTTCCAAGATCAGGCCTGATCTGTAAGGACAAGTGTAAGCTGCTATTGTCATAACACTGGGACAAAGAAATAACTCTATGCCTGGAATTTGCTCAGCCATCTATGGGCTTGAATGCAAATAGTTACAACAATAAAATGAACAAATTCTGGGGAAATAACTCATGTATGATGTGCAAAACTTCAAGCCTAGTGGCTGGTTAAGTTGCAAAACAAGGGAATAAAAAAAATGTGAAGAACCAAATAATGACAGCAACATTGAAAATGGCATTGACGATCCTCTTTCATCCGGTACTTTCTCAATTAAGAATTAAAACCTCTTCATTTAATTGTCATGCTCAATACGTAGCCATACAGTTTAGATAATACACTAAAAAATTTCCAGGAATTGTGAAAAATCATAAAAGAGAATCTCAGGGTCAAGTCATATACCATTTTCCACTCAGGATCTATACTCATTGCAATGTTGATGAACTCTTTATCCAAAAAGGGTACACGAGCCTCAACTCCCCATGCCGAAGTAGATTTATTGGCCCTCAAGCAGTCATAAAGATGAAGGGCCTTGATCTGTATATCAGAACATCAATCAGAAACAATGGCACAATATATGTAGTGCAAAAAGTGGATCCTAGTGATATCCACACTATTATTTCCACTTAACTCCAAGTGTAGAGCATAAATCATACCTTTCGACAGGTTTCTTGGTGAAACTCCTCCTTGTTAGGTGCTTTGTGAAAATATAAGTACCCTCCAAAGATTTCATCTGATCCTTCACCAGAAATAACCATTTTCACTCCCAAAGATTTGATTTTTCGAGACATGAGAAACATTGGAGTGCTGGCCCTAACAGTGGTCACATCATACGTTTCAATGTGGTAAATGACCTCCTCAAGAGCATCTATCCCTTCCTGAAAGGAAAAATTAAAAGGACTAATTTTTCAAGTACAGACAAGCACAATAAGATTTCTTTATCAATTTTTCTGTTTTCTTCTTTTAAAAATATAAGTTACCTGAACTGTGAAGTGGAACTCATGATGCCGTGTATGGAGATAATCTGCTACTTCCCTAGCAGCTCTTAAGTCAGGGGAACCCTGATTAGGAAAGGGAAATGCACATGAATTAACGAGGAAAAAAGTCAAGAGAGATGGCCTAAACATGATTTTGTTACAGATAAGAAAAATGCTACACTACAAGAAGATTCAGGTTGCTGCAACGTTGTGTAGTAAACTGCCCTCATGAGCAGTTTGCCTAACAAGCAAACTTTTCACCAACTTGATCCTTATAACAAATCCAAAGATTAGCAACACAAAACACCATTAATGAGCCAATGAACATGCCAATTTGGTTTCTATCCATGTGCCTTGAAAATGTCAAACAATGGTGATCATGAGTATGCTCTTGATCACTTCATCAGCGGCAAAGGTAATCAAATACAATGTATTTGCATCCACCCGAATTCATTCCACGATCCAATTTCCCTTGTGCTTAACAGAAACAAAAGAATGCAACATACCACAAAGCTGACACAGAGCTCTCAGATATGCATTTTTCATATTTCAAGGTGGACAAATATGCCAAAGAGTTCACTTGAGTGTTTTTACAGCCTAAAACAGCAAACTTTGTACACAGAAAGTGATAGACAAATGCATATCACCAAAGCAAAAGATGAGACCTTCAAGCCAATGCAGAAGGTGTGCAGCTGTGAACCCCACTGGCAAGCAGCTTCTGATTCAGCCAAAGAGCGAGATGCCACAGCTGCAACAAGTGATGAGTCAAGTCCTCCAGACAGGAGTACACCAAATGGTACATCTGTCATGAGTCTTTTGACCACAGCCTGCGTAAAATAAGCATGTCAAAGAAAATCTATAAACTTGTTAGAGCATCCAAGGACATAGTTAAAAAGAAATAGAGAAATGCTACTATTTGCCTTAATAGATAAAATGAAATATGAAGGAAAAAAATTTTTAAGCAAAGTTCAAAGGAGACAGAATATGCCTTCTCGAAAGCCTCCCGTAAAACCAATGGATCATATGGAGTTGAAGGTATTTGCTCAGAGTACCATGGTGGGTTATACCATCTTCTAAGCTCTCCTGCAGGCATTTCAGCATAAACATGAAAAGTGAATGCACAACTCAAATCTTGCTAAGGAGGAAGAAAGAAACTTATGATCAAAAAACACAATGAACGTCCCCTAGGTATTCACAAATTTTATCTGCCTAACACAGAATAGCTGTGCATATTTCCTCCTAGCATCTGTTTACCACCTTTTTGGAAAAGGTATGGGGAAATAGTTTCATCGTTGAGGGTCCCAAGCATGGATAAAGGAGAATGGTTGTGGTACATTGGCAGCCAGTGTAATACTAGCCAAATCCTTATGACATATGGGGAAATACTTTACTAATTGCATAGGGCTGCATGAAGTTATTAAATTTGTACCGTATTACCGGGTTAAAGGTTAGCTCGGACAAGGAGTATCATTATGTCACAAAATCCTTCAAAAAGGATTTAAGATGAAGAAAGAGAGCCCAGAGGAAAGTCCAATCACTCATCCACCAAATACAATATTCCTGGGATGAATGAATGCAAACCTTGTTTGCTTGAATATATATGTCCAGGCAGAAAGGACACAAATCGTTCACAATCATCACTCAATGCTTTCATTTCTGAAGCAAACCATATTGATCCTGTAAAAGTAATGGCATGTAATTAGAATAGAAAGATAGTTTCTTGTAACCATAGGGGGGAAACAGCATAAATCAAATAGCAAGCTATGAGTTTTAAAATTTTTGGTACTTAGACTACCTATACCAGGGTAAAGAAAACAAGTGATAGCATGATGCTCCTAAATTCTGTACTAGCCTTACCCTATCGTCTGGCAATTGTACAGAGAAAAGTAACACTAGCACATGTATATTCCTCTATTGATAGAGGCCACTTGTTCTTGTTAAATTTAAAAGGAACACCCACTAGATTCATGGTGGCTTTACAGACTTGGTTATTAAAGTGAATCAGGAGCAGAAATTTAAAACAGCCCTACATACCATCGAGACCCCAACCCATATAAAGGGGGGTGATACCCACAGCATCCCGAACTGCAATGAAACTTTTGTCGCGAATGTCAAGAAGGACAAAGGAGAACATTCCATCCAACATGTCCACAAAACTTTCTCCATATTCTTCATACTGGCAAGATAAATGGCATTATTAAATAAGAGATTGAAAATGAAAAATTAAGCAAAAAGGAAGAGCAAAAGAGGTCTGATTTCCTTCTACTTGACTTGACAGACACAAACAAGCAAATCATATTTTAGGCTCTGGAGTCCTTGTGTGCCCATGCCAAGATTGAAAGATGAGGAAAAAATTATAACATTTCAGATATGAACTACTACTTCCAAAATACCCATATTTAAAAAAAAAAAGAAGAAAAGAAAAAGGAAAGTGATCTATGGAATGATAGAATGCTTACAAGGTGAGCAATTACTTCACAATCACTACCAGTCCGGAACTGATGAGACTTCAGCTTCTCCCGTAATTGTTTATGGTTATAGATTTCCCCATTAACCTGACAGGAAAGGGAAAAAAAAAACAGAGAGAACGCCATGAACTAAATATGAAGTGGCTTTACGGAGATGCCTCAGACAAGGGGCAGACATGACAAGATGTGTGTCATCTTCAATACTAAAAATGCGACACAAGTGAGCACAATGGATGCTGAAATAGATACCGTGACAACAACTGTCTTGTCTTGGTTGAAAAGAGGTTGATCCCCTGAGGTAGGGTCTATGATAGCCAACCGTTGATGAGCAAGATAACAGTCTTCGTAACAGTATAAGCCACTCCAATCGGGACCTCGATGCCGCAATCTATATCTCAGAATTCAGACAACAAACAAAAACAAAACAAAACTTTAAAAAAAAATCCACAAGTTCAATATATATATGTAAACGAGATGGATTTAACTTAAAAGGAAATGCGGATTTAAAAACAGAGCGAGAGAGAGAGAGAGAGAGGTTTAATCGTTAACCTTCGAGACAATTCGATGATGCGGGAGCGTTTCGCCTGAGAGTTGTCAACACAACCGAACACTGCGAGAATTCCACACATGGCTCACCGGCGGCTCCTGCTAATCGCTATACACTCTATCTCTCTCTATCTCTCTCTCTCTCTCTCTCGCTTGCGTGCGCCTGAGAGCGTGTGTTAGTCGGCCGTAAGCAGAGAGCGCGAGAATGACAATGGAGGCGGCTACTGAATGGGATGGGTTTTATTAGGGGCTGGCCTCCTCTAATCACAGCCGCTTGTTCTGACTTCAGACTCCGTTGCTCTTTTCCTTTTTTATTTTCCAAAATTTCCGGTTAAGAATGTGTGAATTGGGGAGCCGGCCCAACACAAATGTACAATTTTTTTTAATTGACTTTTGAATAGATTCCCATCTCAATTGATACGGACAATCTAGTCTCGAATCTTAGGGTCTGCCTGGCCCACCCGGACATAAAGGTCCTTTGTCAGATTTTCCGACAATTTTTTCTTTCTTTTTTAATTATAAATATTAAGCATCAAATCTTACATTTAAAATTGAAAATAAATAATTTTATTATTATACCTTATTGTTAATTCTAAATACTATAAAAGCTAGAACGATTTCTCTTTTTTAATATTTATTATAATAACGTATTTTTATATAAAAGTTTTGTCTGTTAAAAAAAGAAAATACCAATTATATATATATATATATATATAATATTTAAATTTAACGTGTCCATTAATATCTTAATAATTATATTTTTTGACAGTACAATATTTTTAATAAAAATATTATTCATAAATATTTAACTAATTGAAAATTTCTAGGGCAATGTTTTTAATTTGATTCATTGCATTTTATATTAATATTGACTAGTAAGATTATCATTATCTCAAAAGGTAATATTATTTTGAAAAATAAACTTTATGTTATGTGCTTTATTTCTTGTAAATTATTTTGAGAAAAAGGGAAAAAAGAAAAAAAAAAAAA
>CM038598.1:5139115-5191271 GCA_021533255.1 Ceriops tagal | reverse complement strand
TTTTTTTTTTGTGTAATTGAACAGGCAAGTTTCAATAGATGAAGGAGAGAATAAGGCTCGAGAGTTTGGAGTTATGTTTATAGAGACCAGTGCAAAAGCAGGATTTAATGTTAAGGTGAAGGAAAAAAGACAATTTTTGACTATTAATGTTGTATTTTTTTTTTTCTTTTTTTTTTTTAGGTGGGGGGAGGGGGGATGCATTGGCTGTAGTCATCATCTTGTGTGATAAACACTGATCGTGCAGATGCATCACCAGTTATACCTTGTTTGGATGGTACGCCTTTCTAACTAGCTTCTGCGTTGATTGTGAACATGTATTGCAGCCTCTGTTCCGCAAGATTGCTTCTGCCTTGCCAGGAATGGAAACACTTTCCTCGGCAAAACAAGAAGACATGGTAGATGTGAACCTGAAGCCCACAGCCAGTTCGTCCCAGACAGAGCAACAACGAGGGGGTTGTGCATGTTAAGAGACCTTCTATATACTTCACATACATAAACCCAAAAAGGTGGAGAAATGCGGCATTCTCAAATTCATTACCTGTTTACACGCTTTGAAATTTCAAATACATCGGCAACGATGGTTTTGACAGTAGATTCTGGTTTGTTTAACATGACATCGAATCTCCAGGTGTTTGGAGGCAGAAGGCTGTACTTTTACGTTGGTGATGTGCAAAATCTGATAAATTCTGATGTTTAGGCCAGCTTATTCTTTACTTTCTCTGTTTATTCACCATCTTGTTGCGTTAGTACCATCATAGTCCCCCGTTTTTTTTTTTAACTCTTTTCGCTGTCATAGATTCTGATCTTTGAAGAATTTTCAGCACCATTTAGAACCATTTGATCCCTTCCGATGTATGGAAACAAAACACACACACCCGAAAAGAAAGAGAATAAGGATCAAAGAAAGTCAAATTATTGCTCGGACAATCTGATGTCCTCCCCACCCACATTCGATTACCAAATCGGCTCAGTTGCTACTGAGCACCAGCCCATCATGTTAAGGAGTATGTGAGTGTGACGAATTAAACAGGAGAGGAGAGTTCAACAAATAGAAAGACTATGAAATGGAAGAGGGAAAGGGAACAGAGGAAACAGAAAAACACACTCTAACGTTAGACCCCGACCTGAACTTTTTCCTCACAGCTTGGGCATGGCAAAAGGCCTATATTTGTCTGTTCACTTCAATCACAACAATGATACTAAAATTTAGTTAAAGGGTAATTTACATTGTTGATAACTGAAATTACCACCTAATTTTTATTATTTAATTTGAATTTGTTACAAAGAAATTAAATTAAATTATTTTATTTTAATCTCTATATCATTCTATTAAATAAAAATGTATAAAATTTATCATTAAAAATATTTTTTTATATAATAAATTTTATTAATTAATATGTTCATAATAATTAAGATAAATTTCTTAAATTACAATGTTATAATAAAGTTAAAGAGTTTAAAGATGTCAGCGGGGACAGCCTGAATGAATAATCCAGCAACTAAAAGAGCAGAACCCATTATACAACGTTAGATGCACCACATGAGGAGAAAAAATAAAAAATAAAAAGCATTTTTTTCTTTTTTTTTATTTTTATTTTATTTGTTGTTGTGCGAGGCATTAGATATCGTGTGACACGTGGTACTTTTCTAAACATTGAACGATATTTTAAACTAAATCATTTTTAAAGTAGATAAATTATTAAACGGATAAGATAATTAATTTTGTAATACTTATCAATGTATTTAAATTCTCTAGTTTTGTTATCTGTTATAATGTTTCAATTTTGGAAGTTTAATCTAATTTTTTATTAATATATTGATTAATAAATTTAAGTGCATAAAAATATATTTTATAAGTTTTTTTTTTTTTACTATTCTCACAAAACCGGGGGGGGGGGGGGAAGCAGAAAACGCGAAAACTATTAAGCATGTCAGTTGCAAAGGGAACAGCTGAATTTTATCCAAAAAAAAAAAAAAAAAATCATATTATTACATTTATAAGGGAAAAATGCACATTGCGAATTTACACAATAATTACAACACCACTGTCGGATGCCTGCCTGCCATCCCATCCCATCCCATCCCAAGCAATACAACAGGTCTCGCAACAATACTCTTCCCCCCCCCTCCCCCTCCCCCCGGGGCGCCCAACAACCCTACAATTCAGTCGTTCGTCGTTGGTTTGCAGTTTCTGATTCAGGGGTGTTTGTGTCATTTAGTGTAGTTGTTGCAGGCTGTAGCTAAATCAGCCATGGAAGAAAAACCCGCCAGTGCAGACCAACCTTCAACCAAATCGCTGGACCCCACTTTCCACAAAAAGCGCCAAGCAATGCTGGATCGCCTTTCCAACCGCCATCATTCCCGCACCAAATCGACCGCCGCCGCCGCCGCCGCCGCCGCCCCCACCTCGTCGGCCCACGCTGCCGTTTCCTTCTCCTCCACATTCTCCGCATCAAAACATTCAATCGAGTCCCAACTCGCTGATGCATCCAACATCGCCGCAGTCGCCGACGATCCGTCTCGCCTTAGATCTCATCTCGCCGACATTTCCTCCTCCATCTCTTCCCTCGATCAACTCGTCGCCGAGAGCTCCTACTTCCTCCCCTCCTACGAGCTCCGCTCCTCTCTCAAGTCCGTTGCGCAACTGAAACAATCGCTCGAAACCTTGAACTCCGAGCTTCTGCCAAAGAAGAGATTCTCCTTCAGAAGCAAATCGGCAACAGTCAAACCCTCGCTTCCCGAACCTCAAGAACCTGAAACCCCCAGACCGGAGATACTGAAACCGACTCTCGCAGTTCGCGACTCGCCGGGATTTAGAAACAAGGAAAACCAGGTTTTAACGAAGAATTTCGGGGGTTGGGAGATGGGAGAATTTACGTTATCTGACCTAGATTCGTGTGAAGTGCGGTTAATTGGCTCCATCAATGCTCTGTTTATTAACAGATTAAGGAGCTGTAAGGTCCTTGCCGGGCCCGTGACAGGATCGATTTTGATTGAGGACGTTGAAAACTGTGTTTTTGTGTTGGCTTCACATCAGATTAGGATACATTACGCGAAAGGGAGTGATTTTTATCTGAGAGTGCGGACCAGGCCGATAATTGAGGACTGCGGAGGTGTGAGATTTGCGCCGTACTGTTTGAAGTATGAGGGGGTTAAAGAGGATTTGAGGGAAGCAGGTTTGGAGGAGGAGAGCGGGAATTGGGCAAAAGTTGATGATTTCAAGTGGCTGCGGGCTGTGCAGTCACCAAATTGGTCCGTTTTGGAAGAGAGCAAGAGAGTTGGGAATGTTGAGATTAAGGATTTGGGAAGTGGAAATTGTGAGAGCTATGGTGTTGAGAACGAGGAAAGTGCTGTTCAAGTGTTGTGACTTGAGTTAAGGTATCATGTTCTGGTTCCTGTTTTGCTGATGTTTAAAAGGTTGAACTTGCTTTGATCAGGTTGTTGATGAATTTGTAGATGCTTGAGGGGCTTTTTGGTTCATGTTTGCCAATGTATCTTAGCTTCATGGAGGATGGTTTGATTTTTTTTTTTTTTAATTCAGACGTCAGGTTCTTAGTTTTTGCTGTTATACATGATGGAGTTGCATATGGCATTACTGTGTTACTAAGATGCATTGATGGCACCACATTAATTTGTTTGAAAAAAAAAAAAGTAAAAATGTTCTTCTATGTTAATAATATGCATTGATATGGTTGTTACTTGTTTGCTGCAAAGCAACAACTAATTGACATTTGAATAAGAATGTGGACTTTGTTGTGGCAGGTGTCTCGTGGTTGAATGTCTTTCCTATGAGAAGCCTATGGTATGAAGTGCACTTGCTCTTCTGAGGCATGATGCTTGGCTCAACTGCTAAATTTTAGGAGTAACTGGTTCAAACAAGCCTATCTACACTCACGATTTATCCACTTATTCTGGATTACTCTGGCTTGCTGCATATATTTGTTAAAAAGGTGATCCACACTTGCTGCAGACAATAGAAGTTAGAACTCTTTTTTTTTTTTTCCGGTCATTTAGATGTTAGAATTGCAATCATAAAAATTTGTGTTACTTCATCTTTCAAGAGGGGTTAAACTGGTTGTATGGGCCATGGTAATCGTAATTCTTCAGGTGTAATCCCATACATTTCTGGTATACATTCAATTTGATTTACTTGTATGGTTTTTGATGTTATTGTATTGCCACATGTTAAAGTTTGATTCCCTGTTGTATTGATGATCTTTTGTTGTCTGATTGAGTCAATCATAAAAAATATGAACAGTGACAAGCTAGACTCTCAGGATGGTTAAGTGGATTCTAAAATGGGAAGATTGGTTTTAAACCTTGTCTCTGCATTGCTATAAAATGTGCTTCAGATTGTGTCTTAGAAGCCTGGGATATCAGGCTGGCAAAAGCCTGTTATTTGTTTGGTAATTTGGTAATTGGGTTTAACATTGAGCCAAAATATACTTGAGTCAGAAATTATGCAATCCATGCCGTTGTGCAGAACAAAATGGGCTCTATGATCTGCTTTTGACGGAACAGGAAATTTGTAGATAAACTTAGCAGTTGAATATCGTGAAGTGTATTTACTGATAATGGGCAGTGTAGAATCCAGAGCAAAGCCTTGATACTGGTCCAATGGAGTGTTAGGGAGTTGTGTTTGCAGTGGCCTGTTGGTGGATTGGAAATGGCAGAACAAGAAAGCCATAGGGGGCAGGGCAGCTATTGGTTATTCAATGCAGTTTATTTTACAGCAAGCATATGAATTCTTGGCCGTGGGGAGCATGCAGGAAGGCATATGGCCCACATTGCTCAAACAGCAGCTGCTGGTTGGATGGGAGCTGCCTGGAATTGGTTGGGTAAAACTTAATATCAATGGTGCTGCAAAGGGGAGCCCTGGGCAGGCAGGTGCATGAGGACTTATACAGGAACACGAGGGCTCTTGGATTGGAGGTTTCCTGCAGTTTGTGGGACTAGCAATGTCTGGATTTTTAGCTGATTTATGTGGCATCTATCAAGGCTTGCACCGTGCATGGGAAGTTGGATTTTGTAAAGTCATCCTTGAAGCAGATTCTAGGGCTGCTTTGAAAGCTATTCATAAGGGTGTTGTTGCAACTCGCCCTCATGCTAATCTTATAAATGGCTGCTGGGAATTATTGGAGTGAGACTGGGTGCTCAAGGTGCAGCATGTCTGTAGTGAAGGCAACAGAGTTGCAGATTGTTTGGCATCATTGTTGCTCACAGAAAGTGAAAGTTTCGTGGTTCTGGAACAGCCCCTTTCAGGAAGCATGCAGCCGTTATTGGATGATATTTTTGGTGTTAGTTTCCATGAGCATTAGCATTTTAGATTTGGCTGCTTTATCCTCCATGGAACCAACAAATAAATAATAACAATAATCCAGACATTCATGCTGGTATCCATTGCTTTGAGCCGTTTTCAATTCTGGCGATGAATGCATACCGCACTGGCTCTCGCAGGTTGGGTGTGGAGAGGCTTACATTATTATTATTATTATTTTATTATTGAAATTGCTTTATATATGATGAAAAGACTAATTTTCAACTTGGGCTGATGGCCATTGTGGCTGTTTCCTTTGCCTCCTGCTCTGTGCTAAGATGTGGATGGCATGTTATGAAACGTGCTGGCTGGTTGATTAGTTGCGTCTAAAGGTTTTTTTAAGTTGATAGGCTGTTGACAATGCACAAAAGGCCTTGCCAGTTATAAAATAGTCACTGTATTAAAAAATAAAAATAAAAAGAAAAAAGAAAAGAAAAGAAAAGAAAAGAGAAAATAAAGAAAGAAATGGGATGTTTGATATGCTTAGTATTCTCTATATTTGAATATTATGAGATTCTTTGGAAGGTTTCAACGTAGCTGGTAGCATGGTCGTTATTTTGTTCATGTTTTGGTTTTTGTCAAACGCTGAATGATTTCCCATGCAAACTTGTCAAGAGTTTGGTCTGGCAGCCGGTTTCTCTTCTGCGGTTCCACACGAATATTGAAAAAGTTTTCAAACTTCCCAAAATCTTTATTTTCCTTATCAAATCAGGACAATAGGAATCTTATTCTAGAATTTTCTTCTTTCCAGCCTGAAAGTAGCTGTACCCCCCACGATGTTTAGGAAGGCGTTGCATTGTTCGTTCTGGGTTTCTCCCTTTAATATTTGCACATGTTAAGTTTGTTTTTTTTTTTTTGAAAGTACAGCTCTGGCTGATACATGCTCTCGTCATGTAACGATGTCAATCTCAGACCTTTTCTCTCTTTGTTTTTTCTTTTTCGCTCTTTTTTTTTTAATTATTAAATTCGAATAAGTTTAGCAAACGCGTGTTAGTCAGATTTGGCGTCTTATGAGAGCCATTCCTAAAGGAAGCAAAAGTCACCAATTGTCCTGTGCAAAAGCAAAAGCATGTGCTGGTTGCGCTCATGATAATTATTGATGACGGCCAAATTCACCTCGTCCTGTCATTGGTGCTCCTCTCTTTGATCTCCTAGTCAAAATATCGTCATGTCGGTCCATCTTCTTCTTCTTCTCAAATAATCCCATTTCGTCTGCATAACATATTCACACTTGTTATTGTTAATTTTGTTTGAAATGTCCTTTGCAATGTCTTCCAGCTTGGTGTGATAGCGTATGTCGGAGTTTGACGGGGTGAATTGAGATAATTGACGGGGTTTGATACGACTCTTCTAAGGTACGTTATTGTTATTGCAGTGCAGCTCAGATTTTGGTTGAATTTAATCACTTAATTCTCCAGACAGCATTACTATTTTTCTTGCCTCCCTCATAGCAAATACTGCTGCGGCTATTGAATGTTCTTATCATACATGTCTGTTAGTTCTGCAATTTCATTGTTAATGATTGGCACTTGTGCATTGGACGCTGTGGCTGCCTCGTGATATCTGTTTTCTCTCTTTAAAAAACGATGCTTGCCAGTCCTGTTCTTAGAAGTGTTCTGTAAGAAGACTTTTCCTTCAATCTTGTGGGAGTCCAGTCCAGTTAATGATCTGAAACTCACGTCAATTTGGTTATTATCTTGAATTTTGGATATCGACGGTTCATATGCATCCTCATACTCGTCAAAGAAACAGGACAAACTCTCTCCTTCCTCAGTTGAGTTTTAAATTTGATGCCCATACGGTCTCTATGAGATTAAAAAAAAAAAAAAAACTATGTAAATTTGACTTTTCATCGTTCTTTGAACCCCGCTGCCCCTTTCAAAATGGGTGATGCGGATTTGAAAGAATATCAACGGTATCAACTGAGTTCTAGGAAGCACACGGGCAGATACGCACACGACACAAATATAAACATTGCAACACATTCATTTTGAAAAAACAAGAGCACGGACAAGGCAAGGATATGCGCGCGTGTGTAAACTCATATGCATCATTTTTTTTTTTTTTTAAAAATCACATCATAGATTTTATTTCACTCATATATCTTATTTTTTAAATTTATTATGTGATCCATTTTCTTATAGATTATTGTGTAATAATTATAATAAAAATAAGTAATGCGTCCTGCTAAATGAGTTATTATATATTATTATTAAGAAACGTAATTAAATATATAGTGTTATTTTTAAGTACAAGGGTAATATGAAATTTTAATTAAATTTTAATTACTGTGGTTGAAATTGTAAAAATGTCTTAAACGTGTTTTTAATGTGTCTCATTAACGTGTTCGAGTTGCATGTCGGACATGTCTCCCTGTCTGACGCATGTCTAACCCCATATTTCGGAAATGAGACTTCTTTGACTAAGGTACTATGATTATATAAAATGAGTGTGTGCAAATACTTAACATAAATAAATAAATAATTAATTAAATAAAATAAAACAGAAATTAAAAACATGGAGGGTGTTGCCGTCGAAGAGGGATAAGAGAGGTTGATCTGAATTGATACCTCGTTATTTCTTTTTTTTTTTTTTGTTTTGGTACATTGGAAATAGATTTTTGTTTTTGGTATATTAAGGAAAAAAAAATTATATTTTCAAGTCTGACTAGTTTTGAAGTCTGGTGCCTTTGACATGCAAACTTTCTTTAAAACTATTGGATAAAATGATAGGTGATAAAAACATTTTTGAACAAATAAAAAAAATGTATAAACTGATTTAATCAAACGGTTATAAAGGACAAGGTAAGTTTACTTTACCTTTGTTTTTTCATTTTTATTTTTTAATTAGGAGGCCATTCAAATTTTTTTTTTCTATTTACACAAATTTCATATTAGTTTTTATGATTATAATCGAAATTTTGAAGAAAAAGATTTAAATTATGAATTATTGATTTGTCTCCTTAAAAGACTGAATTTATATCTCTGATGGGTTTGTGTGGCATATCACTCATATTTTTTCCTTTTGTTGTTGTTCTTTCTTTGTTTTTTTTTTTTCAAGAAACAAAGTTGCTATAGAATAAAAAAAAAAAAAAAAGAGTCGAGAATGAGAATGGAAGTAAATAATTTATAAACTGTCCACCCATAGACGATGAAGCTACTCCTGTCTTCCCGACAAAAATTCTTTTCTAGTACAAAATTTTAGACTACATATTTTAACATGAATTACATTTTTGCTTCAAAATGTTTGGAACAATACATTATTAGCTAATAGCTGACTTAGTTTTTTTTTTCTTTTCTTTTCTCTCTCTCTTTTTTTTTTATGATTTTTTGGGTACAAGCTAACCTCAGTACTTTTGATACAATATGAGTTCAATTATTCTAATTGGCCCAATACGTTTTCCCTTTTTGTGTAAGAGAAATCTATAGAATAAAATTTTCTTTTGGGTAAGGAGTTAAAGAAGGAACGGAAATAAAAAGAGCGAAAATTCGAACCGAAACTACTTAGACTGGGCCTGGGTCTATCTAGAGTTTCTCCAGCAAGGAAGTAGTTGAACTTGGATGAGACTTGCTAGGCCCATGGGGGTCTACAGGGCCCATCAATGGAGCAAAATATTTAATTTGATTCACTTAAAATGTGCGTCAAATTAACATAATTTCGAATATGAATGAAAAGGAAAATTCTTAATTAGGGTTCAATGAAAATAAAAAAATTAATTAAATAAATTTGTACAGTATAAAATTATTTTCACCCATTGCCAGAAATTCTTGTCACAGCAGCCATTGTTAATTGCATAGACGATGTGAGTTCATGATAGCAAGGCTTCAACGTGAGACTTGCCTGCATGATATGGTATCCCTTTGAATAGCTCTCCTACCAAATTGAATGGTCCTGATCCAATGCGCATGTGAGGTACAATTTACTTTGACACAAGTGACTTCTCCTAGTTATGTTCTATAAATTATGACTCGCTTCTATAAACTAAGTATAAATCCCTTAGAATTGTCGGGTATAATCCTAGGTTCCAGTTTTTATTCTTCACCTATCAATATATATACATAAAAATACTTATACGCGCATATCTACATCTCACGAAAAATTGTGAAACCTAGTTTTTCCATTAATTTCCTAGAATGTGAAAGCTTATTATACAGGCTTGTCTTAAAGACACACGTATACGCAATGTCATGATTTGGTAACTATATATATATATATATATACATATATATGCATCTTCTCCACCCAACTTTCCATGTCCTGAAAAAGTTGACGGATTCCACTTAGCCAGAATCAGAATTATGTCACTCCAGAGGGCATATATACACGGTGCACAACGCCGTACACGACATAATCAACTGTCGGTCTCATTGTCTTGCCACCATCCTTAGCCGTGAACGTGATGCCATTGCCTGTTAAAAGTTAAGCCCCCAAGTAGCATGGTAGTTGGTGGCTAAAATAATTATAAGGAACCGTACCGTGGCTGATTGAATTTACCTGAAACAAAGATGTCGAAGGTTGTTCATAAATTAATGGATGAACAATCTAAACCATAATTTTGGTCATAACCGTTGAGAAAAATAGATCCTAGGGTGCATCATCAAAGGCTAGTTAAAGGAGGTGTGATAACGAAGATTTCAGCAATTTATATGATTTTCAAATTAACTAATTACAATTGTGGGTCCTAATGTTGTAAATGAACGCTACAATAATCAGAGAATTAGTTATAAATTAATTGTCCCAAGATTACCAGGGAAAATTAAGAATTTATTAATTAGTTCCAAATTAGAAATTCCTGTTTCAAGGAACGGGGAGATTTTTGTAGTGGCCATTCATGAATACATGCCAATTAATTACTGAGTTATCGAATATACAGGGAATTACCAATCGAGAAAAACGAAAGGAAAGAAAACTCAGAAAATTTCTTTATTGATAAAATGGTAATCGCTTGTGCACTTGATTGAGACAATAGGATAAATATATAAAATATGACCTGACAACATAAGAGAAACGAAAGTGAACGTTACATAATTACAATATGAAACGATAAAGATACGATGAAATTAGCACAGATCTTCGTACCCCACATCGTCAATTGTTTGTGATTTCAATTAACGATCAGAGAAAAAAGAAGAAAAGATGTTTCTGTTTTCAACTAGGGTTGTTAGGCCACGAATAGTTGAATAATGGTGAAGTTGGTGTTTGATACATGTGTTTACCAATACGATTTACGTGTAATAGACTATTTCTTATCAACCGCTTCGGTATCGTTTCTGTAATTGTACTTTGTAAATTCTTTTATATCAAGTGCTTGATGGGTAGAGCGACTGTCCCTGTCGCTAATCAGGGATTTTTTATAGCCTCACTAGCCTTAAGCCAATCTTAGCTTATTGTTAATAAAAGGCAGACTAAGGTTAATCTACTTTAAAATCATTTGTCGTCCAACTAATACAGATTAATACAAAATCTTACGGGTTATATTAGGAAAGTACACCCATAATTGGATTTTGGAACAGCAAAAGGAATAGAAAATCCTGCTTAAGCTTCAATTGGTTGTTTGAGTCAACCCTCCCTGCCAAAAACTAGAAAAACTAAATATAAACACCGATCCTTGAGGCCTAGTAATTAAAAATTCCATTTATATTATATGGTTATGAGTTTGAATCTTTATCAAAGTATTTAATAAAATTAAACGTATAATTAATACTGCATAATTTTCAAAATTACCAATAACTTTTATGGGATACCATAGAGAAACAATTTAACTTATTGTGTAGTATAAATTCAACGCGATCTTTCCTAGTAGTACTATGGGGTCCTACCCCTGCTTTACAATTTTTCAAAAAAAAAAAAAAAAACACAAAAAGAAAGGCTAAATATATATTGATCTAAGGGCTGGCACCAACAATTTGCTCTATTTTTGGGCATTACGTATAATTTCCACTGTATTAATGAGCGCTTAAACCAATAAATATAATACGTAGTTTTCTTCATGCATGAAAATGGAACGACAAGAAACGCGGTGCGTGGCATGGGGAAGCACTGAAAGTCCGAGTTTAGATGTATTGGGTAGAAACTTAACAGAACAAGCAAATTAGTTGTTTAGCTGACATTGCAACCATTTGTATTTTCTAATCATATAAATGCTTTCTTTAATTTGGGTGACATCACTTAATTACCTTCTAAATTCTTTATTAATTAAACCTGCTTCTTTTTTTGCGTGAGGAAGGTGGTCCATCCGACAAGGAACCCTAGTTGAAGAAGCAATCTCACTCTTTCTGTGGAAAAACTTTTTAACCGTTTAGCTAGCTTTCGTGAAGAAGGCGTCAATGGGATTCCTTTCTTGCTTGCCTTTTTTTTGTTTTTTTTTTTTTAAGGTAGAATTCCTTCCTCGCTCTTTTCTTTAGCCATCACATATATATAATTGAGGAAAACGTTTTAATGTAGAGACTGATGAACCCTACAAATAAATTTTTCAAAAATAAAAGAACACATGACATGTTCTACTATTTAGTAGTGATTTCCATGGATGAATTCAGCATTTTAACACTTAATTGAATAATAGCATTGTTCATATGATTGAAAATTCCTCCCTTTTGTTTGACGACTGAAACTTGTGCCGGCAGCAAATGAGGTAAGTGTTGATCCTTTTGATATGAATTTAGTTGTTGGAGGAGCTTGCTTATGAAGTACGGTAAATAGACAATGACCCCCCCTTTGGATGTTATGGACCCTGGATTTTCGCTTTATATAAAATATTTGCCTCCAAAAACTACCTCATTACTGCCTTTTTTTCTTTTTATTGGTCGGTAAGCAATAGAATATTATTCACATATGTGTGTGTGTGTGTATTATTTTACGACATTTTTGGCAAGTGTTTGCATTGGAAGTTCATAATTATTCAACATTCAAAATAATATGAAAAAAAAAAGTAGATGGAGAGAGAAAAAAAGACGCAAATGATATCATTTGTGCAAAACAAAAAAAAAAATTATATTTTTTCTTTTCATAAAAGTTCAAGTTTTCCATAAAAAATGATGCATTTGAATATGTAATTAAAAAAATTCAAAAATATCTTGTCATACATCCTCGCTTTTGTTGCACATACAGTCATTCTTGGTAGAAAACATGATTTCTTAAATAAGAAAATTAATGATTTTAACGTCATGCTGTTGAAATTATTATAATGTAAATGCATCATGTCTGTGACATTTTTCTCTGTTTATGTACCCAATTTACTGGTGCGACTACTCTTGTTTCCTTTTTGCACATTCCCGCGAGTTTTCTTGCAGTTACCTGCTCCCTAGTGTGATTTCTTGCCAGGCGAAAGAAAGAAACATGACTATTTGTTTTTTTTTTTTTTAATATTCCTCATTTTACGGAAACTTCAGGGAATTGATGTTTGAATCTTGAACCTTCCCGTAGGAGTTTTGCTCTCTGCGAATGATTTCGATGTCATGCAAATTGGTTTATCACTTTGGATTATCTTCATCACAAACCATTTACAATATCAGTCAAAAATAAATAAAAAAAAAAAAACTTGTGCGTATCTTCAAGCTTTGTTGCAATTGGTACGCTTATTTTATTTTTTTTGACTAAAAAGCTGCTAAACCGATATAAAAACGATGAATATAGCTGAATACAATTAATAAAACAATATTATTTTTTTATTAATTACATTATTATAATAATATTTATGTTATTTTATTAATTATGTTCAATTGTATTTATCATTTTTGTGTCTAGCAATTATTTTTCTTCCCTTTGATTGATATTGAAAGTCTTTAAAGTTATGGAAATCAGTGAATGTTCCCAGCGCCGCAAAGTATATCTATTGAAACTATAAATTTTTACAGGCACTAAGTAGTTGTACCACAGCCAAATTAGAAAGAGAAAATAGACAAAGACGAACTTAAATGCAAGCTTTCGGTTTCTTGCAGGACTGTCTCCCAAATTTGATTATTCTATCATTCTCTTAATATGATGCATAAAGGAATATATTTTTCCCCTACAGTTCACTATTATGCTGGAGAAATCTCTGAATGTGTGTGCTCTGATACAGGACAATGGAGAAAAATATGAAGGGATCGAGAAGAATGCCATTTACACAATCCCAAGGGGGGGGATGTTAAAGAAGAAGAAGGTCTTGTAGGGTTTCAAAAGGTGGGGGAATTTTCCTGCGTTTGCTGCACCAACTTCTCCTCTAACTAGCTCCCTCAATGGTCAAAAAGGGTCGCATCCTTCCATGTCCTTTTCCCTCTAGTAAGTTCTGTGATTCAACGAAATATTATAAAAAACACGAATGAGAGAAAACGCTAATGATCTCAAGGTTAAACTATACTTAAATTATTTTTTTTTTCTTTGGACCACAAAAGGAGCGAAGGATAAAGTCTTTTCCATCATCAATAATTTTCCATGCTTAACCTCTTTATATGAGTGTTTTTGGTGAGTGAAAGAGACTTTAAATCCATGAAAACAATAATATTGCTTAGGATTAGCATAGTTATAAGAGCAAATTTAAAATTATGCCAATTAAGTACATAATTTTATGTTTTAAATTTTGTTTCATATTTCAAGTGCAAACATCATATTAGTCATCTTATTAGATTAAAATTAATCTACAATCAAAATAGTAAAAGAGCATAATTACGTAAGGATAAATTAGGAAAATACGAATAAAAATAAAAGTTTTTTAATGACTCTAATTGGTTACTTTAAGTGAAATAAAAGAAATATTTATTTATTTTATTTTTGTGGCTCTCTGTAACTCTTTAAGGTTAGCCCTAATAATCTTTTTCACAGAAGAAGCCATGACTTACCCCAAAAAGGATCAGGTAGGAACCACAAATTCTAGTCAAAACTCAAATTGTCCCTCTTTATATAAATGATAACCCATGTTCACATACCTTGCCATATAGGGAGTAAAGTCAGGTCACCAAACCTAATTATATTTCAAAGAATAGAACTATACAACTATCCATTTTATTACAAACTATGCAACTAGTTTTATATAATGAATATCATTAGCTATTTTTCCAAAAAAAAAAAAAACAAAAAGAAAAACAAGAAGAAGAAGAATCCCATTACATAAAACCGAAGTGCGATTTATGATACATAGGTTTTTACGCAACTTTCATATACAGGCAGAGGCGGGGAAGGGGGGAGAGAGGTGGCCTATTGGCACTGTGGTCGGTTAAAATGCAAAATCGTCATTGCACACATGGAAAGAGATCCTTCAATTTTAAAAAATTTCAATTTATAGTGATCATAAGGTCCATAAACTGGAAGACTAATTAATGATCGTGTGGCCTACATTGCATCAGGAAATGCACAAGCTTAGTCAACTATATATACTCCATCCATGATGTAGCATTGTAGTATATCTTACTTATCTCATTTGCTCGTGCGTGTCTTTTGTTTTGCTCATAACCTGGAACCTCTCAACACAAAAACAATTCAGTAACCTCATCCTCATCTTCCCTCTTTCAATCTCCTCTCTTGTTGCGTGAACCAATCTATACTATATTAGAAGTGGAAATTATTTGGGAAGAGGATGCTCTCCGTGTTTATCAATGTAACATTAACTAAATGTATGTGTATGCTAGGTATGCAGGAGTATTCTTGAGTTGGTAACGTAAATAATAAAATTTTTACTGAGAAGATAATCTAGTACTTAAAAGTTTGTTGTTATTAAGTATATGGAAGCATTAAATTCAGTCGACTTTTTATTGGCATAAAATTTTAAATAAAATAATTAAATTGAATTCGTTTATTTGAAAGAAACATTTTTAAGTGGTAGAATGAATGTTTAAATTGAATACTGCACAATTTTCACTTATTTAAATTATTAATTATGTCACATTAGTACCTTTTCTTTTTAATACATGTGAATTCAATTGAATCTTTTAATTTAAAAAGTATGATTCCAACTAAAAATAAAATAGAGTAATTGAATTAAATTCCATGAAGTTCATTCATTCAAGATAATATATGAGAATTTAAACTTCCAAATGAGATATATTGTATTCATATTCACTGATTAAGCAGAGATAAAATATACGAAGATTCCCTAATTGCATATTATGTAGTCTAATTAGGCCTCCTAAAGAAAAACATAAAAAATATCTCACATCTCCTAAAAATTCACCTATTACAAAAAAACAAACAAAAAACATGGAAGCTATAAAATTTGTTACAATTATTAGTTCGTTTGCTTTTCCTAACCTAATTTGTCCAGCTTGAGATAAGCGAAAAAGATTAAATTGCATTCTTGTGCCTCTTTCATGAGATATATTATACACTATCATACATATAAGCTCGTCAAACTTCACTTAATGTATGAGACATGAATCATATTATGGGCGAAAAATTGTCCTTTATCCCCTTATATTTTCCCATTAGGCATTTAATATATTAGAAACTAAGGTCTCCAATCTAAAAATTCAAATTCTTAGTCATTGAAGTGTCTCCTGCTTGCATATTTATAATGCATAACATTGATATTTTTAGAAAAAAAAAATAAAAAGCAGAGAGAGAATAATTTGTTTCATTATTTCTGATTTATTGGAGGTTTATCAGGTCATAAACGATGTGATAAAAAAGAAAAGAAAAGAAACGAAACGAAGACATTCCCCCATCAATTCTAATTGAAAGACATGCTAATACCAAGTTATAGCCCTGCATCAGTATCAGGTGGGACAAGGGTACTTTTAGTATGGCGTTTATTAAATTTTGAATCACTTCGTCGATTAGCTACTGATGCATGTTAATATACCTAGCTACGGCCATAACATGAAATCATATTTTTGATACTTTGACCAATTAATTTTCATTGTGACTTAAATTTGAAACTTTCAAATTCTCAGTCTGAAAAGTTAGTTTTTTTTTTTTGATCTGCATTGAATCTGAAATATTTTATTTCATCTTTACTTTTGAAGTGCCTCTATTGGGACAATATTGTTTTGTCTATTCAAAGGCTATTAGGCTTGAACTACATAAAATGAGGAGCAGCTCTATGTCATCTCTCTCTGCTTTTGATAAATGGTTCTATCTAATCGCATCTCATAAATTTCCTTTTACCCCATTATAATAATTCGAAGATGATAACTATGCCAATCAAAATTTCAAAGTCTTCACAATCGGTGTATTTGTTTTGGGGCCCATGAAAACATCAACAATTATCCCTCTATAGAGGCACCGATTGAAATGTTCTTTTTGTTGTTTTTTTTTTTGTTGTTCTTATCTCCCTTTCCTCCTTCCTTTCTGGAATGACAATGAACCGTGAAAGCTGTTTAGAAATTTCGCAAATCGGGGACCCTTATTGTCCGTAGATATAGATTGTGTACGGAAAAATATAATACGTGAGAATTGAAAAAACAGAGATTGATCATCGTCGAGCCCTTGGTTGCGTGCATGGAATGAGTCCTCTCACCACCAGCGACGCGTCACATGTTGTTTGACGCTGACTAATATGATCTTTTTTCAATTTTTTTGACTTCTTTTATCTCTTTACCAAATACTTATTAATTTGTCTCTCCTCTTTCTTACCCTTTATCTCTTCTTCCAGAAAAAAAAAAAAAAAGAGCTCGAACTTAGTATAATTGGACGCTGTCTAAAGAACAGAGAAAAAAAAAACTTGAACTAATGGAGAATCGAAATCTCACTCTGGACAATTTTGACAATGATACTGGGGCTTACTTAGTCTAAACCTTGGTTTAATTTAGTGAGCTAGATGGTCTGTCTTTAAGACCAAATAAGTAGAATTTTGTTAAATGCATTGAATCATGGACTACACAACATCAAATGGACTATATTCTATCTCTTAATTAAATTTCATCTCATCTAGCGGTTTCACTTAGAGACCTTTAATATGAAGTATAGTTCTAATGGTTTGATTTTTTTTAGTTGACACTTTTCCACATTTTTTAGTAAACAATCCTTGCCGTGTACGGAATTATACAATTGACTTCTTTGTTTTGTCTTTTTTTTTGGGGGGGTGCATTAATCGAGACTTTGGAGAGCCTTATCGACATGCCATTTTAATGGAAGAGACTTGGGCATAAAATTTTAATTATTTGTGCAATTAAGATTAGGCGTGGAAGCCGCCATGCATGCTTGGGCACGATCGATATCCCTCTATTTCTGATACCATAGCCACCAATTGAATTTTTCATTTTATTTGTTTACTTCTCAGAGAAAATTCACTTTTTTTTTGTTTTTTTGGTCGTGGGTTCGATTTGGGACTTGCACTACTATACAAATATAAATTTAAGCTTGCATAAATGTCAACAGGTACCACTTTTGAATTAATTTACAGTCTTTTTGTATGCCATGCATGGCGTAATCATTAATTCATCGACATCAAGCAATTATATGGTCCAGTGGGTATTAAATAAATAAATGTAACGTGAATTGCAAGACGAATGCATATATAGACTTGAAGAAGAGAGGACACTTTTGACATTTCAATAATGATTATAAAAAAATAAAAAAAAAGAGAGAGAGAGAAAGGGACAAGCTTATTTTTCTAGCCAATGGAAAGCAACCACGTCAGCCTTCTTGTTGAGGCATTGTCAGGGGGAGACAAGAACACAAAGAGTTTGTATAAATAGACAGCCCTCGATTGATGGTTGGATGGGAAGGAGGCAGCCAAAATAACCTTGAGGGGAGATAGGAGAAGACAGAGCACCGAGGACATATAGAGGAATAGGAAAATGGGAAGGTCTCCTTGTTGTGACGATGGTGGACTCAAGAAAGGTCCCTGGACCCCGGAAGAAGATCAGAAACTTGTCAAACACATTCAGAAACATGGCCATGGAAGCTGGAGAGCCCTTCCCAAACTCGCAGGTATTGTATGTCTTAATATTATGTTCCAAATTCCTTTGGCATCTCTCTATCTCTCTCTCTCGCTCTATAGACTTTTAAATAATAAGTGGGATGATTTTGCAGGTCTTAACAGATGTGGGAAGAGTTGCAGGCTAAGATGGACAAACTATTTGAGGCCAGATATCAAGAGAGGAAAATTCTCCCAGGAAGAGGAGCAAACAATTCTCAATCTTCATGCTGTCCTTGGGAACAAGTAATCTGCCATTTATATATATATATATATATAGTTTAATGTTTGAACTGTAGTGGGATTGATTAATGGATTATGAATGTATACAAGCTTATTTTCATTTGATTCTTTGTTCCTTCACAAGATGGTCAGCAATTGCGGGCCATTTGCCAGGTCGTACGGACAACGAAATCAAGAATTTCTGGAACACCCACTTGAAGAAAAAGCTAATTCAGATGGGTTTCGATCCCATGACTCACCGGCCTCGAACTGATATCTTTTCGAGCTTGCCTCATCTTTTAGCTCTGGCAAATCTAAAGGAGTTTATAGACAGCCACTCATACGGAGATCACGCTGTGAGACTGCAAGCAGAGGCTTCTCAACTGGCTAGGCTTCAATACCTGCAATATCTCCTTCAACCTCAAGGTCCTCAACATCCACCTTCTATTCCAGGCAGCTCGAACAACAAAAACACTGGTCCTTTGAGCGATTTAGAAACTTTTAATCTTTTAAACTCTCTTGCTTCAATCGGGGATAGTGATAGCCCAGCCCTGTTGGATATAACAACAGCCCCTCCTCTTCAAGGGCTCCATGATACTACAACTTTCATTCATTTGCCAGATTTACAAGCCCCTGCTAACTATCAAACTCCAAAAGACAAAGACGCGGCTCTTCCTTCCCCTGAGCTCACGGTGTTTGGTCGAAGAGAGAACTCACCTAATTCTCCATATTTTCCTTCAGCCCTAACTCCATCTCCTCCTTCAATCAATCCGCTTATGCCGCAAACCCCCCCTATCAACACTGTGGGTGAGTCTCCTAGTGCCTCAAGCTATGGTGGGGAGGAGGCACGATCAGTCTGGCCTGATCTCCTCCTTGAAGACCCTTTCTTTCATGAGTTTGCTTAGCTTTTTACACGTGTGAAAGGTTTGAGGTTGCACCACCAAATTTCCTGTATAGTAATTAGGTTTTAGAAGACATATATACACTGTTCATTGTACGTGGAATCTTCCTTTGATCGCTTTGACACACGGCATTGGACTATGGAAGTAGATAGCTTTCGTCTTCATATAGATTTGATGTTTTGAAATCTGTGTTTTTTTTTTTCTTGTATGTGACTGGTTTGAAACTTGTTTTGTTGGGATTATCACCAACTAAATATATGTAACTAGGAAACTAATTTGAGAGGAAGACTTTCCACTGTTTCACGACTTTCTTCTAGTAGTGAAGTCATGATCCTACACACAGTTATATACTGAGATTTATATGTATTGGTGATGCTGCTTCAATTATCTAATCGTATCCAACGAAAGAGCAAAGCAGGTGGACATGGTGAACACATAAAAAAACTTTCGATCATGTGCATGATATTATAGCATTAGTATGAAAACTGAGGATGGTTTCACTAGGTAGATGGATGCAGGTAAATTATAAAACTTAGGATGAGATATGTAATTCGAATCTCATACTGACTGATTTTTAAAATTCCACTCTCCCCTCCAACTGTACCGAAAGAAAAAGTGACACCCGTTGATTGCATATTTATTATCCTACCGTTAATTATGATGGTGCATATCTAATGCGAGATGACATTTTTGGTGGGAACGTGTTTTGCCCGCATCAGGAAACCCGCGCATTATTGCTGAGCAAAGAATGACTTTAATATATGGAGAGTTCTTTTGGCTTTACCGTCTTGACGAGGGGCTACACAATTTTTCTTTTTCCTGGAAAGTTGTTGACGTAGCAAATTAATAGGTTTTCGTTCACCGGATCCATCATGCAAGGCTTGAATTAATTAATAATATTTCCAGATATAAAGTATTGGGAATCTTAGCAATTACAACCTGTTTGAAATTTCGGTTAATTTGTTCGTAAACCAACTTTAGAACATACAAAATAGAGAGCTGAAACTGTAATTTATATATATGGACGCCTATGAGGTTGCCCAAGTCATGATGTTCACACTTCACACAAAAGAAAATGCTTAATTACTTCGGCTCTGTGCTTTCTTTGCTAATGTATTGTGTGGCTTATTGAGTTAAATTAATAGTCCGGGGAAAGACGTAAGATGAAGTAATTGATTGACCAATCCCCTTTGATTTACACTGGCCAACCACTCTGGAGGAAGTGATGTAAGCCCCCAAGTCCATCACTATATTGCTCATCTAAAAATTGGTTTATTTATGCCACTGGAGGTTACTGCATATGTGTCTTTTGTTTGAGTCCGATTATGAGAATACGGAATAAACAAAATGAAATTTGAACTATTAAATTCAAAAAATTAAAAATTATAATAATTGAATATAATTAATAATCTCAATTTTTTCTTATTTATCAATTTTACCTTCTATTATTTTCACATTTATTCATAGTTTTCCGCAGAGAGAGATGGAGAGAGAGAGAGAGTTGACCGAAGTATCAATGTCAAATATTGTGTCGAAAAAGAATACTTCAATGATATGAGAGGACCCCAGGTAGTTAAATAACAACAGGTTCGAATAATAGCTGAAAAGGATGATGGACAGACCATTAATTATCTAGCCCCACAAGCATCGGTTTTTCTCCTTTTTTTAAGTTTTTGGCATTATTAATTATAGATTAAGGAAACAAAAGGTATGGTAAAATTTTCTCTCTTTTTTTTTTAATTATTTTTTTAACATGATTAACGAAGAAATAGAAATGGGTTAAAAGTTAAAAGTTGGCAAGGTCATTTTAACTCAAATTACAGTATTTAAGCGAGTGTGCTCTCTTCATTTTGCTACAAGTGCCGTATACTGCCACTGTTTATCAATCATGAACCTTAGACTTGGTAAGTGTAAAGTAAATATATTTTTTATTTAGAAATAATAAGGATAATTAAAATAATATTAAAATTTGTTACACTAATTGATGTGACATAACTTTAGACTAAATGATGTGACACCTTTGTACAGCTAATGTATGTGTGGCAATTAAATCCGCATATAAACGAAAAAAATAAATAAATAAAGTAATCCTCGTCATTACATTACTCTTTTAGTAATAATCCAAAGCCAGTTTCATTTATAATTGAGAACAGTTTACAAACCAAAGCCTTGTAGAGAATGTATTAAGTAGATATAAAGTCAACAAGGCACCCAGGACCAAAAAGAAACTTAATTTAATTAACGGAAGTGTTCTTTTTCTAAAAGAAAATAAAAAATTGAAATGGATAATTAGCAGTGGTACTCATAATTCTGCTTAGAAGGATTACACTGACCACACCAAGCAATGTGCTGGGCTTTCTAGATTAAATCTACAATGGAGCAAATATATGGTATCTAACTAAAATTGTGTGAATTAGACATACGTTTAGTCCAATAAATATTTTAGTAAAAATCTGAATTCATAACTTACATATTATAAATAAAACTTCTAATTACTAAACTACAACAGGTGGTGATAGTTCATTTTATATATGTACTAAACTTCTAATTTATTTAACTTGATTTTGATTCATTTTAAAATTTATTACTTACTATATGTATTAAATCAATCCTTATATAACTTAGGGGTTTTTTTGTACATTTTTATCATATGAAGCATAACATACTAAAAATTAGAGGTGTTAAAATTTAACTGGATCTAAATATAATAAACAAAAAATTCAACCTGAAATGTGATGTACTTAAAAATAACTTAATCTAAATTAAAATTGACCGACCCAGTTCAAAAAAGCACTTTCATCCTTAAATTAAATATTTTAAAAAAATAAAATCAATTTATTCTTTAATACTTTCTAATATTTTTACTTGTTATTTTATTTGTAATATACATGTTATTATACACACTATTTTTGAATATGTTATACAAATATATATTACATTTAATTATATATATTTTATTTATCACATATATTTAATTACTTTATATTAACGTTAGATTTTTTACATAATTATTTATTCTTAATTTTTATATTTATAATATTTTAAAATTTTTATTCATTTATATACATATATATTATATGCATGAATACATATAATATATATATATATAAGTCATTCACCAATAAAGATATCAAAATTTTCATGGTCTTAAAATCGAATCTGGAACATATCTAAGTTCCAAAAAAACGAAAGACAATTAAAAGTAAGAAAGAACCTTGTACAATTAAATTAATAAATGCATGAAAAAGCAAACATAAAAGGACTATTGCATAAAAACATATTGTAAGTAAAAGACAATTTAAGTATACTCATATATTTTTTAGATATTATAGTGACTAGATTTTCAATAATCATAGGATATATAAGAGGGCTCAACTCCTAAAGTATAGGCTAAGCAGGGTGTTGGCCCCTATACTTATTATGGAGAATCTTCAAGAGATTATGATCTTATCTCTAAGTCACTCGAATAAGGGTGTTTAAAGCCTGTGAGTTAGTTTGTTGCATCGTCATTAGGCCTTTTAAGCTTGGTCTTAGATTAGGCTTGATCATTAAACTTAGTCTTCATGACCACATACATATAAGTATATACATGTTATAAATAATATGAATATACTATAAAAAAGATTAAATTGCCAAGAAGGTGATTTGAAACATGCTTGCAAAATGTCAAATGAAATAGGTTTTGGCATTTCAGTTTTTTAGAAAATAAAACAAATGTTTTCCCTAACTTTTGCTTTAATTGAATTGAAACTTATTCTTCTTTTATGTTTCATTCTCTTTTAATGATTTTGCTTTAAATCCATTATACTTCTATAAACCTATAAAACACCCTGTCCACCATTTGCTTAACTAAACTCTGTAATAATCTCTCATGCTAAATATTTCCTTAAACCATATAATCTTATTTTTATATATAATCCCTTATGTGCACTTATAAAACAACCAAAACAAATAACATATACAAACTCCTTTTCTTTTTACACCAACAATTTAGAAGTTGGTCTTTCATTTCTTTGTCACTTGTGATGACTTACTTTATAGATTAACACCTTTATAGAGTGCCGAGGGGCTAAACTTGAATGGGTATTAAATGGCATATTATCACTAATTTGCTTACACTTTAATCCTAATTAGCTAGCCACAATTAACACTTTTATCAATTCTGATTTTATTGGAATAAAGAGTACAAGATATTAAAAAGTGTAATAAAAATAGTTTTAAAGCATCACTATAAACAAAAACCTAAAAATTTAACCATGACATGCTTAATTAATTCATGCAATATTATAATTTATTGGCAACCTAAATATCATATTTGGTCAATTTCTGATAAGGCTAATGTTAGTATAAATTAGAGGTCTAGGTTTATTTGTGGATTATTTGAATAACGAGGTTGATGTTAAAAAATTGAAAGTGTTATTTTCTTTATTTAAGATGGTAACTAATATACTTATTCTTAAGAAAAAGAAAACCAAACCATTATAAAGCTTATACTTTTATCAAATTTAAGTACTTAGTTAAAGCTCAAAGAGCAATTAAGAAGTGCAATAATTTGATTTTTCATGGGTAAAAGAATGTATGTTAAATTGGCTGATAATACCACACATCAATCACTATTAACACTTATAAAAAATTACAATAAAGTGCAATAAGTGCCAAGTAACCAAAATAATAAGTATAATTTAAAAGAAACCTAACCAAGATCTTTTGTTAATATAGTTAGAAACATCTCTCCTCCCATAAAGTAGATTTGTTAAAAAAGATAATTCTTTTAAGATTAGGACCTTGAGCATAAAGGTTGAAAATGAATATAAGATTGATGATATTAAGTAGTGATTATCTAAAAGTGTGATAGTTATGGCAAATCAACCTAAAAATGTTCACATAATTTAATAGCAATTAAGGGAATAAGTTGTAAAGGTGTACAAATTGATTCTTATAAGTGGATCATTTATTCTTTTATCTTTATCCTTTAAGGAAGAAATGTTGATGAAGACCTTCTTAGGTCTTACACTGAGAGGGGAGGTGAATTAATGTGAGATATTTGCTTTTTACAAATCTTTTTGAATTAATCTTGATGACTTGTTAGAGTTGATGATCCAATTTTTTAGCTTTCTCCTTTATGTGAAAGCGGACATATAAATATTAATCAAACACAAGCACCCAAGAACACAACAATTTTTACATGGTTCACCCACAATGTGTGAGCTATATCCATAATGTAATAAGATTACTCATAAATCACACAATCTACTCTTGTTATCAAGGGATATAGTTATGGTGTGGAAGGATCACTCCTTAACCACTTGTAAAAGGACTACTCCTTAACCACTTACAATGATCTTCTGATCACTGAGTCGATCTCTCAATCACTCAAATGTTTAATCTCCTAATCACTAGATAAGTTGATCTTTTGATTACTCTAAGGGTCTCCCACCCTTTTTTAAGAAATACATAAAGATTTTAGACTAAAACTTTCCTGAGAAAGATCACTCAGTATGCACAGACTGCTATTGTAAAAAACAGATCTTCTCCTTCCTCACTACCGTCATTTTCTTAGATTTTAATGGTCTCTTCTTTGTAGGTAATCTTTGTTACAAGTTATCTCTACTGCCAGTTATCTCATTTGCAGGTTCTTTCCCTCTGCTATTGGTATTGCCTCACATGTTTCCTCAGCAAGATCTCTCATCTGTTACTAGTGTTGCCTTGATAGGTTCTCTCCTCCTATTATCGGTGCTGCTTCCTTCAGCCTTGGTAGGTTCTCTTCCTTTACTGCCATTGTTGCCTCACCGGCTATCGGTGCTACCTTACATGCTACCCTGGAAAGTTTCTTCCTCTGCTGCTAGTGTTACCTCACCTGCTGCCTTAGCAGGTTTCTTCTCTGCTACTGCAAGCTATCGGGGATGTATTCTCCTCTGCTTTAGCAAGTTACTAAACTTGTTGCCGAACACGTTTTCTCCTTTGCTGCAACAAGCTATCGGACCTATTGTTATTATTATCTACACGTGTCGCTATAACTACCTACATGTTCTGCTATTACTGCCTGCATGGTCTACTATCGTTGCCTATATGTGTTGCTATTGCTGTCTACACATGTTGCTGTTGTTGCCTGTATTTTTTACTATTATTGTTTGCACGAGCTACTATCGCTGCCTACATGTGCTGCTATCGCTGTCTATGCATGCTACTATTGCTGCTTGCATGTTTTGCTATCACTTCCTGTACGTGCTTTATTGCTATCCGTACGTGTTGTTATCGCTGCTTGCCCGTTTTATTATCGTTGTCTGCACGTATTGCCATCATTATCTACACGTTCTATTATTGTTGCTTGCACGTGTTAATTGTGCTACCCTTGTTTTCTCCTGCTGCTACAATTGTTAGTTATGGTTGTTGCTAGTTGCTATATTGCAAGTTGTTAGATGTGCTGCTAGTGTTGAAATTTGCAATTGCTAGTTTTTCTACACCTTTTACTTGAACCTTACTGCTGCTCCTGCAATTTGTAATTACTAGTTTGCATACTAGACATGCTATAACTGCTGAACGTGTTGTAATTGCTCGGATTATCTTCTGGACGTGCTGCAATTGCTGGTGTTACTGCTATAGCTTGCCACCTTGCTGTTGCAATCTCCCTCTTTGATGGCTGCTACACGTCCTTCTCTCCTTGAGGTGGCTGCTACACATTTTTCTCTCCTTAGTGTGGCTACTACATATCTCCTTTACTGGTTTGGTGTGGCTACCTCTTTCTTTAGTGGTTGCTATCACCTCTTCCTTAACTAGCTACTACACCCTTCTAATTGGTTTGGTTTTTTGGTTACTCCTCTCCTTTGGTTTGGTTTTTTGGCTACTACTCTCCTTGGTGTGGCTGGCTATTACACTTTTTTCTTGGTGTGGCTAGCTACTTCACCTCTCCTTAGTGTAACTGGTTGTTGCAACTCCTTGGTATGGCTGGCTACTGCACTCTCCTTGATGGCTAGCTGCTGCACTCCTTAGCTACAACTCTCCTTGCCATTCATCTCTCTTTGTGGTTACCTTTAGTTTGTCGTTCTCTTTTAAAAAATCTGCAGCACACTCTTATCTTACAAGGTGCATGAGGTTATTTATAAAGCCTTAAGATTAGGGTTACATAATCATCAACAGTCATCTTTAATTTCCAAAAGTTGCCCTATAATCAATGGTTAGATTTGACCCTTAAAATTTATGGTCAATGGTCAATATTGACTCATTGACTTTAGTTGACTTACCATCAATGATTTTAACCAACGACTTCTATGCATCTTAATAATATTCAAAACATCAAATCAATATGAACAACAATGTAAAATACTGTTGACAATAAATCCAACATTAGTCATCAAAGATGGACTTGACAAATGTTAAATTGGATTAAAGGGGTAGTGATTAGCTTGACATATAGTTTAATGATGTCAGGCCATAAGAACCAAATGAAATTAACAAATTATGGTTTACATGGTTGTATTATGTAAGCATTCTTATTCATACCTAGAACATAGAAATTTTTCATAAGATTGGTAATTTATTAAGATTATTTATTTGTGTAAAAGATAATACATTTAAAAAAAGTTATCTTGATATTATCAAAATTTTAATATCTATTGCTAGTATCAAGATGATTAATAAAACAATTATAATAAAGGTTAATGATCAATTTTTTCTTATTAGAATTCTTAAAACACTTTTATTTTCAACTTAGTGCTTTTTTCAAATAAAAATTTTCAAGTATGTCACTCTAAATTCCTTAGTCTCACTTCCCTCAAACATTTAACAAGTAAATAATATAAGCACCAAAAATTAGGACAAAGGCATTATGGGCAAGAACATGATAATGAGCAAGATGTTAGTGAATATAATTTTTAACTGTGAAAACCACATCACAAAACTTTGTACTATTAAAAAATGTCAACATGCCTTATGCAAAATTTCTTTTAATATTCAAGATAATGTAAAAATGTTTTTGAATGGGATTACAAAACATATGGTCAAAGATACCTTTAAGAATAATGAAGTTACAAAGGGTGCATCACAAAATAAAATTATAATGTTGTCATATATAAATTCATTCAAGAGTGACACTAAAAACCATAAAAGAGAAGTAGTTATCGGAGGAAACAATTATAAATGAAATAGATAAAAAAAGGATTATATTAATAGGAAAAATATGAGGGAGAGATCAATAAAGCTAAAAGAAAAAGGTTTTAGAGGATCTTAAAGATAGAAATAATAAGGGTGTGAATGAATGTTACAATAATAAAGATGAGTGAATAAATGAAAGAAAAATGATGAATCTTTATAATTTAAATATTAAGAAATACAAAGGAAGAGTGAAATGTGAGAAAAGTCATAAATTAGCTATATATAGCAAAAAAGAAAGGCAGGATGACTTACTTTGAAGTGGAAAGTGTGATTTTATTAAAAGAAATTTTTCTTTTTCTAATGATCATTTATACTTCTAACTAAATGTTTAGTTTGAGAATGTTGCTTTGGTATAAAAAGTTCTGCAAATTTGAAAAGTAAGAAAAATGTCATGCCTTAATCTAATTAATAAGAAGGATGAGATAATAAGTTATATTAAAAAACAAATAGAATAAGAGGATAATGATTATTTTGAGCAAATATGAGCATCTGCATACTTTTGCTAAAATAGGAAAGATAATGTAAGTTTTTTTATGATATTTTAATATGTCATGTGTTGATACTATGTTCTTCTAATATTGTAAATGAGTTATTAAATATGTGAAGCAAAGGTTGTATGGTTCCTTTGGCAAAAATGAAAATGTATAAAAAAAAAGGTTATCTTATAACTTTGATATTTACACTTAATTATTAGCAAATTATATTATGATAAAAAACTATAAATGAATTAAAGTTTTATAAAAAAATGCAAAAATTTAGCAATAAAAAATATTTTAGTCAATGGAATAGTATAGTATGAAAATTAATATTCTAATTGATAATATATTAATAATTAATTTCCTACACATTTAGAAACTCATCTATAGGATGTTTAAGATACATTATTAAGTAGAGGCCTAGGAAAAAGGTGAGACTAATATCATAAGATGTGAACTATTATTATGAAATTGTTTTAATGATCTATTTTTTTTCTTTATGAACATACAAACTATTCTTAGGGGTGTTTGTATATAACTTTCATTGTAATTTAAAATAGAAGGGATGATTGTGATGTTTGGTTATTGATAAAGGCACTATCACGATGATATAAACTTAACAACCATGCCTTACCTTAGCTTAACTTCTTCTTCTTCTTAACCTATCAACCCAAAGTCCTACAATTATCAAGCAACACAACATGTTACCTTATGACAATACCTATCCAAATAAGCCTCATTCTAAGCCTATTACATTTTAGTCCATAAACACATTTCATTATAAAAGACATTTTAACACTCATACACTTAAACAAATTCCTCCTACCTTTATAATGTACATTTAACCAAGCATCATGTCACAACTTCCACCACTACCAATGTTATCAAGAGGCCATATTACGTTACTTACTAAAAGGTGCACACCTAAACATACCAACCTAACTAGTCTTTTTACTTGTCAAGTAATAAGAAAACCTAAAGGAAACTTTATAAATATTTCATACCTTAATAACCTTAAGATAACCTCTTTTCTAAGCTGTCACCTCTCATTTATTACTTTTTGAAGCCTTTACCGACTTAGGCATCAAAGTACTAACATTGGATTTTAGCTTTATACCCCATAATTTTTTCTGTCTTACAAGTTTCAAGCTCTTTCATCAAAATACTCTTTATAATTTGGCACTCATTATTAGAATGACACGTTGTGTGATCTTCTTTTTCCTTAAAAAACAATATCTTATTCTTCCATTTTAATGCGTACAAAGTTTAAAGACCAAAATCATAATAAACATAATAACTTTAAGTTGAAAACTAATAAAAACCCTTTATAGATGAAAGGTATCTAAATAACTAAAATAGTTTATATATAAAATAGTCTTGTAGCTAAAAAAAACAAGGAGACCACCCTATTAAGCTCTAACAATACCTTTAATAAGCCTTTGTCAAAAGAGAATTAGAAGACATTCAAGAAATATTTAAGCTACTTAACCAAAAAGTTTACAATGCAACCACTAATTCCATAACTACCAAAACATATTTTAAATCTTGATATCACTCCATAAGGTGTCAAACACTATAATGTGCAAAATCTTTACTATCATTCTAAAAGATACAATGTTAAAGTGATACACAAAACTCCTTCCATATTCTATCTCTACTTTAAGGCAATTTAATAAACAATTTATAAATCATTTCATCATAAGTAAAAGGCACAAGAGAACTTTTACCAAATTTCAACAATAAAAAAATCAATCATTAAAAGACTATGTAACATATTTTAACATGGAAATACTAGACATATAAAGATAATAAGACATGGTTGAGTTGTCCACTTTTGTTACTAACTTAAAAAAGTCAAAAGTCACACTTTACCTATTCCTTATTGAAAAGGTTAACAATAGACCTTGCTAACGTAACACAATTAGCAAAATGATTCATCCATACTAATGAAGCATTCAATAAAGGAGGGATGCTAACAACCGATGGATAGAAACAAATGCCAGATAAGCTATTTGTAAAAAGCTAAAAGTTAAAAAGTAAAGTAAAACCCCCCTAAAAAAAAAAGGAGAAGTGCTAGCCTAAAGCTCGAATACAACCACTATCCCCCCTACGATTTCTAAGGCAAACATCCTTAATTAGGTATTTGAATATACTTAAATCTTTCACCAAAAAGTAAGACCAATCAATATTGTCATTTTAATAATGATCATGGTCACACCACTGAGGAGTGTAAGTAATTAGAAAACAAAATAAAATAGTTGATCAAACATTGGATGTTATAAAATTATGTTTGTAAGGAAGATCAAGATAAAAATTAGGAAACAATTCTTATGAACAAAAACCAAACTTAGGAATAGAAAGCCAACCTACGTCCTATTTAGCTTAGCAAAGGAATTATTACTGTAATCATAAAAGACCTCTTTATGGTGATAAACTCTATAATGTGAAAATCATACACTATCAATATACTAAATTTGCAAGTTAAAAGACCTACAAAACAATCATGACAATCACTTTTACAATAACAACTTAAACAAAATGGAATACCCTAATTTGACCCCTTAGTTATCAAAATTATGTTTAATGGCTTCAATGTTCAATAAGTCCTACTAAACATAATATATATATATATATTGTATTTTGACACATTTACAAAAATAGAAGTCATATAAAAAATGCCAAAACCTATAAATATCTCTTTTTATGGTTTTTTTTAAAGTAACCTTTCACTCATATAAGCTTTATTAAACTTTTATTCACCTTATAAAATTCCCCTTATTCCATAAAGGCCAACTAGAATTCATGGTAGTTAAAACTCCAACTTCTTATAATGTTGTATTCAGACAATCAATTGTAAAAACTTTCAAAGCTATATTATTTATAAACACTTGAAAATGAAATCCCTTGCCCTAATTAAAGTTGAAGAGGTCAAGGGAGCCCAAAAGCAAGCTCACGAATTTCAAGTTACTAGGGTAAAAGGAAAAATAAAAATAAACTAATATTTATATCATAAACCTATACTACAAATTTAAGACCCAGAAAAGAGGAACATTTTTAGGTCTTCTAGTTAGTATAACAATAACCAATTTAGGAGTTATGGACATTTCAATTAAACTAGTTTTTTTTATGTGGCTTATTTACATATAAGTGATGCTAGTTTTTAATCTTAAAGGGTTTTAGGATCTCTGTCAAAGTGGTATGTATATGTTTTTAATTATTTTTTTTGTAAGATACTATAAATTAAAAATTTATTGCAATTTAATATATAATCTACTTGTATACTTTTGATACAAATTTATATAAATAATAAATATTAAATATTAATATATTTTTACATATTTTAATTATATATGATAAAATAAAAAATTATTAAAAAAAAGTTATTTTCTAAAACATTTACAATTTAACTCAAACTCGAAATGATAAAAATTTAAAATGACCTAACTTAAAACATAATATGATCCAAAAGCAACTCAACTTAAAATGATTTAAACTCGAAGTGCACCAACCCTAATTTATTTAACTTAACTTATTTGATAACTCTACCTAAAAAAATTAAAGGAAAAGTTTAAAGATAACTTTGTAAATTTTGTTTATTTAAATCATTAAATTAACTTTAGTATATTTAAGGGATTAGCTTTAGTAATATGGGTTATCTGTTATATGATATTGGCAAAGCATTGTTGAGCATGCATGTGGCATTTTCTACATGGCAAACATGATTCACCAAGGACCTATATATAGTTGGTCATTTTAACAGATAATTCATACTATTCTCTATTTAAAATATATGTAATTGAAATTAACCAAATTCATGGTTAATAACTTAAATTGAAAAATTTACAAACTCAGTAGGTCAACCACAATAATCCTATCTTATACTATTTCCCAAGTTATTTAGATTTAGATTCAAAACTTATATTAAATTTAGTTATTGCATTTAAAATTAGGAAGGACGGTTGCAATTCTTCAACTAAAACCAATTGATAATGTTGAAATGAGCATATTAAAGTTAATAGTGACCAAGCCCCTTATCCGTAAAGTGTCAAATTACAATCCAAATTATCAAAGTAGCATCACATGTGCCAAAAGAAATTAGGTTAAGATCCTTTTATTTTTAGCCAAATCTTAAAATACAAAAGGTCTTTGTTAATTACTTATTAAATCACTCTTTTTTTTTTAACAAAATAACATTGTGTTTAAAAGACTAAGGAAACCTAAAATCCTTAATTATGGTGACTACTTTCCATCTTTGTCATTGTTTAATGTTGCTTTTCTTTATTTCGATTTGAGGTCATCCTAAATTTTTAAAAAGAAATATATAGTTTTAATCCTTTTGTTTTAATATATATATATATTCTAATCTACATTTTATTTCTATTAACATTTTAGTTCTCTAAAGATAAAGAGATAGGTTAAAGTAAAAAGATAATAATAATAATAATTTTAATAATAAACCAAAAGTAATAAGGTTCATTTAGGAAATTTCTTCTTAAAGCTATTCTTAAATGACTAATAGTAATGTTATAGGCAACAAATTTTTCACAAATTTTTATTATGTAAAGTGTAATAAGTTGGAGGGAAACGAAGAACGAGCATAAGCTGAAAAATAGTCTTCAACCTTTCTTTTTTTTTAATACAGTCAATTTAATTTTAAACTTCATTAATTCTTTTCAATGTAGTACAATTAAAGATGAAAAGTAAATTAAACATTATATTTCACAATCAATATATGAAAATACATATGAAATAATTCCATAATGGTTGTTTGTTTTTTTTTTTTTACAGAATACATAAGAAGTAATAAAAAAATCCACATTTACATATTTTGCATATTTATCTCTAATTAGAGTTTTTCCATCCTGACCCAAAAATGACACCTATCAATATTTAGCTACTTCGGGTTTTTGGAGGATGTATCTTAATTGCTAATACATATTTTCATATGTATTTATGTACATTAACAATAAAATATAAGTCTAGCTTACTTTTTGTTTTTGATTGTATCATATTGGAAAGGATTAATAACATTTAGTATTAAATTGAAAAAACTAAAAAATTTAAGACCATATGAAAAAAAAAATTAGAAAGATTGAGGATTATTTCTTAACTTGTCTCACCAAGAATGTTTAATTTTCTAGACGGCCCTACTCTGAAGAAATCCATAGGCAAAAACATGGATCATAATTAGTATGTCACGTGAAGAATCCAAAACGTGCTATGCCTTGTTGTAAAAAACTTTAGTTTGTATAATTTCTTATTATATTTCTTCCCGGAAAATCCGTGAGTACGTTCTGTACTGTCCCAAATAGACAGGCAAGGTGGTGATGTTTACGGGGAATAGGGAGGCAACTAATTTGAGTTGGATAATCTTAAGACTTAGGCCTTCCAATTACAAGCTTTAGGTTTAGACGGATATTGTGTTTGACTTGAATTCCATTAAATATTATACATTGTCTTTGCGGGTTCTCTAATTAGTGGATATGCATTTCCGTAAATACATATGGGAAGCCTTTGAAAAGGTCGAAATTATTTTGGGGTCAACTGTGGGGTTTACAATTCCCTGTTATCACACTCCAGATAGGAGCAATTTGAAAGTTCCCATCACTTCCATGTATCATTGTAACGGATAGGTATGTCTGACATTAGAAATATGATAAACACTTAAAGTTATGAATTAAACACTTTATTCATCGAAAAGCAAGAAAAACCTATCTTTAGTCAAAAACTATTTAATTGACTAAACACACATGTGAAACATTGTCTGAACTTGTGATTAAACTCAATTATTAAGTGACTAGTTGGGTTGTGTTCCTTTTCTTGCAAGAGATTGACTGTAATGGATCAGGTGAACAAAATTAGAATATAGTTTCACCATAACAAATGACTTGTATTCTTTATTCCAAAAAAAAAAAAAAAATATGTAGGAACCTAGACGTCGTGTTAAAGCACTCAATATAATTTTAGTGTAAGAAGAAAATTATTTTACTATAACTTATACATTATAAGTTTAAGTAGTAAAAATAATCTCTTTTATGCATAATTTATCCTTTTTTAGATCCTAAATGAGATATGAAGCTCATGTATCGATACTTGTGTGTGTGTGGATATATATATATATATATATATATATATATATATATATATAAGCATATGCAAGATTAACTCGTATGTGCAGGATGGCTTGAATATTAAATACAAGACAAGGAAAAAAAAAAAAGGGAGAAAACAACCATATTAAATAGAAGACATAATATTATCCTCTTTTCTATTTCTTGAATAAAATCACTACGTATATACCACCCTAATCAAAAAGTAGCTTGGCTTTACGTTAAGTAATTATACAGTCCTTTTATATTCTTCGATGGATATTGGAAAATTAGCTAAAAAGCTCAACGCCTAATGAACATCAAAGAAAAAAAGAACAACGGGGCAGTTAATCGAGAAGCGGAAAGGGATCGATCAAACCGAAGACCTGGCAGCTGGCAGGCTTATTTTCAAATGTTGGTAATCCATAAGTGAGATCAAGTTGGGGGTCTGCAAATTTTCTTCATTCCCCCTCCCCCCTTTCCTCTCTACTTTGTATCCTAATAAATTGATTATAGACTATGTAGATAGGAACTAATGGTTCTAGAGAAAGTCTGAGCTTAAAATCTTTCGCCTCTACAATGTAATTATCTCAAAAATTTCAGTCCGAAGGCGGAGTCGATACCCTAAAAATTATCTAAAGCAGCATAATTTTTCAGACCAAAATTTATTCGGGGAAATTGATGGCTTCAAAGTTTGGAGTCAACTGCAATCGAAGATTCGATTCTATCTCGTTCGGCACGGTGACAAAATATTTTCGCAACGCGAAGAGAAAAAAAAATAATGATAATAAGATCAGACTCTACAAATGACATCCTTTCCCATATAGAATTGCAGGCTTACCCCGGCCACAGATGCCTTGGCTTTGGCCAAAAAGTACCCCCCAGACAAATGATTCCTTTCCCAGACCAGGGACAGTGGCACCTAAAGACCAGAAAAATTGGAAGAGGAAAATGTGGGGTCACATGCTGCAATGACAACTAGGGTGTTCGTTGTGACCACACTGCGGTTGTCACGGAGTGCAATGTGTGGCAGTGCTCAGTCAAGGTTAGCGCCCCTTCTCTCCGGGTATGGCTACCGGTAGTTCTGCCTCTGGCTTTTACAATCATAGTTGAGTGAGAGCATATAAGAATGACATCAGATGAATTTGAATATTTGGAGTTGCTGTGAATGGTGAGGAAGTAATGGCTGCCGGAATGCAATTAATTGTACAAGGACTACACAATCAATTAAAATTATCTTCACTTGAATTTCTTTAATTTACACCTACGTAAGAGTGTGCCCCACTCCATGACGAAACTGGTTGCATCTGGCTAGAAGCATTAAGCAGGTCCACATCAGCTACTAATTGATCATTGTATGACGATTGACAACTGACAAGTTATGCTAACCAAGTCCAGAAACCTTCAAATTATGAGGTGAGAAATTTTATTTTATTTTATTTTATTTAAAAAAAAAAGAGGGAAACTGCGTACAATTTGGCTGCCCAAAGATGTATTTTCTTCCTTGTGACTTCAAATTCGTTACTTTTGTACCATATGAGAAAAAGCAACAAATTTTCTCCCGTGTCTCTCTGTACTTCTTTTTTACTATCTCTTACATTTTATCAATTCCACCCCCCCCACAACATCCTTTTTTTTTTTATGTATAATAGTTATTTTAAAAACATTGTTCTTAAGACAATAATTGTTGACGGTATATAACAAAAAATTGTTAAAAACTGAAAAAATAAAAATAACAGCAAAAATATTATAGCATAACAAAGCATGCTCTTTGCTGATAAAGTCATAATTAATGGATGCTTCAAATCGAAAATTTTTGAGGTTCTCATTCCTAACTCATCTTTTGGTGCTTATGTTTATTTTATATTTTTAAATTTATTTAATTTGTTAAATCTGTTAAATTTAATTTAAATATCTTTCATTAATTCTAGTCAATCATAAAATTATAATATTTAAAGATATTTTTTAAAAAATAAAATTTATATTACATAATAAATATAATAATGTAATAGTAAGAGGGATATATATATATAGTATATATTATGTAAATAGTTATTATGTAGTTGAACTTAACATAAACATGTTTAATATAAATCAAATTTAATTAATAAAACTAATATACTTAATAAATTTTAAAAAATAATAATAAGATAAATATAATTATAAAATTTTTTAAAGTAATAAATAAAATTCTTCTGTTTGTCTTTATTTTTTCCGCTCAACAAACTTCCTCGTTTGTTGGACTCCTTCCCACTTTAGCAAGAAACATTGGGGGCCAACCTTTGTTGTTTTGCGTGTTGTTCAAGCCCGTTTTAAATGGCTTAGCCCAATTTCGGTCTGCTATTCTGCTTTGCAAGATTTGGACCCTTTCCGCTTCTTCTGGACCCATCCAATGCTTAATTCAGCCCAACAAAACCTCTCATTTTATTAGACGTGTTCGCGTGTTCCCAGTTTCCCGAGCTTCTTCTGTCAACGCGGGGGGGTCTACTTTTTGTTGCTTTTTCATTTTTAGGCGTCACTTGTTAGTTCGAAATAGGATTGCTATAAATAATTTAATTTAAATTATTTAAAATTTAATTGAATTTAATTTATAATGATTAAAAAAATTAATAACTCAAATCTCTAAAAATTAAAGTAATTTAAAATTTAATAACTCAAGTTTATTAGAAATATAATATTTTTTAAATAAAAATAAATATTTTTTTAAATGTTATGTCGTATCAATATACGAAATATGTGTAATACACGAAGTCATAAACACGATAAGCTTCTAATTGAGTTAAAAACAAAAAATAAAAAAATAAAATTATATATATAATAAACCAATTTATGCGTAACTCTTATATATATATACAAGTTAAACCAATTCTCACAATGCTAGTAATTATGTATGATGAAAAAATAAATAATAAAAGATTGAAAAACTTAAAACAATTGAAGATGCTGATAACTTTGCGAGACTGATCATCTCTTGTGGGATTTGGGGGCTTTGTGTCCTGAATTATGTTTTCTTATTCTATGGTATAATAAGGATTACTACTCCATGTTAATTATGACGTAAAAAGCCTTATAAGATTTTCATATACTGAAATTATAAGTGCAATCTATCAATTATTTATATTTTTCTAAAGAACAATCTCTATTCTAATATATACATATAAATAACAAAAAGTTTCGAATAATTGTTATAGATAATTTATTCAAATCCACTTTTATATATTACTAAAAGAGAATGTTCGGCGATATGTCATCTACTTATTCATTAATATTAAATATTTTAATACAGATATTTTGTGTCCCTAACGGTGGACAATAGTTATTTAGTTCAAAAATATGTCCATGCTAGTCAATGTCGCTCATCTATCTTTTTTTTTTATTTATTTAAAAAAAATTATTTTTAGGGAAACATTTACCAAACACGTAAGTGAGGAACAAAGCTAAACGTAATTAATAAAATAATAAATATACTATTATAATAATATAAAAAATGAGATAATGAAAAACAAGATTAAAAAATTATATTATTTTATTAATTATATTTATCACTTCTGTCTCGGCGTCAGTATAATTGTATGCGTTTTCGGAGAGCCTCAAGGTGACCCTGGGCTACAACAAAAGTAACAAAAACAAAGTTGGATTGGACGGCATCCAGTTAACGGGCCCCCCTTGAGGAATGCCTGCCAGCTCCCCACTCTAAATTGACTTTGAATGGCCAAATTCAATGGCCTGAAAGCCTTTTTAGCATTTTTGTTTTTATTTTTTTATTTTTTTATTTTTTTTGTAAGTTTTCCTTCCTTCTTATTTCTTTTCTGTTCTTTCTTTCGTAATGGCACACGTTATTGCACTAGTTCTTCTCCTGGTCCTACCCTACCCTACCCTACCTAATAGGCTTCTTGATGAAATTTGTCCCCACAAATTGCCGTGTTGCCCCAGCTCGATCCTTCTTGCCAATGGTCAATTCCATCAAGCTTTGCCTCTGCCAACTCATAAATTCAGTTTTTAGTATACTCATTGCCATTTCTTCTTTTTTTTTTTTAATTTATTTCTCATTAATTAAGATATTGAAAGGATATATATATATATATATATATATCTTTCCACTTGCATTCACTATTTCCTTGGTCTCTCTCTCTCTCTCTCTCTCTCTCTCTCTCTCTCTTCTTTTTCTTTTTGTTGGGATGATGATCATGATCTTCAATCCAGATTTATTCCTTATTTTAATTGCAATTATTAACCACGTTTCATGAAGATCAACTTGGTTGTTCCTTTGATTTGAAAAAAATAATAATAATAATAAAGAAAGAAAAGAGATACGCACAATGGCTTCCCCCCGCCCCCCACCCATCCACCCACTGCTACCGGTACCTGCACGGCTGGTTCAACAATCACTGCACTGCATGCGCCTGTCCAGCACCAGCAGAGGCAGCCATATGGCTGATATCTTCAGAAACTTGAAGCCAAGTCAAACTCTGAGTTTGTTTAGATTTTAAAAAATGGAATCAATGTCAATAATTGGAAGCAATAATCGAGTAAAATAAACCAACAGTAAATTATTCGTAGACGCATTCTTTATGATATTAACTCGAATTTGATGATACCTTTTGTTCAACCCTTATTTCCCACCCTTTGGTTATGTAGCTTAAAAAGATTGATGCAAATTTTATCTCGGTTAAAGAGTGTAAAATTTTATATTATTTAAATATAATTTTTTAATGAAACGATAAAATATCATCATTATTTTTTATTTTTTAAGTTGACTACAGTAAATTTCTCTTTCTACAGATGCCAAATTAAGTTGACTATAGCAATTGAATTACGGTCAGTTAAAAAACATAACCACTGGTCAAATAGATCAATTCCAAGTAGCCATTGACAAAAAAAAAAAAAAAAAACACTGGAAGAACCCCCTTGGTTCAAGTGCAGTCAAGACAAGACATTCATCCAGCTCACTGCCGGCGCATTGAAGCAAGCTTATTATATTATCGAGAAGCTTCCTTTCAGGTTCTATCCATCTATCTTAGAGCAGATGACCTCGTGGACAGACCTCCACTTTTTTTCGTTATTATAATTGGGACCTCTAGCTTTTCTTATTTCTATTTCTTTTTTAGGAGATAAAACCCAATGGCCGTCATCTCGGTGTCGTCCAAAAGATATTATTGTTCTGCAGTTGATTGAAGCATTTTTGGTCAGCTGAAATACCTAATAGAGAGAAAGAAATAACAATAATAATAATAAATTAGAAGACTCAAACCAAAAAAAAAAATAAATAACAATCTTACTGAGAATAAAAAAATGTAAAAAAAAAATCAAAAACTACTAAAAGTAGAGAGACGAAAGGAAAAAAAAAAAAAAAAAAGGGGAAGGCCGTGGAATATACCGACTGGCAAAGGAAGTCAAGGAACCAAAAGACAAGATGCTTCGACTGATGGGACGTCTACCATAAAGAGTCGGCAATACAAAGAAGCAACGTTTAAACACACTCAGCAGCAATACACGTCGTCGTTGCTGAAGACTTTTGAAATTTTAGAAGAAAAAATTATGATAGAGAAATTATTTTAAAAAAAAAAAAAAAACAAAGAGAGACAACGTTTAAATAGAGAGAATGTGGAGTTGGTACGCGGGATTTCTAAGTCGAATCTTCTAAATTGAGTGTTAAAATAATTTATGTATTTTACGTAGTTTTTTAAATTGGGCATTTTTTTATTTAAGTATAATTTTTAAATTTTAAATAACTTGTTAGTTAAATTATAAAAATTATCTAAGAAGTCCTAAAATTTAAATAATATTTAAATCCATCTAAGTAGTTATTCAAATAAAACTATCTCATTCAAATTTGGTCTATTTTAAAATTTTTTAAATTTTGGGTAACTTATTACTTAAATTAGGATAATTACATATAAAATTTTAAATTCAATAGTATTAAGATTTATTTAAAATTTTATCCAAATTAAATATTTTTTATCAAATATGACTTATTTTATCTTTTTCAACTTTAAAAAAATTATTACTTAAATAAGTTAAAAAAATTAATTTTAAATAACATTAAAATTTATTTATAAAATTATTCAATAAGAAGAATAATTGCACTAAAAAAATCAATTTAATTTATGAAAATAGAGATAAGTTGTTAACTTGTTCTAAAGAAAGAATAAATTTTATTTTTATTTTTATTTTTAACCTACTTACCTAATAACCTTTATTTTTAAAAAGAGCTTACTATATTTATATTTTTTAAAAAAAAAGTAAAATTAACAGCTAAAATATATAATGCAGGAGGGTGACACAGTTAAAATATATAAACATAGGTAATTTGTTTTCATTTTGGTGAAAAAAGAAATCTATGGATCCCGCCAGTATTTTCTTTTCATTTTCACCGGAGTTTCTTTCTTACGCGCAATCCAAACCTGTGATGTTCGTTTGTCGAGGCAACTCTCTCTCTCTCTCTCTCTCTCAAGATTTTCTCACAAAGCAAACATACAGTTAAATTTTTGGATGGATTTTTCCGCTTCGTCGTGGAGAGGAAAAAGGTGTTTTAGTTGTCTGTAACTCTACACTAAGTGACAAATAACTTTTAATTCTGTACCATTTAATGATCTCAAAAGGGATGCGCAATATCCCTGACCAAATAACTGCAAGCCGTTTTAAATTTTGATTTTCGGAGGATTTGAGACCATGGAATTTTGGAACGAGGGACGGTGGTATTATGCAAAGATGCAAAAACACATCACAAATGTCTCGCTGAACCGCGTTGTGGGGTTGGTGCCGGTGCCGGTGCCGGTGCTTTTTCCCCTCCTAAATCGTAGCGAAATAAAACATCGATCCCCTGTAAGGCTTATGAATGCAACTTGCGCCTTCTTTTTTTTAAAAAAAATAAATAAAAATAAAAAATAAAACAAAATTAACCATCCCATGAAGCAGTCAAAAGCGAGTTTGTTAAAATCGATGTCGTACCTAAAATGGATTTAAAATTTTAAGGATGGGATCATATACTTGAAAGAAATTTTTTTTTAAAAAAAAAATCTTAACAGTGTGTTTTAGATTTAGAGTAGAGTGTGAGAAAAAGTTGTGACAAAAAAAAAATCTAATAAATTGGTTAGATAGATTAGAAATAGGTGGAAAATAAAATGAATATAAAAATAAAAAATTCAAAAAATTTAAATGATCAATTTTAAAAAAATAAAATAAATTCATATTGTATACAACCATAGATAATTTACTAATATATATATATATATACATACATACATACATAACAAACATTTATTATTATTCATTTTGTTGAATGGTCACAAAAGTTGAAACGCAACATCGAATAGTTATGGTGTCATCAACTTTTGAGTTACCAATTTGACCAGGCAAAGAGGAATAGGGATTGCATTTAATCCATCCACGTCCAATGCCCTTAACGAACTCCCAAAATGACAAAGAGTGGAGGCTATTTTGGTAAATTTAAAGCATTAGGGTTAGTGTTTCTTGTGCATTTGCCCCACCCTTCTCGATAACTTACCAAGCAATTAAAGTGATGGGCCCCACGTCCCCGTTACCTCTAATTTTCTTGCCTATTTCCTTCTTAATAGATTGTCAAACACGAAAATGCACTTCTCTAGTGAATTTTCTTTCTGCCCTCTCTCTTTTTTTTTCAAAAAAAAAATTCAAACAAACTGTAAAAAAATATAACTTATAATCAATTATTTTGTACATATTAAATTAATAATAATAATAATCTCATATAAAAATAATTTTATTTAAAAAAATCTTAGTGTAATTTAAGTTATTTACTTCATATATGATTATAGAATCATATAAATCAAGGATTATGATCGAAATTTTACCAACCTTAGCCAAAAGGTGGTGTTCCGGTCCACCGTTACCATAAGAATCTCTTGGAGCTATTATTAAATTCTCATTTTCTCCCATCCCCATTTTCTCCTCCTCAATTAGTCAATGATTACCAAAATTTAAGAAAAGTGCGGTGAAAAACACCAAAAAAAAAAAAAAGACCATAGATTAGAACAGAGCCATGGCCCGCCTGCCAACATGGATCAACGGGCAATGTTGCTTGAGGGCCCACTGCCGCCAAATTCGCCAAAAAGAGTTCGAGTTCAACGGCCCCGAGTTGTTCTCTTTAGACGTTTCTTGGCTGTCAAATGTCCGAACGGAGTGAAATTGACAGAAACAGAGAGGATTAAAATCAACTTCGGACACCCCCCGACAGACCAGACGTCCCCTTACGCCATTCTACTCTGCTTTGGGAGCCACCAACAGAAATGTCGAGTCTGAACGAACCTCGTCGGATTCCGCGGGAATATTCCTCTCCGGCCGGGAACAACGATCCCCGGGTCCCACTCCTGAACCTGTCGACGGTCCGGACTAGGATGGATTCGCTGCAGCGCTTCCTGTCGGAATCTGTCAACGGGAACAAAGTAATCAGCAAGGACCAGATGGACTTCGTCTCCGCCGAGATCTCCTCCGCCATCCATCAAGTCATCGTGAACGGCGCCGCGCTTCTCGCCTGCGCCCAAACTCCCGATCTTCCAGCCACCGCAAACCGCTCGGAGAAACCCTCTGAACCGCCTGATCTGAAAATTTCGTCAAAACCCGCTCTTTACTCCAGTCTGAAGGCGGAGGATGGCGGGGAATACGATGACGTAGACTGCGACATCGTGGAGCTGGACGCCGTGGAGTTGCTGGCGGAGCACGCGCACTTCTGCGAGATTTGCGGGAAAGGGTTCAAACGGGATGCGAATCTCAGGATGCACATGCGGGCGCACGGGAACCAATTCAAGACGCCGGAGGCGCTGGCGAAGCCGCTTGACAAGTGCAATGAACCGGTCGCCGCACGGAAAACGCGGTTCTCGTGTCCGTTCGACGGCTGTAACAGAAATAAAAGGCATAAGAAGTTCAGGCCGTTGAAGTCGGTGATATGCGTGAGAAACCACTTCAAGAGGAGCCACTGCCCGAAGATGCACTCGTGTAACCGCTGCAACAAGAAGACCTTCTCGGTGGTGGCGGACTTGAAGAGCCACCTGAAGCATTGCGGGCAGTCCAGGTGGAAGTGCTCCTGCGGGACTAGCTTCTCCAGGAAGGATAAGTTGTTTGGCCACGTGGCCTTGTTTGAAGGCCACATGCCGGCCGTAGCCGGCGAGGAGGAGGAGGAGGAGAAGGGTAAGACGGCTACAGTCACGGAAGCGGTGGACATGGAGGAGGATGAAGGGCAAGATACAGTGGTTATAAAGGGAGAGGAATTGGGTGAGAATTCTACGGATAATGCCTATGGATTTTTCGACGGATTGCTTGATGGGTTCGGTTCCATGGATGGTTATAGCTTGCAGGATGTGCTGGAACCTCCTAATGACGGTTGGGCAGGCGGTTTTGGAATGGATGAGTTTTGTGGTGTTGGCCGGTGATGCTGTTTCTCGCTTGCTTGTTACTCGATGGCGATGTCGATACTGTTCTTACTTCTTCTGCTGTTGGGCACATCAACATATTTGTATTCTTTGTAATAGCACGAGGATTATCATCCTTGTATTTATAGTTTAGGATTTGTTCTATCATTTCTGATTTTCTGGCTTAGAATAAAGATCCCTCTTTCTGTTTATGCGGTATGCGATTTGCTTTCGATTAGCTTCATTTAGGGTTATTTCTGCAGGGTTGGAATTCTGATTCTAGTCCAGTTTGATTGATTGTCTCACTTGAAGTTTGCGGATTTTAGTTTGTTCACTTGGGCGCTTCTTTTTGCCTGCCTCTGTTATTCAGCCAGGTTCAACTCAATTTTGAGGAGGTTGAAAGGGAAGGCTGTGGCTTTGAGAGAGAATTCAGTTGCTAATACTGGCAGTGGCAGAGTCACACACAACTTCTCTGATTTTGTAGTCCTTTCGGTGAAAAATTTTCCTTTTCAGCAGGTTGATATCAACGAAAAGTGAGTGGATAAATGGGAATTCGAGACATTCAGCTTGTCATACGCGAGGGATTAGAGAAGAGTCCCCATACTGAATTGTTGTTGTTGGAAGGCTGAGAAGATGCTGCTGACATTGACGGGAAGTGATCAATGAATTCCCTTTTCGCTTTTTCTTCTGTTAGGTTTATGGAAGAATGCAAGTGCTTACCCTCGGCGTCATAAAAAGCACTACAAGTTGCCTGGCCAATTGGCTTAATTTTTAATGTCTGCTAGTGCAAATGAAAAAGGGGATTTTATTGTCAAGACCCATTATTCACGACCAGAACGTTGGTTGGTGAAAGAATGTTTTCAGCGTTATAGCTTTTGAGTTGTTGCTTATTTAAATACTACCCGAGATGGTAAGATGAGAGTGCTTGATTGTGTTTGTTTTGCTTGCAACCCCTGCGGGAAAAAGGGAACCAAGGGCATCATTTCTTAATGCACTAACGAATATAGGCGCTATTATCCTGCACTGCAGAGAGTTAAAGGAAGCACATATTCTGAGAACCAACGGTGGTTTCTAACCATCTAATTACCATTAGATCCCTTTGGGATTTGAAATCATAAGCTTCGCCCCGAGGTCACATAAGAAACTCCAATATGATTAAAAAAGTCCTTGAGTTGGGCAAAGAACATTTCGTTTGCGTCGGGCAGCCTGGCATTATAATTACCTTGACAGCCACCGCTCATACATAAAGAGAAAAGCCTTCCAATTTCCTGGCCACTGGAGGAATATTAGTAGATGTAACTCAGGATCCTGTGAAATAAGTTGGTTTTTTCAAGGACGTGACATAGGGTGGATCTATGCACCGGCCCCTAATTACTTTTGAGATTGGCTTTATTGAGCTGAGCTGAGTTGAGCTAGGAGGCAATGCTATCTTGTTTAGGCTCCATAAGTTGCATACGAAAAATTGCATCGCAGCTAAACTCCAAGGATGATAGGACAATTTGCACCGCACGTGATAAGAAGATTATAGATACGGAAGAAGAGGGAGATCTTGAATTTTATAAATAATAAAAATTGTACTATTTAATAAGTTAATCTTTTTATTAAAAAAGAATAATGATCCCATGACAATATGCTCTTAATCTTGCACTCCTTGGCTGCTCTTGTATTAGTAGACAACGTAAAACTAGTCAAATTTTCATGACAATCTCCTAACAAGCTGGAGAGAAGCACAATTTTTTTTATTTTTTGTCATTGTATAATACAGGGACTTGGTGTCCTCTCATCATTTTAAGAAATCAACAACTTTTTCCTAGCAAGAACAACAGCAATATTACGGGTCGGATGAGAGAGTTCCTGAGGCAGGAGCCAACACTGGGATGTGAATGTGTCCAACGGTGCATGTGATTTGTGAGTTGTGAGGTCAAACACCCCACCAGGAGGGAGAAGACAATTTTCTTCATTTGGCGGAAAGCTTCAGTTTTGTGCTCGAAACAGCTCTTACACGTTCTTAATTTCTTTCATATTTTCCCAGCGGTCGTGTCCACGATGCTGGTAAGGAAAAGAGAGGATTGAGTTGGTGTTAAGCATAAGTATCTAAAAAGTGTGAAACTTGCGCAAATAAAAGCAATTAAGCACAAGATAAAACAACAAGCTATTGAAGGATAGAGAAACTGAGATGCGGACTTACGTTTCTCTCTACAGTCACCTAACCACGTTTACCTAACAATTTCAATACTCTTGTGTTTCTCTTTTTTCACCTGAGCAACATTTTCCTTTTTTTTTTTTTTAAATATATATTTACAAGAAATATTTCTCACTTTTGATCTCCTCAGTTTCAATAAACTCACATGACAAAGTGAAAGAGGTGTTCTTGGTTACAAAATATAAAATGAGTTTTGTTGATGCAACTTCTTCAAGCCAGAATAATTTCAAGCAATTTCACCTTTCCATGCAGAAATTGATCTGAATTTGCATCCACTCGCTTTCCTCGTGGCTTCCTAAAACTTGTGCTGCCAACAATAAGATTTCCTTTGAAATCATTTGCCCCTTTAATTCTCGAAAATCTTGCCTTTCCCTCTACAATTGCATAAAGTCGATCTTTAAGATAGCATAAGAACAAAATCAAATTTAAAAGAAAGACAACTCATAACCGCGTCTACCATAATTACAGATACCAAAAATTAATCAACTTACCGTATGACAAAGTAATAATTCACATAAAAAAAAAAAAAAAACAAAAACTAGATCATCGTAATCAATACACTTACCATAAGAAGGGATTGCCCAGCTTGCATTTTCGTGTATCTCAATCAAGAATATATATACCATAAGCATGAATAAAATTTCAAATGCTCAGCATATATACAACTATAATCGTTGTAATGGATCACCAATGATCCAAGATAATCACCTATGAAAGCTAAACAATTATCTGTTCGTGTGTTTTATCCCAACTATATTCACATCATACGGTTTTTCAAAAAAAAAAAAAAGTTTAAAATAAACGGAATCCACGCGTGACCCACTCTTTCCCAAATATAATTTGTCCTCTTTTGTCGACAGCTCCCCTTTGTGAAACGTATCTAAAAGTTTTTGTCTTTTCTTTTTTTTTGGTTGGACAAATGATGAAACACACGTCGTCTGCTCAAAATTCTGCTTTAGGCCACAGGTTGGAGGATAAGTTCGTTGGATCGGAAGTGTAAACAAAAAGGAAATTATTATATTTGCATAATATTGTAATTAAATGTAAAATTAATTTGATCCAAATTTATTTAATTATAAAAATGTTAATATCATACTAAAAAATTATTTTACTTAAAAAATTAAATTATTAAATAAAATATAATACATAAACTATATATATTATATTTTAATACTCTTTCCTCAAAACAAGAGAAAGTTGGATATTGTTTTTTTTTTTCTTTTCTTTTCTTTTTAATCTAAATAGGCAAGCATTAATTGGTTCTTTGCTTCTCTTCCTTCTTCTTTTCTGGTGTTTTGCTTTATTCTTTTAATTTCACCCCAAGTACACGACTGAGGGATATCCAAAATTTACACGTTGTTTTCTATGGACAAATTTTGTGAAATTCATCTGCCATGGCTGCACGATTTTGTCCCACCTTACGGTCTGTCACACCCATGTAGTAGCTATTGTTCCTTGTGGCTCGTGGACTGTTAGGCAAGTGGTTGTAATTTGGTCGTTAGAATTTGCTTCGTGCGAAGATAACCGCGTTGGGCTCGCATAATTGAAAGACCTTTTTGACTTACCCGATGCATTCAATTGGGTTATTAGAGCGCAATTATTTTTAATAAAATTGTAATTTTATTAATTTAAAAAATATTATTACAATAATTTAAAAAGTGCATACATTAACACAAATATCACATCTTTATATAATAACAAACATTTATTTCTATTAAAACAATAAAATTGTATTAAATTCAATTTAATTAATATGTTTTATACTCGAATACCAACTAATTACTAATTTGAATTAATTTTATCATTCCTTTTATTTTAATTTGGTAATTTCTTAATCTTAACATTTACTTTAACTTAATATATGTTTCTTATTTCAAGGATTTGTGAGAATTTTAGTTATTTGATTTTCAAACTTACAATATATAAATTTAATCCTTTTTTTTTTATCAACTTGAGCTTTTGAAAAATGAAAACTAATATCAATATGTTTACTCCTTGCATGTGTTATTGGATTTTTGACCAAATACATTAAAAAATATTATCAATACATATCTTTGTAAGACTTTTAATTAAAATATATATTACCCTAAACAAATTATACAATAAAATAACTTGATAAGTATTTAAAGTTAAAATTAAATATTTTGCTTTACAAGTTAAAAGTGTAATAATAGACTATTTCTTGAATGAATAAGAACAAGTAATTTTTTCAAAGTTAAAACAATAACTCGAAATAATTTTATGTTTATTTACATTTCTACTTTAATCATTATTAAAATAGTCATCAATACCATAATTTTTTGATAAAAAATAAACTCATGATCATACTTACTTTTTGTGTGTCATATAATTCTCTTGACAACTTGCATATGAGATTAATGAGTTACTCTAGAAACCTATTAATCAAACCAATTCCATAAGTATAATAAACCTTGTACATGTCAAAATCTTAAACTTCCATCAATCTACTTGAAACATATAAAATCAACGAACACCTTATTACTTTCTTTAGACAATTTAGTGTTAACCTTATAAGAGTTTTTATTGAATTACAATTATATATGTGAAACTTCTTTAAAAGCTTAGTAACATACCTTTTCTAACAAATAAAGATTCTATTATCTTTTTAAATCACTTTATTGCCAAGAAAATAAGACTTTAAACTTATATTTGTCATTTATCAAGTCAGTAACAAATAGATACATCAATAAAATATCACTTAAATTATTAACTTTAACATATAAAATATGCTTAGAAAGACACTTCTAAAAGTTAATTTCATGGAACAAAGAATTAATGCATTTGTTTGATACTCTATGTGCTTATTTTAAACCATAAATCACTTTTTTCGTCTTATACACCTTATTTTCATTTATTTTCTTCATAAAGTTTGTTAGTTGCTTGGCAAACACTTATTCTTCAAGAAAATCATTGAGAACAGTTAACTTTATGTATGTTTGATGAATTTTTCAATAATTCTTTGCAACCATAGTAATCATAAGTCTAAGTTTTTATTTAAGCAACAAAGAAAAAAACCTTATGATAGTCATAATCAAGTCATTATTTGAATTCTTTTACGTCAAATTTTGCTTTATATCTTTCCATTTACTTATTTAACTTCTTTTTTAATTTTAAAAACCTCTTTAACATCAATAACTTTATAATCCCATGAAATATTTATAACTTCCAAGTATTATTCTTTTCATATGTCTTAATTTCTTCATCAATGACATTCACCTTCTTTATATCTTGATTCACTTCATCAAATAATACAAGTTTACAATTTGAAAATATAAGAAAATGCACCAAATGTGCATCATCATCAATAGTATTATTAAGATTACCTTATAATCTTATAATATAATTGATTGTTAATGATTTCTTCTTGATTTTTCATTCTTTTGAAGAACTTGTGGCACAGAATTTTGAGTAACAATTGGTGAAACTACCTCATTTACATTAAAAATTACAATTTGAGTTTTCTTTTCTCTTGAAATAACAACTAAATATCTTTGAAAGTTATACTCCTTAGGATGAAATTTTCAAACTTTATTTTTAGTAAAGATTACATTTTTACTCATAATTACCTTTTTGTTATATGATTAAACGATTTGTATCCTCTATTGATATAACTAAAAAAGATTATCTTTATTCTTTGATAATTTGGGTTTATCCTTATTTTTACTAAAAGCATTAATATAAACAATAAAACCAAACACCTAAAGATGTCTTACACTTAAAACCACTTCATTCTTTTATAGAAATGACATTTTGAATACTTATTTGATAAGTAAGTAAAACACAAAATAACTTTTGGTAAAAAATGATTGAGAAATCCTTTAACCTTTAACAAGTTTCTTATCATATTTATGATAAATATATTTTTCCTTTCAATAACTTTATTATGCAATAGATTGTAAGGAATTGTAATTTTATATTTTATTTCTTATGCTTTACAATACTTCTTAAAGTCATTAGAAATATACTCACTATCATCATTAATTCACAGAATTTTAACATAATACTACTTTGTCTTTCAACATAGGTATTAAATTTTTTGAAAAGATAGAATGCCACAAACTTCCTTTATATACAATAAATTCACATTTTCTTGGTACAATCATTAATAAAGATAAGAAAATACTTATTAGTTCTATTTGATGGAACATCCATTAAGCTACAGATAAGCTGAAATGGTTGTCTTGTATGCTAATTCATTTTTATCATAATAAGTAATATACTCTATTTTACAAGAATACAAACTTTATAAATTTAATTAGGATGATATATCCTAAGTAAGTCTATCACCATATTTCTTTATGCAAGGAGTTTTAATTTGCAAAAATTCAAATGACCAAAACAAAGATGCATGAATTGAGACTTATGTTTCAGAATGAAATTTAGATAAGTATAAACATTGGTAAAAATAATAATTTAAAACATGTATTTTTTTGTTAAAGAAAATTTGAGAATGAGTACCCCTTGTAAAAAATTGAGAAAAAGTTATCAAACCATTATACATTATACACATTTTTAAGCAATTAGCCTAAATGAAATAAATTGCTCTTTATGTTTGATACTTAAAATACATCTAAAATGTAATTATAATATATACTTTTCAACTTGATGAGAATTCATCCTTTTTCTATTATTAAAACACTACTATTGTTAACAATTTTAACTGTGGAATGGATTAACTCATTAAAATCAACAAAAAACTCATTCTTTTATGTATGCACATGTAATTGGTATATCCTATGTCAAAGAAACATGTATTATAATTTGATATTTTAGTGGTTATAGTAACTATCATAAAGGCTTAATTTCCATCATTTATATCATTTTTTTATGCAAAATAAGTTGTTTGATTATTCTTTTTAAACGTGTACTTACTAGTATAATGGTCACATTTGTGACATAGGTAATGCCTCATATTAGATTTGTCATACCTTTCTTGATCTTTTTTTGTCATTATATTGATTATTTTCATCTCCATAATTATTGTAGCAACATCTTTAACCTTTATTATTGTAGTAAGCATCACATTGTTTTCATTCTCTACCATGAGAAGAACCTTGTTTATGCTTTAATTGATTGTTTTGCTTGCCTGTAGTGGGAATTTGACTTTGAAGCACTTACTCTATTAATTTTTTAATGTGCTTCTTATTCATGCATTGTTAATAAAATAACAACATGCTCATTAATATATTAACTAACATCTATGACAAATGATGCACTTCTTTTATTGTAACTATGATATAATCATAACATAGTCTGAATCTTTACAAGATTTTTTAAATTTCACATGATTATTTAATTGCTCTTCATACATTTTTATTTGATTTTTCAAGACAAAAATTCTATTTATGTAAACTAAAAAAGTCTTAGAAATCCTATTAGTAAAAGCTCAAACTAACATAATAAAGTTTGAAATTTTACCTTTTAAATTTTATCAATACTTTGGAATGACATCGTTAAATTATACCATATCTACTTTGACAAAAATGCACTTAAATTTTCTTAAAAATTTTGTTATTCATTGCTTGATGGATGAAATAGAGTACTTTTTATCCTTTTTTTTTTGTAATTCTCATTGAAATGAAAAATCAAATAAGAATTATTTTATTTATCTTGAAATTCTTTGCAATCAAATCAATAATGCAAATTTGTCTGATATTACTATTAAAGCTTAATTAATTTCGATATTTTTGTTAAAAAATTATATGAATATTCATAATATTATTAATTTTAAAAATATCATACAATAATTAAAATATACATACAGTAGTATAAATATTATGTCTTTATATAATAATAAAAGTTTAATTATACTCAAATAGTGAAATCATATTTAATTAAACTTACCAACTACTAATATGAATTAACTTTATAATTAATGACACTCATGACATGAAAAAGAAAAAAGATTATAGTTTAGACAGCAATTTTTGGATCAATGGCATTGAATTCTATTTTTAGAATTAGATTGAATCTACTATATCTACATATAAAGGGGCGCTGACACAAAATGGGTAGCAACACAAACCTTGAAAGTTCTTTTGTTTTTTTTGTATCGAGGCTAAGCTTTATCGAGCACTCTGCTTCAGCCACTGGTTTGCATGCAGATAGAAAGTTTCCTTCTGGTGTCAATGTTTGATCATCATGACGTTAACATCCATCCGTTTGCACTTCAATTAGTTGCAAGAGAAAGAAGTCAGTTTGCGTAATTTCTTTGCAATCAAAGTATGTGGGATGGCGAATCGGCCCTCCCATGTACTGTGAGTCTCAGTCAATAAAAGAATAATATTTAGAATTCTCTTTTTCTTGAAATTTCAATTTTTCTACCTAAAACTATTAAATATATAACTAAGATAACAAAATGTGTAATTAAGAACAAAAGAACGTGTAATTAAATATTTTTATAACTCGTTACATATTTTATATTATTTATTATATATTTTTTCATCTTAATTACATTTTTATTGATTTTAACTAGAAATTTTAAATTTCCAAAATAGAGAATTTGATATATATATATATAAATAAATAGATATAGATAGAAAAATTGAAATTTCAAGAAA
>CM038598.1:5082610-5138715 GCA_021533255.1 Ceriops tagal | reverse complement strand
ATATATATATACTGGAGCCTACAATAAGGATGAAATAGAACTAATTTCTCAGGCCATGTAATGTTGCTCATAAAAAATGGTGGCTGACATGAAAGTGTGAATGAGCATTCCCTTTGGAGCATTTGCACGTGTGTTATATATGGTCAATAAATAAGATGATCAAGTGATAATTAGTTTTTCAATTTTCTGGGGGGAAATGTTACACTGTATCCGTTCAGAGTTCATGATGGAAGCTTTTGTTTGACTCGTAAGCTAGCCCGTGATCTTTAAGAATTAGTCTGCCTATTTCGTGCGTTGAACAAAATGGTCATGCTACAAGGCGTTGCTTGCATCAATGGACCAGAGTCATTTTGTCATTAGTTGTTATCAACTTCATGAGATATCAAATTATGATGGCTTCGATTGAAGCGTTGGCAATAGCCGGCATAAGTTACTCTGAATGGGACATCGATGTTGATGTTGAGGAATGGGAGCGCGAGGAATTAGGGCCACCTCTGCTACATATATTGGCAGAAAATGAAGTTGAAAGTGATGACAAGCACAGCACAAGATTTCCTGTTACGGGACGGGACTCGAGTTTCCCCTGCAGCCACAAATTAGAAGAAGAAGTTTACGATAACAAGGGTGAACATCAGACCAGTGAAGATTCCCATCCTCAAGTGAACCGAGACGAGAAATGTGGATAAGAGGATGCCAAAATGTTTAAGGCAATTATTTATAGTGGTCAAAGCCTCTTTAAGGCTGCAACTGATTAGATTGATGCAGATATGAGAAAGAAATACATATATCCTGATAAAGACCATTTCATATGTAGTTTCCTTTGTGATTGTGAGTAGTCCAATTTTTCGACAGACCTCTTTATTTTGGCTTCATGATAATGCGTAGTTGGTGAGAATGTGAAGTGAATTATACATTTCAGATAATTTCAAGCTGTTTCCTGACCACGAACACTTGAATATTTCCTAGAGCTGTGAAAAAGATTATGCCCTCTAATACTCCAGCATTTCCAGGGAATATGTTTTATCTAATTTACACTCGGTAGGAAGCCACGAGCAGTTCACATTTTATGGTACATGCAATCAAATACACTGCTATGGCTCCATAGGGTCCGAGACATGCCCTCTTTGACAATTATGACTTAAGAGCAGTTTCTCCTTTCCGTGGACAGCAAAAAGCACATGAAATTGGCATATGTGAAATATATAACCATTTAGGCAATATCCACTGGGACATTTTTTTTTTTAATTTGGTAGGGATTTTCAAACAAAATAATTGAATAAATTATTCTGTTTGATAGAAGAATTTTAATTAATAAAATTAATCAAAGTAAAATTTTCCAAATTCTCACCCTATTTGGTAAGAATTATCAATATACATTAGTATTTTCATCTGAAAAAAGGCACGAGAGTTGATTTAAATTCTTGGATTCCGGAAATTGAAAAAAAATTTGCAATTTGATCAAACTCCGGAAGCCGCAAACAAATTTGAAGAAGAGCGAATAAAAAGTGACTTACATCTCACCTCAGATTTGCAAGATTGCCATGCCAGTGGTCCTATTATGGTTGATTTTGATTGATTGGCTTAGAAGCCATTTTAGGCTAGACGTGAATAGATTTACTTTTCCCTTTCTCTTTTCCACTAAAAAGGTAAGAATAAAGAGAGAGTGGCATGGACATAAAGTTTTGAAAGTCAGTCCCATGCGAATCTTCGCTCACATAAATTGAGAGAAAGGGAGGATGATATGGCTTTCACCTTTCACAATAACACAAGAATTTCTTTTTTCTTTTTTTCATTATTTATAAATTTATTATATCATAAACTGCATAATAAAAATAACTCTTTCTATTTATACAAATTTTATGTCTCTTTAATCAAAATTAGAATGTAAAAGTTCAAAAATAAATATTTTTATTTTTATTTACTAAAATATCTCCACAATTAATTTTTAAATATCTAAGGACTTGTTAGTTTTACACAAATATGTATAATTGTTGGCTGTAACTAATCTAAACTATGAGAAATATGATGAAAGAAAATGAAATAGGAAAATTTGCATGTAATTCAAATTAAACAAGTAATATTGTACATAGAGATGTTCAAAGGAGGGTTGCTTCCATCCTTATGATCACAATCCGAATCCTTTGAGAGAGTACCGAAGGGTAATTTCCCATCTGAAGTTAGTTTCACAAAAGCTTACCAAGCCCACCAAAAATTATTTTTTCCTATTTTATTACATATATAGGATAAATTTAACTTTGTTTCAAATTTAATTTCACATGACTGTCATATAATTATTAAATACATAATTATAATTTTTATTTTAAATTATAATTATTTATCGAAAGAATAAAATTATATAATTATCATAATAATATGATATATAGATTTGTATCTAAAACTCATTAAATTAACCATGTTCATCTAACTTTATGGAAAATGTATAATAGACCGACCTCAAATTGCCCATTAAATTAAACATAAAGAATAATTAAAACGCTTTATCGTGCATGCACTAAGGAAACGAATAAAAACTCCACTAGCTACAAAGATAACCATCCCCTTTCTCTCTTTCCCTCACTGCCTTACTCGTCGATCTTTGCCAATGGAAATTCCATCATTCCTCATTATCACCCTCATATTATTGATCACCCCATTCACATCAACGACAATAGTGGCCATAGACCAGCTGTGCCGGACGACATGCGGTTCCCTACAGGTCAAGTACCCCTTTGGCACGGCCAGCGGCTGCGGTTCGCCAAGGTTTAACCCTTATGTGTCCTGTTCGCCGGGCGGAGATCAGCTCGTCCTCACCACCCACACAGGCTCTTACCCTATAACTTCCATCTCCTACACAACCCCCACCTTGACAATCAACCCCACCTCCATGTCCACGTGCAACTCCATGCATCCGTCTCCCAATTTGGGCCTGGACTGGGCCAGCCCATTCCAACTTGGTCCATCAACTTTCGTCCTCTTGGCATGCCCAACCCCGACCTCCTCCCTCACCATCAAGGGCTCACCCGTCTGTGACGCCTCCTCCTCTCATCTGTGTGCATCCATTTACACGTGTCCGGCAGTAATTGGACTTGGGCTGCCACTTTTCCCGCCGACAAACACGTGTTGCGTGTATTCCCCGGCTAATCTTGACGGCAAAGGTGAACTTGATCTCCTTTCACTAAAGTGCATGGGGTACGCTTCAGTAGTGTCATTTCAGGATTACCCGACCGACCCGACCAGATGGGAATATGGGGTGGTGTTGAAGTATAAAGGTGGAGCTTTTGATGATTACTACATGGACACCAAGTGTAACACTTGCGAGAGCAGCGGTGGGTCCTGTGGGTATGACCCTCCTGCTAATTCCTTTGTTTGTCTGTGCAATAATGGAATCAATTCCACTACTGATTGCAATGGATACAGCCTAGTCCAAGGACTCACATGGAACTCCTCCTATTTACCATCTGGTAAGTTCTTTCTCTCGTTTTATATATATATATATATATATATCCAATATTTATAAATATATATTTACAAGCATATGTGTGTGTATGGATCTGAGCCAAAGTTCTTTGGATAAACCTAGGTGACAAGTGTCCCCCCTAAATTTGTATTCCTTATTTTATTTGTGGAAATTTAACAAATTTTTTCCCTTTTTTTTTTTTTATTTTTGCTTTTGCCTTGCATTGATTTGTTTTATCCCCACTCAATTCCCTTTAAGAGACAAAAGAATATCTCTAACGTTTGTATTTTTGAAAGATTTGAGAAATTTTCACCAATGAAAATCAAGAAATAAATTTTAAGTTAGTAAAAAAAAAATTATAAGAGCAATTTATTTTACCCTTTTGTAGTCTTATAAATTATAAAACAATTGAAAAAAATTTATACTATGAGAAAAACAAAATAGCTTTGTGGAGCAACACAAGAACAGAAAGAAAAAGGGATTTCCTTTGATTAGTGAATACTTTCACTTTCCTTTAATTATAGTTTTTTAATCTCTTCTCTTTTAAGCCCCAATCTTACATTGGTAAATTTTTTCTTGTTTAAAGAGTTTTCTTTATTGATATTCAAATATTAAAACAAAAAGGCATATAAAGATTTTCTTACTTCTTTCAAACATATTACCTTTTCCGTAAAATTTGTCAATAATTTTTTCTTATTCAAAATGCAGATTATAAAGATTTGTTTCACAGTATTGCCAATGGAAAAAACAAAAAAAAAAAATCATAGAAGATGTTTCAAAATATGAAAATTCAAAACGAATGATTTTTGAAAGTATAGGGAAAAAAAATATTATACTTCAATTTTTATATATTTTTATTTTATTTTTTGTATTGTATATGATGCCCCCACCGAACAAAAGTTCTGGCTTCCTCGCTAGATCGACCCCTGTCGACCATTATGAATTTGAAAAACCTTAAAGTAACTTGAGGCCCTACGCCCAGATTGGTCGAGAAAAAAAAAAAAAAAGCCTGCAAGATGGAAAGTATACGCCAATAGGTACGAAAAAGAAAGAAAAAGAAAAAGATAATGGTAAAAGTGGGAATATGCCAATGCTAATACACACAAGGATCGCTGCCGGGGGATGAAGTTGCCCTCCTGTTCGACGGTGGGAGGACGACCAAATTACCAGCGGAATTAAGTTACGATGAATAAATTATTGCAATCCAGTGAGGGAATAGCTATGGGATGTTAACTTTTAATTTTTAACGCAATTCAAAAGAGCTATTTTACGTCGATACCCTGCAGGGAATTTAGTGTTGGGAATCTTGGCTGGACTAGCTGTCCTCGGAGTGTTTCGATAAATACTGTTGTCGTTCAAGGTGAGGCCCTTCCTTTTCTTTTATTTATTTATTTTTCTCGACTACTTTCGGACTAAGTAAGCCTTTCTTTTTCTTTTCTTTTCTTTTTGTTTATGTTTATTTTTTTTTTTGGTCCATCTTTTTGAACCAAGGAATAAAGGAAAGGACAATAAATTAGACGTCAAAATCAAAAGTCATGATTTTAAACTTGCCTTAGCATTAAAGGTATACCCTTAAAATTTATTCCCCTGGTGAAAACTATTCTCCCTTTTAAAAACTGTGGAGTATAACCCGCTCCCCCAAAATTGCAACAATAACAAAAACAACAACAATAATGCACAAGCATCTTATGCATCCATTAATTGTACCAAAATATGAATCCTTAATTTTTATTTAATATAATTTGGAAAATATCTTTGAAGTTACTATTACAAAATATATTAGTTCTCTCATGTTTACTTTGAATATTTTGGTCCATACTTTTATTTTATGCCTACAATTTTATCACCATAAAAATTCTGCATTCTGATACCCACATTTTTTTTATATGCTTATAGTTTAGCCTCTTAATTTTATTTTTGGCAAACACTTTGGCCTTAAAAGTGTTCAGAATAAAACTTTTTATAGACCAAACCCCTTCAAACTAAAAACCTTTGGTGCAGTTTATAATTATACCTTCTTTTTCTTTTCTTACCTTTTGATTTTTCGAAGCTGCTGACTGCTTCAATTGGGTTGCCACTCTTATGCAGTCCATGTTTTGCGAGGTGAAGAATGAAATTAAGCACGATTGCAAGAACCGCGCATTTCATTTTTCTCTCTCCTTTCACAATCATCTTTCAGAGGAAAGCAAGCTATTTGTATGAATCCTTCTATAAAGTGCGCGTTAATGTTGCGTACATAATGCGAATGTCTTCCAAAACTTTCTATACTTGGCAATACAGGTTTGAAGGAAAAATCCTCAGCAGAGAAGTTGAACTTAATGAAGGTCGCTCAATGAATAAACCTATATCTGCAGAAACCTATCATATTCATGATTTTCAGCGCATTGCAACCTGCTTTTCTGGTGTTGCTTGCATTATCTACTTGTTTAGGTGGTGGAAGAGTATTAATTAGGTAAGACTGCAGGTGCTTATATAGCTCCTTAGGCTTCTCTGCATTGAGAGCATGCCCCACATTCTTTATGATCACTAATTCTGCATTCTCACCAACATGCCTGCATCGGAAGAAGAGGAACCATCATAACAGAGATCATGCTTTAAACAAATCATGGTTGATAACAGGGAAAAGCAAGTTATGAAGATATAATGGACTGCATATGATGTAATAACAGGTTTTCAGTTGTTCAAAAGTAGATGTTTATATTAGCCCTCCCTCCCCCCCCCCCCAAAAAAAAAGGACAGGTGTTTTAATATTTTCTTGTAATTGAAGTGAAAAACTTTGAATATGGTAACAACAGAGCCAAACGAGCTCGCCAGAGCAACCTTTTAAGTCTGTGTGCTAATTCCAAAGGGAAAACCTGGTCATGATCTCCCCATATCAGAAGTGTTGGCTGCACCAAGAAACAAGTGTGCATTTGAGTTGGTCCCAAAACAAATGAGGCAAACTTGAATGGTAAATCTCACAAGATATGCAGTTGATGCTATAGTACCTGGGTTATTTTGGGAAGATCAGACAGCTTTCTGTTCTTGTGCAATGCTTGGATCAGTTCTTGCTTCTCTTGACGGTACTCTGTACACATCACCTACCAGCACATCCAAATAAACAAGAACAATTTTAAACCCGAAGCAAGATGAAACACTCTCCACTTTCTTGCAACACTATAAGGCAATACTAGTCACTGTCCATGCTGCTGCCAAGATAAGTCGCAACCCGTGTGGAAAGAAGTAATGTTTTATCCCAAACGATTGTTGAACATTATGCTTTATCCAGTTATGTATCCTCTCTGGCAAATTATTAGCCTTTGTCCATGAGGGGACCTGCCGAAATAAACCTAGGTTGTCTTGATTTTTCCAGAATTATGCTGCAATACATTAACAGATCAAAAGACTCCCAACTCTAGCAGGCATGAAACCTTACTGCTATTCATTGTTTGGTAATGCTCTTCCCATCAGAAATTTCTATTTCTTCTTTACGGCACACAAAGCCTCAGTACGTAACATTTTTGAACAAGCTTGTGTTTCTTAGGGATTGAGCGACACTTCACTCTTCTGATAAGAGTACCAAACGTCTGTCCATGGATGTAGGGTAAAAAATCATAAATTTCTACAGCAAATACAACACTGTGCTAGCACAAGCAAGTAAATGCAGAAAAGGCTAAAAAACGAACTCATTTTATGCTTGGTGAGCAGACAAAACCTGAGACTCAAGACCATTTAAACAAGATAACAAGGTCAATTATGCAACTGAAAACTCTTTCGATATCTGCAAGTGTAGTCAGATGAACTTCCATACAAGGACCCATTTTTCTCTCCAGGGAAATTAAACGATCCTCAACTGACGCATAAGAAGTTTGAAAAATCAAAATTAAGAAGAACCAAAGTGTCGGACAGAAGAAAGCACGTCTAGGCGTTGAACGACGACAATCGAAGTCTGACCTCAATAAAATCTTTGGCGAAACAAGTCGGCATGTTGGGCGGAGGTTTATGAAACGTCAATCGCAACAACTGTCTGACCTTCTCCGGAGTTTGCGGCAACAGAATGCCGACAGCCTCGTCGATGCTCTTCACCCTAAGCATCCCTTCCTCCATGTCCTTCTCTTCCATGCTCACCCCAGCGCACGCCAGCACCACGCGGCCCACGCGCTCCTTGTACTGGGCAGCCATGCTGTACGCCACGAACCCGCCGTAGCTGAGCCCCGCCACGTCCATCTTCCCGACGCCGTGAGCGTCCATGAGCGCCATGACGCACTGCGCCTGGAACGACTCGGACCGCTCCAGCTGGGTAGTGAAGGAATCGCCGAAGAAGAGCAGGTCCGGCACGTACAGGTTGAACTTGGACCTTAGCGAGGAGATGAAGTCTTTGAACTGCCACATCGCGTTGGCGCCGAAGCCGTGTATAAGTACCAGCGTTGGCTTCGACTCGATGCGAGTCTTGGGGACCCAGCAGTGCATGATTGTGCCGCCGATATCGGTGGTGCACGATTTCAGGCCCGACTTCTCGAAGGAGTAGCGAAAGCAGGAGTCTATGGTGGCCGTGATGCTACAGCACTTGGCCATGTCCCCTGCTGTGCTGTCGCGTTAATCTCAGGGCCCTTTTGGACGGTGCCTTCGATAAATTATTTTAGCAATCTATATATATTTGACATTTCCAGATCTATGCGAATTCTAGCTTTTGCAGAAACATCAAACCAAACGGTTCCTTTCAACGCGAAATTTATTTTGGAAAAATATGGAGGAGGGACGGCATTTTCCGAGACTGGGGATTAGCCATTAGCCGGAGGTGTGGGACCTAGACGCCTTCTTTTTTTTTTTTTTTGAGATTCCTCTTCTTCTCAAAAAAAAAAAGGTTTAAATAAATAAATAAAATAATATATGTAAGAAAAATAATAATTATGTTACGAGACTCACCCTTGTTGCCCATTACATCCTTCTCATCGTTAATTTTGATTATAAAAAAAAAAAGGGTCATATGAAAATAAAAATTTAACCCCATTAAATATTAATTATATTTATCTGAAAATTTTAATTGAATTATTTTTTTTTTTTTTGAGACTTTTCCGCATAATGTTTTTGACATAGGATTTTCCTCACACTCACACAAGGAAGATTCCGTGCCCCGCAGTTTGGGTTTGCTCCGTTGGGCTGAATGGCTGTTGTGTTTGGGGTCTTGATTGACGTCACACAGGCCAATGGCGATCTAACACGTGAAGGGCTTGATTTCGTTTCATTTAAAAACGAAGAAGCTAGCGCAAGAGTATGGCCACGCGACCGAAGATTGATTGGTATAAATAAATAAAACTAATTTTACATTAAATATAAAATAATAAATATATAATGTAAAAATTAATTACGCTTGGTTGTTGAGTCTACTAATTTTAAATTCAATTCAAAATTTCCGTATTTATAATTTCGCACTGCACTGCTGGTTGTTGTTCATGGGTATATCTGTCCCGACGCTGAGGAAGAAGACAATAGTTTTTTTTTTTTTTTTAATCTTTTGGCCTTTCCTTTATGCAAATCTGACAAAAAGTTTTGCTGAACCGTGACCACAAATTTTGAACTGAATTGAAAATTTAGGTTTGATCATAGCGGAAACAAAATAAAATTTTTAATTAACGGATTCTAGTTAATCAAAAAGTTTCATTTGAATCTTTTTTTTGTTTGATAAATTAGTTAACCCTTTCACAAATAAATTTTAATAATATTTTTAAATTTTCAATTTGAATGTAAAAAGTATAACTTAGACGTGATTTTATTATAATTTTATAATCATTATTAATGTAAGTTGAACCATATTTTAAAATTAAGAACTCAAATATCATAAAATATCAATTTATATTATTTATAAAATTTAATTGAATTAACTAAATATTTTAATATTTTATTTTTTAATAATTAATTGATGATTTCTTCAATTAAAAGTGATAAATAAACGTATCATGTCTGTTTAGATTTCAAGTTAAATTTTGAATAATTTAAATTTTGGGAGGTTTAATTTTTAAATATTTTATATTTAAGATATTTTAAATTTTAAATTATTTTAAATGCAAGTCAAATCAAAACTAATTTTAAACAGAGTAAGTAGAATTATATTATTCTAACCAAGTTATTTTTAATTTTTATTTGTGAGTATTTTTTTTTTCATTATCACACTAAGATAACAAAATTTTTTTCTTCTTAGTAGCAAAGAATAAAAAAATGATTTTTAGTAAAAATAAATGATTATTATTATTATTATTATTATTATTATCATACAAATAAAAAGAATTAAGTAATAGAGCTTTTTGTTTTTTTTTTTTTGAGAAAAAATATGCTATGACATGTGAAGAAGAAAAAAAATTGAATTTTTTTTATAAAGCAATGTGATGGGGGAAGAGAAATATATGTGTGTGTGTGTGTGTGTGTGTATTTAAAATATAAGTAGAAATATTGTGGTTTTTTATTTCAAAACTAAATATATGCATATTACAAAATTATTTTATAAACTAATTTTAATTATGATTATTTTAATTAATAACAATATTATACATTTTTAAGTTTAATCTCACATTAATTCTTAAAAAATTTAAATTGAATAATTAATATTTAATATATATCTAAACAGTGGTATGCTAATTTAAATATAATAAAATAATTTAAAATAATAATTATCCATAAATCAAATAAAAAATAATTATTTGATTAAAAGATATATAAAACTTTAGTTGTTATTAAATAAATTGAAAGTTCGAAACAGATATTGTTTTTATAAATTCAAATAGTAATTTTGGAGAGTTATATAAAAATTATAAATTAATCATAATTTATCTAATTTATTTATATTTATTGTTTTATTCAATAAATATTACTGTAAGGTGATGCTCTAATAAAAAAAATAAACTATCCACAACATAAACTAAAAAAAAAAAATTATCAATTCTGAATTGTATATCTATACTGTAGAAGATTTGTGCAAGATTTTTATCAAGCTTTGGACTCAATTCATCAATTTTTCAAAATTTGAATCAAAGTATAATTTTAGCTTGCTTCTGCATTTTGGTTCTGCCTCACACCTCCCACCCAAGGCTCCCCCCCACCCCCCGACTCTCGTCAAACTCGTAAGAATATTTTGATGCGTACGCAAGCAGTTTCTCACGAAGAACACAGCTGCAGTCAGAAATCTGAGGAGGTGTCGCTGGCAAGCTTGGAGAGAGAGTAAAACAAGAAACAATATCGTAAACGGGGGTTTTTTTAAGTCCTGTCATTGGTTTTCACGGCTATTTGGACGCCAGGCCACGGGGTGCCAGAGTATTTATCCTCCCAGGAATTTGAAAAGACATATCACTTTTATTATTAAAGAATAATTTTTAAAAATGTATTTTATTTAGAATAATTTTTATTAACAATAATATTATAAATCTAAAATTTTATCTCACATTTATTATTAAAAAAATTTAAATTGAATAATAGATATTTGACATATTTAAATTAGTATATATATGCTAATTTAGATATGAAGAAAATAATTTCAAAAATAATTATTATTTATAAATAAAATTAAATCGAATAACAAATATTTGCTTCTTTTAAATATTTTTGTATTTTAATTTTTATTAAATTAAAATAAAATAAAATTTGAAGTCAAATTTAATTTAAATAAATTAGAATTATAGTGAGTTTTGGAACTCCAATTTGAGTTATTTCGAATTCTAATTATTTGTATTTCAAATTTTTTATGTAAAAATTATTTGTGTTTCAAATTATTTTAATTTTAGTTTAATTAAGTTGATTTTTGAGTGAAAATAAATTAAGTTGAGTCCAATTTTAGGTAAATTAAATTGAATTACTTAGACTAGGTTAACTTTTAACACCCCTAAAATAAAGATGTTGATTGCAAGAGTCGTAGGTAGTACACACAATTTTAGTACTACGTATTAATTTAGTTTATTCTATGCTATTAATAAATTTTAGAGCTCACTAATAAAGCTAGATTTATCAACATATATTCCAAAATATTATTCTCCATATGACATGGTGAAGTCTTTTATGATGATTCCTATAGATTTTCACTATCAATATATTAATGGCGTGACAACCATTTCTTAGTAGGATGTTTGCTATATATACTACAAATTTATCATTGTCTCTTAAAATATACATATAATGATATATTTTTTTAAATTGTCTTAGAATTTTATTAATAGTTATTTCAAAAACAACAACTCAACGATAATAGCGACTAATTATTGTGAAAATAAAAAATAATTATTTACTATACAACTAATAATAAACTTTCTACATAAAACTAAAAGAGATATTGTATTTTAACAAATTTCTAGTACTACATTTTACCTCAAAATTATTCTAAAAAAAAAAAAAAAGAGCGTAACTTATTCATTGTTAAACAATAGCAACCTTCTTCCTCAAAGGTCCCACTAAAGTTCATAGCTAACTGAATAATGGCCTCAATGTAGTAATTGCTAATATGGTAAGTTCATTCACAAAAGCATTACATTGACGTGATTAATAGGTAAACAAAATATTTCTTGCATTCAATCGTTTTATGTGCCATAAAACCGAAACAAAATGCTAAGCCACGCTAACTATACGTACCCATCAGCCATGAGACTGCAGTGAGTGAGTTACTTTCAACAATCAACTGCGCTTTTGCTGCTTGCAACCCAAATATTGACAGCTTCTCTGACAGTCAACAGCTACGCTGTGTTAACGGGGAAAAAGAGGATGGGCTTGGAGAAAATGCAGATGATCTTTTCATCAGGTCTACGCAACACTTTTCCAATTTCCACGAGTCCCAATGTATGCATCGGTATTAAATTTAAAATAGTCAGCTGACGGTGGAGTACAATTTCTAGTAAGCTCCCGCAAGTACAATCACTTTTGAGGAACAGTATGTGCAATGTAAATATGAAATTATTCTAAATAAAGCATGTTTACACAACGCATAATGATACTTAACAATTAGAACAAAATTATATGAGATTTTTTATAACATAAAATCTATTTTAGGTGTTGCTTTATCTTTGAAACTTGCAACTTTGTGCCTTTAACATTTGACAATAAAACTTACTGGTTGTTATATATCTATATATATATATATATATATATATATATATATTGTCTTGCCTTTTATTTAGAAAATAATTACAAAAAAATTGAAAAAAGGGTAAAAAATATTTTATATAGATAAATTATTTTCTCATAAACAAATAGGCTCTTAATCTCTCTTTCTGTCTTTTTTTTTTTTTAGACATCTAAATTCCAATCGAAATATAACTTTAATCTCAGAATACTTCAATTTAGCCATTAATAAGCCCCAAATTTTACAACAAGCATAATGAAAATTTTCCTATAATGGGTGCTAGCTGCCGCAAATTCATGGTAACAACATTTGGTGACATCAATTTTAAAGATGGTTTTTATAATAACTTTGTGATTTGATAAGATAATTTTAATTCTTTTGTCAAAGGACGGTACAGTGTACAAAAATTAACAATTAAAAGATTAAATACTTGACGAGATGATTCAACTTCAAAATCAGTGTAAAAACCACCGAATTATTTTTCTGACAAATACTAGATGATTTTTTTTTAAAACAAATTTCATTCTTACCAGAGAGGTTCGCCAGTCGGATTGAGCTGTCTTCTACCATATTTGACATGCAAGCCCCTCATGCCGGTTTCTCTAAAACTTAATCAACAACTAATCCATCTACTACTCTAAACAATTCAAAATAACACAGCGGTTGAATATTAGTTGCGGACGTTTTGTGTCGGATTGAGAAATATAGAAGCCGACAAAATCAGTGAGGATGACTTAAATGACAACATATGCAGATATATAAGCAATTATAAGGATTTAATTTTCTCAGAATAAGCCGATAAATATATTAAGTGCACGACAACCGATCAAAATGAAAATAGAACACTTCTCCAGCCCACATGCTGGACAATGCATGGATTAATGTCAGCAAAGATATAATTTGGAATTCACATTTCCTTCCAAGGAATATCACAAACAAGCATTCAGCGCCCCCCCCCCCCACAACTATGTTTTCTTAGGTGAGAATACATTTAGAACCATGTAGGAGATGTATTAATCGGATTTCACGTAACCCGTCTCGGCTAGCTGAAGTCCCACTAGCTGCACGCTGAGCTAAACCTTTTTTTGTGCTTATCTTTTTTTTTTTTTTTTTTTTTTCATAATCAAGCTTGTAGGAGATTAAATTTTCCATGGGTTGCCCCATTGAGGAAAAGAAGAGTTCTTATCGGCATGCACGCATACGCACAGCAGCTACTATAATTTTTGGCGGAATATCTGTCCATGGTTACCGTAAAACGCCATCATTTTTCTTCACCATACATATAATTTTTAAATTATTTATTTACGGCGAATTGGGTCAGTTTTTTGGCGATTTTCATGACCCCGAATCATCATCAATCAATCCAGCTTTGACAGTTTGGAAAGGTTGAAAATTGTCTGCGGTGGTTTTTTCTTTGATTTTAGCAGGTGCAGATTCGGACAAGGCGGCTTTTGGTAGGTTTGGTAGAGTATGAATATCCCTAGTTGTCCTAGTCATAAAGTAAATAATATTTTATCTTTTAAAAAATTACTTTAAAAATATTTTTTTATAAATAATTTATTTTCTTAAGAATAATTCTTTTTTTAATTTTTAATTTTTAGATATTTAAATTATAATTCTAATATCTCAATATTTCGATTTAATCATTAATTAAGTTTTAAATTTTACAGATATATTTTTTTAATTTTAAAAATTTAGGTGTTAGCTGTTGCAAACTTATGTTAACAATATTTGGAGGCATCAATTTTAAAGATGATTTTTATAATAACTTGAAGATATGATAAAATAATTTACTTCTTTTGTGAAAAGATAGTACAATTTACAAAAATTAACAGTTAAAAAAAGATTAAATATTTGATGGGATGATCCAACTTCAAAGCCAATGTAAAAACCAACCGAATTATTTTTGGAAAACATGTGTTAATGGGCTAAGATGCAATATTCTCACAAAGCTAAAAGAGTAAAAAAGAAATGGAAAATCAACCCTCCAATAAGAAGAAACCACATGCTTGCCAATAACTTGCCTTCTGATATGTCCAAGTGATAATTTCCAGCCCCACCTCTTGAAAAACCCAAAAATAAAAAGAGAGGCAGGAGGAGAAGATATGGGCGTTGCAAGTGGCTGAGATTTGATCTAACATCTTGATCACATTGATGGTTATCCCTTGTTTGCCTCGTTAGCCATGAAAAAGGCCAGACCAGCCTTCGGTAGATTTATGACTTCATGAATATTATTTTAACATATATCCTAAAAATATAAAAATACATCTACGTGTATAAAAATACATATAAAAAACAAAAATTCTGAAATTTTTTGTCTAAAATTCAGAGAAAATGAAAAAAAAAACATTAGAATTTTTTTTTGTTTATATGTGAAAAGGAGAAAATTTAACAAAATATAAGTGTAAATATATTTTAAAAATGTATTTTAAATATTTTTTTTATACAAGTTTCATTAATTCAAATTTTATATTTAATAATTTGATTAAATCTTATCAAAAAAAGATTTATATGTGATGAAATTTAGAAGTTTAAGATTTGTTTTAAAAAACGATTCAATTATAAAATTTATTAAAAATTTAAAATTTCTTAAAAGTTTATCCTGTTTATAAATATAAGTTTACTTAATATATATACACACGCACATTTAAACACTTAGAAAAAGGCCTGATAAGATTAGTAGTTATGGACTTTGTGGATTTAAATAGGAGATTATTCGTTATCGTCCTAGCAACATAGCTCAATGCCAAGCCCTTATTCTAGGCTTCCTTGTAATCCATCCGACCTCCAATTTTCTTCCCTTGAATTATTTTTGCTAGCTTATTGTTCATGAAAGCGAAACCCCAGAATAGGGGGTAGGCATTAGGCTATGCTGTAGGAGTTGCCAGAAGTTTAAAATCAGTTTTTGGGTGCATGAAAATATCAAATTTATTTTCTAGGGTATAAAATGTTAAGCATTGGAAATTTTCCGCTCAAATCTCAATAATTCTGGACATGTTGCTGTTTGGCTAATGTATTTCAATTTTCATGACATTTTAAATCAAAATTCAAATAACCCTTTTAATATAACAAACTCTTCGTTGAACGAGAAGAAGTGATATTATAAAAGTAATTTCGCTTGTTTTGAGGTAAAAGAATTGGTGAAGGCTGACTCTCCCACGGCATTCTCTTTTTCTTTCCATAAGCTAAATTTGAAAAAAAAAAAAAAAAAAACAGAAGAAGAAGAAGAAGAAAAGCAAACCACTCAATTTATGAGAACTCTAAAATTTTCATCTCAAAATCATGGTTTTAGTTTTAGTTTGGGTTTTCAATTAATTTGATCACGTCTATTTCAATCCAATTCAGAACCTTGATTTAAAACAGTGTCAAGGATCGTGTGTGCATGCGCCATTTCATTTTTGTCATTTATGCGAACCATTACATGTTTGTTTTGATCTGATTTGATTAAAATTATTGCGATTGGTCGAGTGATGAAAATATCAACCTTGACCGAAATCATCATCATCATCATCATCATCAGCCTTCCCCCAATTTACAATTCGATTCAAATCGTGAATTGCCGGATGGTTCACGATTCCAGTTTTTGTCGGTTTGATTCTGGTCAATTCCAATCGTGCTTGCTGCTCCAAATGACCCCTTTTTCCTTTTGGTTTATCTAAGCAAGATTTTGAACAGTAAGTCGGGACAGGCGCTGCGTCGGTACACTAAGGAGGCATTAGCCTTGTTGCCAGGCGCTGGCCCCCATCTGCCTCGGATAAATTTTTCCCATTCCATTCCATTCCAAGAAGGTAAAATTTATAGACACAATTGAGGACGAAGGCCCGACGGAAATACTTCCGTACCAGTTCCCAAGAGATTTCCCCCTTCCACGAGTCAAACGAGGCACTTGGCATGCCGACCAAGCATAGAACATGAATGCGCGTATGGGTTGCAAAGTTTGAATATGTTACACATCCATCCCACGCGAGTTGTAGATTATAACTCATAACATAATACAATTGATTAAATTTAGTGAAAATATGTTAATCTAGGAGCATGTATCGTATGCCAAAGTTATTTTAATTCTTCAAGTTGTAATTCTTTTGGTGGAAAGTTACGGAATTCAAAAGCGAAATTTGAAACGCAATTCTCTAACAAGTTATTACAGGAAATAAGCATGCATACAACCCCCCCCCCCAAAATACAGAGTTGAAAAAAATCGTAACGGGAGCTGAATTTAGACATTATCTTTGTCGCAGACTTAGTGCCTAACTTCCACGTCAAACAAAAAAAAAAAAGTCTCCTTATGTGGTAATAATGTATAACATCATACTGTTGTTGTAATCAAATAGTTAATTTTTATTTTATTTTATTATATAGTTGCAAATTTAAATTCTTTGAAAAATTTAATAAAATTAAATATATATCTAATCTTAAATAATTTTAACAATGATAAATAATACTTACTAAGATAACAAACTAATTTATTATGCAGTATAATTTAAGATAATATTTTCTAAGTATAAAGTACCACTTTTTTTATTATTTTTTTTATTTCACGACAAAGTACCCAAAGACCAAGGTCTAGTCTTTTCCCTTCAAGCCCATAGAAAAGAGAGAGAGCAATAATTGTAAGGGGTACTTTTGTCCACTTAAATACCAAACATGTCCGCTTCGGGGTGGGTAATGATTTCAACGCCATCCTTCCTGTTTATTATTATTATTATTATTATTATTATTATTATTATTATTGTTTTTTTTTTTGATCTAAATTGTTCCTCTATTTCTCCAATTTGAGATATCATCCTAAATTTTTTCAATTTCGTCTACGTCAGAAAAATTTCCCTTAGGGTCAGCCAGAGAAGTTGGTAGGCTTCTAAAATTAAATATACCGTACAAAAATGCCAATTAAAAATTAAAATTTATAAATATTACCAAATTTACAACAACTGAAAAATATTTATAAACTCTCTAGCATTAGGATCGTAAATTTGGAAATGAAACACTTCGACTCTTGATTCTTTAATTAAAATTTTAAATGATACATGCGTATAATGAGAATATGTTAAATAACATAAATTTTGGTTTAACAAATTAAAAAAAAAAGTTGATTTTAATTCATTTAAAGAACTAACTAACGGTTTGTTATAATAATAATAAAAAAAAACAAATAACTAACTAGCGGATTCAAATTGAAAAACAAAAGAAAAAAGGTATGGAGTTAAAAAGTAAGTACAGAAATACATAAACTTTGAAATATGGTGGAACAGAAACACTTGGGATTTGAAAGGCTAAAAACATTTACGCCAGATTCTCAGACCAAAAACCAAAGAAATGAAAGGGCAAAAGGGACCAAAAAGGCCAAAAAAGGGAAAGTAAAAGAGACAACTTTCGGTTTGGACTTCTGTCTGCAAGAAGTAAAACAAGTAAGAGTGGTAAGCACATTTGGCTTTTGCTTAGCCGACACAGCTCAATCAATCCTTCCGAGAGTCAATGCAAGATTCAGAGACCCAATACTCAGTTTTTTCTACACGCAAGTCCAATCAAGCCTGTTTATCAGACACTTAACCACCTTGGAAATTTCTTCTCTTTCTTCTCCGTCCCGGTCCTTCTTTCTGTCAAAGATAATATCTTTTTTTCTCTTTTCCAGTTGGTTGTGGTTTGCTTTCTCGGTTACATGCCTCTGCGCTTCCTTCTTTTGGTTTTTGGGTATGGATCTTTTCCTTTTGGGGTTTTTTTAAGTTTTCAAGATTGTAGCTTGTGTTTGTTATCTTAGAAAATTTGGGAAACAGAGAGGGAATTACAGAATGTTGGCTTTTCATTCTGGTCTCAGCTACCAAAGAAATGATTAGATCAGATAAAACTTTCCCACAAATTCTCTCGGTTGCTCAAAATTTCTGCTCAAAATTTTTTATTTCTTTGGATATTCTAGGGAAATTGTTAGTTTTCCATTAATAGCGTGTTACAATCTAAGGGTAGAATCATTGACTTTCCTTTAATAGTGGACAAGCAACGCTGAGCATTGGGGATTTCCGCACCATTAATTTGACAGAGACATGTTTTACATGTTTGAATTGCTAACTAGTCTAGAAATGCTAATCTCGTCTGTTCATGCAAAGTATTGGTAAAAGCTTAGACTTATGTGCATACAGATGCACGCCTTGGTTTTTATGCCCAACTCTATGTGATTACTGCTGGATATATCCTTAACGTAGAGTTCTCCTTTTTATTGGCCTCTCTAATCATTTGTGTATCTTGACACAGACACAATTGAAGGAGAGATCAGATGGATTTCACTCCTAGCCATCCGTTCCATCTTTCATATGTTTCAACTAAATGATCCCTAGGGTCGGTGGACTCAAGATGGGGCTGTTCTTTACAGCTTTACTGCTGGCTTGTTTCCATTCTATTGTACTTTCTGATTTCCAAGGTACAGTTGTCTTTATAGCTGATGCGCTAAGTGAAGTAGTATTTGCTAGATCACTTTCTCGACTTCACACTGAATTATTGGAGGAGCACTATTTGCATGTGGGGCATTTTTGCTGGATTTTCCAATTGGTTATACTTTTTTGAAGTGAGAGTTTTCCTAACGCATTCATATTGTTGTTTGGGAACACATCAAAAGCAAAAGCAACTTTTATATCCTTCTTTGCTTCCAAGCTTAATTTGAATCCGTGTTCGGTCAATGTTCACTTGGCAATTTGTTACTGGGAACATTGGAAGTAGTTTTCTCATGCTATAACAAAGGCAACATGAGGTATTAAGCCCATTTGTGTCTTTCATTTTATATGGTGGATGTATTTATTATGTCTCTCTTATGATTCATTTGTTTAGGTAGTTGGTTCAATTCTATTTGTGCTTGACTTCTGCTTCTCTGTTCTACCCCTCCCTCCCTCCTTCTCCCTCTCTAATGCAAGATATGCTCTTTGACATTCATTTAGACAACAAGAGCAATAGGTCTTTATATGTCATTCAATTCATATGTTGGCATTGGGCTTTGTCAAGATTCTCTTTCGGAACCAATCAATGCAGTGGTATGGCTGCTCAATCAGATGGTAATTTGTCATCTTTTGCTCTCAGGAGATGCTCTATATGCATTGAAGATTTCAATAGGTGCTCCAGCCAACCAATTGACTGATTGGAACCCAAATCAAGTTAATCCATGCACGTGGTCAAATGTTTTTTGCGACAATAATAATTATGTCACTTCTGTGTAAGTTCTTGTGAAGTGGTTTTATGGTGACTTCATTACCACATATTTTTATCATAGTATCAATATAGATGAAATGGCATACATTCTGTAGTTGTGTGACTGATTTAGTATATGTGGGCTATGCTTACATTCCCACTTGTTCACAGGACGTTGTCTGGCATGAATTGTTCTGGACACTTGAGCTCGAGAATCGGAGTTTTGAAGACTCTCAATACACTGTATGTATGGAGTATGATGTAAATATCAATAGATGCTCTGATTCATGTTATTTAACATTTCCTAGTTCATAGATTTGTTGTGAGCCTACCTCTCTTCAAAGGTTTGAAAGGTGAAAACCCCTATCTTGCATTAGATATAATGTCATACTTGTGGAATTTGCTATTTATTTTTGTAAAAATTTATGTACCTTCTAAATAACTTGCTCAAATAATGCTTAATGCTTTCCTAATACGGCAACATGTTGTAGTTTTTACTTGCTTTTACCCACTTTCTGCCCACCCAGGGGGAGGTTAAAGAAATATTTGTTTTGTTTGTGTACTCGTCTATGGAGAAGGAGAGAGCAATGAGAGCTCAACAACCAATAATCTTTATTGGAATTACAAAATTTTGCTTGCTATCCAGTATATTCTTCTTGTGTTTATTGTCTTCCTTGCAACCTATTCGATGTTCATGAATAGTCAACAGATATCAGCCTTCACTGTTGTCGACATATGGTATCCTGATTTGGGAATGTCAAATTGTGATATGGACATCTCTGTAACTTTTTAGCTTTCATTTCTTCTGTTAATTAGCAGATGAATGTATATGCTCTCCATTATAGTTGTCACTATTTATCTCTTTCTGGTCTTCCTGCATGGCTAATATTGGGCTAGAAAACATAACAGAAATAAGAGAGTTAAATCTAGGTGGCTGGTGCAAGGAAAGAGAGAGAGAGAGAGAGAGAGAGAGAATGTCCTAGATTAACTTGAGAACTTTTACTTAGTAGGATTTAGAACAATAACATCTCACACCAAATTCAGTACATGATAGAATAGAATGATGAGAAAGGATTCATGTAGTCAACTGCAAATTACATATGAGAAAGGCTTTGTTGTTTTTTTTTTTATTGTTTATTCTAGCTTAGTCATTATAGTTTTGTTAATTTTCTAAAGTAAATCATGACAACAAATAACCTATGCCCAGTTAAATTTCACGTGCAAGTTCAAAAATCAATGTTTCCTCTCGCTGTCTTTTCACATGCTTTTTCATGTATGCCATCATATTTAAAAGTAACTTATGCACATCTTGTGTATTATGGACACATTGGTTCACATATATCCCTATAGACAGTAGTAACACATGAAAAATAGCAGTTGAAGTAATAGAAATTTCTTGGTTTGTAAAAAGCCAGATATATGTTTTGTACAAATATTTTCATAGTCAATGGTGCATTATTTGGCTATTTTTGTTAGTGCCTCAATAAATATTATACTTACATGCCTTAAGGGGGAGCAGCTTTGGAGTTATATTAATGGACAAATATGCCACCTGGGTATTTGCAAGTATGATGCTAATATATGTTGGATGCATTCTTCATGCAGAACATTGAAAGGAAATGGCATAAATGGTGAAATACCAAAGGAGTTTGGAAATTTTTCAAGTTTAACCAGCTTGGATTTGGAAAATAATCATCTCAGTGGTGAAATACCATCATCCCTTGGTGATCTTAAGAAGCTACAATTTCTGTAAGTGATCTATTAAAGCCACAATTGATGTTGTTGCTATTTCATGAGTTATATAGATTGTTTCTCCATTCTGAATAAACAAATCTTAGAATTTGTTCCTTCCTTATTATGCAATCAGGACACTGAGTCAAAACAATCTCACTGGAGTTGTTCCTGAATCACTGTCTGCTCTTGAGAACTTGATCAGTATGTAAGTAATGATAAACTATAAGATGCCCATATTGTACCAGAAAATTGAGTATCATGTACGGATTTGCACCTAAGGTCATATGTTTTTTATGTGATTGACTCTCAATTCATGTATGGGTCTGTATTAGTTTGAAAGTTTTTCTAGTTTCTCATAGAATACTCAATGCCTTTTTGTTCAGTCAACTTGATTCAAACAATCTCACCGGTCAAGTTCCAGAGACTTTATTCCAAACAACAAAGTACAAGTAAGAACAAGATTGATTACCATACAACTCATTTTGACAGGCACAATTTATTTTCATGTGCAATACCAATTTGTTTTATCTGCTTCTTAGACTCTCCTATCTTTTAACTTCATTTATTCTGGTTTCACTTTTTTCAGTTTCACAGGAAACGGGTTAAATTGTGGGGAAAAATCTCCCCACCGCTGTGAATCTGACAGTACAAATTCAGGTTATTGGATTGGTTATTTTAATTAATTGTGTATTTGTTTCACCAATGCTTTACGTCTTTTCATGTTCCTTTGGGCAGCTCATTCCTATCTATCTCCCTCTTGACAGGCACTTCACCCAAGTCCAAGATTGGGATTATAATTGGGATCATTGGATCACTTGCAGTTGTTATTCTTCTTGGAGGCGTCTTGTTGTTTGTTTACAGGGGTAGACACAAAGGCTACAAACATGAAGTATTTGTAGATGTCGCAGGTTTGAGTCACATTTTAGCACATCGAACATGTATGAGTGACAGCATTCAGTCACTGATACTTAACTTATCGTCATGAAAATTCTTGAGTGACAAATCCTTAAGTTAGAAAACATTTAGGCCAGTCTCTTTCTACTTTCACTGTGCTATCTATTCTTGAAGCATGCAACAAATAACCATAGTCTGTGTCCCTTTTTCAGATAATCTTAGTTCAATGCATTTTCTTTTAACTTGTATTATCTGGACATGTACAATGAGGCAAGCAAGTTAACAAAAATTCCTGAAGAGCTTTCTAACTTTGCCAAGTCATGAAGTTTAAGTCACATATTTCTTTCCTTTTCTTTTCTTTAAATTAAGGGTAACTTAAAATTAGAAACTCCACTTTGGAGGAGAGTTTTGGATGTTATTCCTTGACCACATATAAATTCTTTTCTATCATCATTTTCACTTTGATTAGATCTGATAATTTTGTCATCACATTGCCAATTGGAAACATTTCTAAAATAATATGCATAATAATAGCCACCATAAAAGCTTGTGTGTTTGTTTTTGGTTTCGTAACACAGATAATCTAAGATGCCTTAATGCACAGGAGTCATGAATGTTATATATACATATATATATCTACTCATTTTGTTTTCTTGAACTGATAAATTTGGAAGCTTCAAAATATCTCTTCTGACTGGATAACAATTGTAGTAGTGAATATGGTTGAGTTCATTCCTTGATAAGTCTATGTTGCTTCTGACAGGAGAAGTTGACCGAAGAATTGCATTTGGTCAATTGAAAAGATTTGCATGGAGGGAATTACAGTTGGCCACGGACAGCTTCAGTGAGAAAAATATCCTTGGACAGGGAGGTTTTGGAAAAGTTTATAAAGGAGTGCTTCCTGATAATTCAAAAATTGCTGTTAAGCGTTTGACGGATTTTGAGAGTCCTGGGGGAGAGGCAGCCTTCCAACGTGAAGTGGAGATGATAAGTGTTGCTGTTCACAAAAATCTGTTACGTTTGATTGGGTTTTGTACAACTCCAACAGAGCGCCTTTTGGTGTATCCATATATGCAGAATTTGAGTGTGGCCTATCGTTTAAGAGGTACTATTTGTGCCTTTCATTTGAAATAAGGCGCTAAACCTGAAAGTCAATTAACTTTTAGATTTTGTACATGCCTTGTGATATGCCTGCAAGCATTATTTTGCCCTAATCTCTTAGGTGATACCTTATGTTTACTTAAATTCAACTTCATGTACAGGAAGCAAATAGTTGTTCCATACTCTTTTTTTGTGAGATTTCTGGAGGCCCTTGATGTGAGCTTGACTGATTCTGATCTTGTCTGCAGAGCGTAAACCTGAGGAGCCTGTTTTAAATTGGGCAACTAGAAAAAGAGTGGCTTTAGGTGCTGCACGTGGGCTGGAGTATCTGCATGAGCACTGTAATCCTAAGATTATCCATCGTGATGTGAAGGCTGCTAATGTGCTACTGGATGAAGATTTTGAAGCAGTCGTTGGTGACTTTGGTCTAGCAAAGTTGGTAGATGTGAGAAAGACCAATGTCACCACTCAAGTTCGTGGGACCATGGGCCACATTGCACCTGAATATTTGTCCACTGGGAAGTCATCTGAGAGGACAGATGTTTTTGGGTACGGGATTATGCTTCTAGAGCTTGTAACCGGTCAAAGGGCGATTGACTTCTCACGGTTGGAAGAAGAGGATGATGTCTTGTTGCTTGACCATGTAAGATAATCTAGGCAATTACGGAGATAAATTTTTGCTTTGCCTTGTGCTTTTGTTCTTATTAACGCCTGCCTATATTGATCCGGTTTCATGTTTCTTTACGTCGAATGCAGTCAATTATGCAAGGAAAATTTAGACTCCGCCATTGTCAGATATCTTTATGGGATTCTATTTTTGTCAATATTGATTGACTTTCATGCATTTCCTGGTTCTTGCTTTGAGCTTGTTTTTTATTCCCTCCTGCTTTGCTTATGAAGGTCAAGAAGCTGGAGAGGGAGAAAAGACTGGATGCTATTGTAGATCGAAACCTAAGCCGGAATTATGACATCCAGGAGGTGGAGATGATGATTCAAGTTGCATTACTGTGTACCCAAGCATCTCCAGAGGACCGTCCGGCAATGTCAGAGGTTGTACGGATGCTGGAAGGGGAGGGGCTCGCGGAGAGGTGGGAAGAATGGCAGAACGTCGAAGTAACGCGTAGACAAGAATATGAAAGACTGCAGAGAAGGTTTGACTGGGGAGAAGATTCGTATAACCAGGATGCCATTGAATTATCAGGTGGAAGGTGACAGGAGCGCATTTTCCCAATTAAATGTGGAACGTTTGACTTTTTTTTTTTTTTTATTAAAGCTTGCTTGCGTACTGCTTGTACAACAACATCCAAAAGAAGGTGTCTTCGCGATTCCATGTTATGATGGGTTGAAGGGATGACCACCGGGGGGGATGGGGGGTGGCAAACAGCGGCTGCTTAGTAAGTGTCATCCAACCTTTTGCTCTCATTTCATAGTTTTAGTTTCCCTCCTTTTCTCGTTGTCAATGGAGAGAGAATTAAGAGTAACATCCCGTTTTCATTAAGGATTTAGACACTTGTTTTTATTTTATTTTATTTTTTGTAAAACAATAATAATTCTTAAAATAAAATCTTAAATTTCAAAATATTAAATTAATAATTAGTTTAATTATAAAAGACTTAATTATTATTTTAAAATTGAGTTTTTATTTGATTTTATTTTATTTTGAAAACTTTTGGTTTGTCAAGTGGAAAGTAGTCAGTAAACAAGGGTTGACAGAACTATTAAGTCTATTATTTGTAGTTAATGAAAATTATGTTAATTCAATTTTATATTAAAGGAAAAAATAATAGAAGATATAAATTTTTAAATTTGTAGTTTATGTTAAAAGGAGATTAGTGGGTTTTATATTCGTATAAAATGAATTGATAGCAGGTATGAAAATGTGTGATTTTAAGATTTGGGTTTTTATTTTTGCAGGCACTTGATCCAATTTTAACTCGCATTAGTACGAAAAGGGAATGGAAATGATAGAAACAAAGACACTACTGAAATTAAAAAGCGGTTGATTTTCATTCGCGCGCCATCTCCTCACGAAACGAACTCCCCCCCCCCCCCAAAAGTCTCTCTCTCTCCATCACAAAAGAGTGTTAGCCAAACGAAAAAGTGATGACGTTGCCAAGCTAATAATCTAATCTTGGGCTTGGAAAAGAGCTATATATATATATATATATAATCTTGGACTTAATCATGAGTAAGCAAATCAAAGGGTGACGAGATTAGGTTGCAAGGAACGCAACAATGGGGGAAGAGCAGGTTCGCACCCATGCGTACATGCATACATATTAGTGTTTTTGTTTATCTTTAAAGCTGCCTGAATTTCACGGGCTCTCTTGGAAGCTATATTCTATACTTTGTTGGGGTGGTGGAGGTGTATTTCAAAACAGGAGAATTGGTTTAAAAAATGCTAAGCTTAGAGGATAGCAAAGAAACAGCACCCCATTTATGTGTTGGTCTGTACCTATTGACTTGGTGGTGGTGGTGGTGGTGGTGGTGCTGCTGCTGCTGTTTCTTCTGGGTGTTGGGTGTTTTACTTGGAGGATTGGCAAAGAGCATTGTTGTATATGTAGTATCTCTCGTGTTGACAAATGCTTGAAGCCTTGTGGCCAAGCTTAATCCAAGTTTACATTTTTACTTATTATTTTTTTTTTTCTCAAGCTCGAAGAAGGATATCAAGTGTAAGCCTGCTGTGTTCAACCTTTTCTTTATTGAATATCAATTTGATGGCCATTGTAACTTGTGGAAGCACACCAGTCACTCAATGGGGTAATTGTCATCGGTTAATGATAAGATCACACACGCCAAACAGGCTAGTGACCTCCCGATACAGGTGAACACAAACTCTCTTGCCCCTCACCCCCCATCCCCCTCCCAAAGAAAGACAAAAGTGCTTGAAAGCATCAAATCAGGCACTTTGGTTGGAATGTCTTTGTAAAACTGTAGTTGACATAGAAGCACCCTGTTGGTTGCTGGAACCATAAATCCATGAATGGGCTTGATGGTAGAACTTTTGATGTTTTGGACTGCCAATTGTGGTGACCTATGAATAATTACCTGTTTTGAAGTTTTTCTGAATTTTTCATCTGTGTGTTCAATTTCTGTATGTTAATACTTATCTCAATGAATTCTCCAATTGGCCCTACTGAAATTCATGACCATATGAATTAGATTCCACCAGACTCCCCATCTCTCCTGCCCCGCACCCGATTCAAGCCGGGGTCAGTGAAAACGTGCCTTTCATTTTGATGTTATGAGACCTTACAGGCATCCTTAATAGTTTGTGACATTTTTTTGATTATTGATGAGTTGACTCATCTGTGAGCATTGAGAATAAGCATCAATAAACATAAAAAATATGCTAGGTCGTCTTTGTCTGCTCTCTGTTAAAAGGCAAGTCTTGGTGTAACCTTTTGTGTGCTCTGATCAAGCATTTTGTCTGCTATTATTCTTTTAGTCACATCTGGGAGCTGGTTGAGTTCTCTCTTTAGCAGTAACTCCGTAATCTCTCTGTTTTTTTTTCTTGGAAGTCGGAGTCCTATTAAGTTTTGGCCTTCAGCATGGAAATGAATATTTCTGTTGATTGCTACTCTTGTGTTTTCGTACCATGTTACACCGTGCATTAGGGGCTTAAGATTTTCTTTTGATAATTTGATCTGAATGATCTTTAGATATATCTGTGAAAAGGTCATTTAATGATTTAAAAACCGTTTTGCAGCCTTAACAACAATACGAGATTATTGGCGGCACCAAGTTCAAGCTTATTCTCTAGGGATTCCCTTTGCATGGTTTCTTTTGCGAGGCCATCTCAGGCTTCACATCGATGTAGAGGGGCTTGGTTTACAGTTAGAGCCAATACTGTGAGTGTAAATAATAGCCGTCTTTGCTTCCATATGACAATAGAGGCAGAAATTTTTATTTTGGTTTTTAATTCTTGGAAAATCAATTTCCCTAAAGATTTTTGATGCACAAAATACTTTTTTAAGTGATAAAAAAGGCTTGTTTACTTTATTCAGGGTATTTTATTCCCAAGTGATTTAATGCTGTATATTGTACTGCGAGTTGGCACTATATTATTTGCAGGATTATTATTCTATTCTTGGAGTGTTAAAAAATTTCATGTAAATCTGACATTAAAAGCGGTATCTTGACCCATGCTTCACTGTCTATTCTAATTCCATTGGGACGTAGCCTTCACTTTTCTTTGTGAAAAATCTAGGAAAGGTTTATAATTTTTAATTCTGCCGTCTCTTCTATTCATATTTTTTGCTATCTTCCTTTACCTTTATTTTTTTCTGTCTTGTTTATTTCTACACGGTACCATGCATTTATGTATCTCAAATTTCTGTGAACATGAAAATTTACTGGCAAGTTGGCAATAATGGGCAGAAATTGTGGCTCCAAGTGATATTTATCCAGTAATGATATAAACTAAGGTAGTTTGGAGAACATAACCCATGTAAGTCCATAGACAAGACCAATTCTTTTCTTCACGTTTTTGTTCAATGAAGGATTAAGTTAAAGCTCTGCTAAAATAGTGGGCGTCTTGACACTTGTTAACAGTGTTCAAACTATTCAATGCATTGACTGAAATAGGTCAGCAGTGGCATGCTTGATGTGAGTACTGCCAATTGTCTTTCTTTGGATAGGTAAATCCTTGAGGATACATGAGGATTTGAAGCTCCCAATATCTCCCTTTGGCCGCCCCCCAACACCCCCCTGCCCCCACCACGCTGCATGTTAAACAAAAGTCAAAAAAAAAAAAAAAGGCCCTCTTTAAGGGCTAATGGTTATCGCATCAAAGGCAATATCTAATAATTTATGACAGATACATGAATGAAGAGGAGAAGGAGATGGGAAACATAGACGATTAAGTTGAGGCAATAAGGCCTTCAAAGCAACTGGCATTGACCAAAACTGAATTGCCAGAACGATTTTAAAGCTATCATAAATACAATCACAATGGAAAGCTGGAAAACAGAAATGAGTACATTTAGGGAAGCAGGCCGAGAAAAACTTCAGCATTTTCTGTTGTTATGATGCAACTAATAGAATAACTTTAGGCATGAATGGTAAAGTTCATTCTAATCATAACCTGAATTTTCAAAAGGCTTTAGAATGACTGAATTGAGTGAAAAGTTTTCAAATATAAGCCTTGATTTTGACTGGAGAAAACAGTGCAATTGCCAAAATTTGGTGCTTATGTCAATGTCTTTAGCTTATGTTCTGCATGGCACATTTAAGTCTTTCCTGAAGAGAATGGTTCAGTTTCAACTATGGGTTTTCGGAAATAAGTTTTCCTTTGTTTTCAAAGTACATCCCATTTGTTTCTGGTCGACATTCAAAAGTTCTGTAATGTTGTCGGCTTGGAATTTTGAATGGCTAAAGATGATAAAAAAATATTGTTTTATATTGAGGAGTTCTAGCAGTCATAAATTACTTATATAGCTAACGTAAATAGAAGTAATGATAGCTGTAACTTATCAGGATTTGTTCAAGGACTCAATCTGCAACTTTGTTATTAGTTCCTTTGATTTTGCCCTTGAACATTCTAACTCCCTTATATTTGTTGGTTCCCATATTATCAGAATCTCGCTAGGAATTATCATCCTGATGTGAATAAGTTGTCTTTTGAATGAGCATGATTGTAGTGTTTGCTTGTTTCTGCCACATTCTTTTCCCTGTCGAGTAGAGACATAAGTTAGGTTTTCTTGGGGACAACCGTGTGTTGTATTGTTTATTGCATTTGTTCTCTCTGGACTAGATGCAAGTGATCATTCTTTTCTTACATTTACAGACTCAAATATTTTTTTTGTTAGATGGTGCATGTGTGCAATGTAACCAAGCCCATGAGGAACCCATAAACTGGGAAATTTGAGATGTGTCCAATTTGTTCAATCATGCATGTCAGCTGCAGACAATGGATGAGATGTACTAGAAAACCATGTTGAAGATGGAAGTTATTGCTGACATTACAGATTACCAAAATTAGCTGCTTTTCTCCTTTCTAATGCAAATATGACACAATTTAGATCTGCTCTCAACATTATTATTGTCTTCTCCATTATCTATTGACTTCAATTACTTTTCTCTTCTGTGCTGCAGAGAACCTGGGGCAGAACAGAAATTTAAGGAAATTAGCAATGCATATGAGGTAGAACTTAAGCTTTTCGGTCGTCCTGGTTTGTAATTTATGATTTTGGTGTGGCAGTTTTGATGGCCATGATTACTTAATTGATCTGTCTATGAATGTTTCCCACAGATTTTATCAGATTATGAGAAACGATCTTTATAGGACAAGTATGGAGAGTCTGGACTTAAAGGTGGTATAGGCATGGGGGTAAGATATGCATTTAATAACATTGTTGATTTCAAACTATTTCTCCAGCTTCACGTTGTCTTCTGCCTTTCCATGGCTTGATCTGTTGCTCTAACATACCCGACTGGAGAGCTGTGGGACTTGGAATGGTTCAAGTTCAAAGCCAGGGATGAGGTCATCTAAATGTAGTACATGTGGCAGGCAGGGCCAGGTTGTTTCATCAGCGAGGACTCCTTTAGGTGTCTTCCAACAGGTAATGGCCTGCTCTTCATGTGGTGGGACTGGAGAAGCCTTCATTCCTTGCAACACGTGTTCTGGGGATGGATGGGTAAGAAGAATGCAGCACATTAGTTTGAAAGTTCCTCCTGGTGTGGACTCTGGGAGCCGTTTAAGGGTCCGGTCTGCAGGTAATGCTGGAAGGAGAGGTAGGGCGCCTGGTGACCTTTTTGTCATAATTGATGTCATGCCAGATCCTGTTCTAAAAACGTGATGATACTAACTTCCTATACACGTGCAAAGTATCATATGTAGATGCAATATTGGGTACTACTATAAAGGTCCCAACAGTGGATGGTATGGCTGATTTGAAGATCCCTGCTGGAACCCAGCCTAATACCACCACACTCATAATTGCAATGAAAGGTGTCCCCTTATTAAACAAAAGCAACATTAGAGGTGATCAATTGGTTCGCGTTCAAGTTGAGATTCCAAATAGATTGAGCGGTGAAGAAAGGAAGCTTATTGAAGAGCTTGCTGATCTAAGCAAGGGGAAGACCACAACCAGTGGAAGATAGTTGCCTGAATACTCCATTGCTCGGTCTATAATTTATGTTATGGGCATCTTATTTCATTTTCCTGCCTTCTGTCAGTGCAACTTTTGGCAACCATGTAGCAGCGACGATGGAAACGTAACAGCTCCAGATCAAGAAAGCTGCTGCGTTGGTGGCAACAAGGTGTTTTTGTAGTAAGTGGTAGGTTAAGTCTGATGGTACTGTCCACATGTTGAGTAACCCTTTTGGAGAGGAACATGGGAATTGGGAAGAGAAAAGAGAAGATATACATTTTAGTTTGTTTTGTCAAACTTACATTGCACCTCCTATGATTGTCTGGTGGAGGGGCTATAATATGTCTGACGCAATATCTTTTTTTTTTTTTTTTTTTTTTGAGGGGTCGTATTTGGATTTGTTCCTTTTGACTTAAGTTTTCCCTAAGGTGGATTTATCAATTAAAAAGCAAAGAATTTATAATCTCATAGCACGCGGATATATGTATCTTAATGTAAAAGGTATCATCTATGCAAGTTAACAAATTTATGTAAATATTATGTACAAATTCCGTTTACTATTGGGTTTGACTAGAAATTGTTTAAAAACCAAACCTGAATTTTAAATTATAATTTTTTAAAAGGTTTGAACTAAATCATATTTTTCCAGCTATCAAATTAAACCAAATTATCTAATATATTTTAATTTCGCTTTAGTTGCCACTAAATTATGCATATGCTGAGCTCGCTTTGTTTAAAGATGGGACGGGGTTGTGGTAAACTAGTTGGTCCACCGGAGATTTTGAGTTTATTAGTGGTTGGTTGATTTTTACAGGCCAAAGACAAGTGGTATCAGAATTATTTTGAAGATTTTTTCATATGATGTGGAGACACTGTGTTAGAAAAAGTATTGTTTGAGTTAAAAAAAAGATAATTTGTTTTTTTTTCTAAAGATAATTAAACATTAGAAAAGATAAAAAATAAAAAATATATAATTCAAAGAAAAGTCTCTTAATAAACAAATTTATTTAAAAAATAAATAATATATTTATAAATGTAATATTATTCAAAATTTTATTTATAGTGCAGTGTCATATGATATGGCTGTCATCCTCGGAGTGGGATGCAACCCAAGATGTTTGGGCCCTTTGTGATTCCCTCAGGAAAAATTTCTTAGGCCATTTAAAGAACTGCTAAGTAAGCTCAATTCAACGCCTGGTTTGTCTCCAGTTAACTTGCACAATTTCGGATGGGGCCATGAGCTTAGCCATCAAACCCGCAGAATAATTGAGCATCCCTGAAGCTCAATTTCGGACCGCTTCTGCTTGTGCCATAATGGGATATCTGCAGTACGGTGAACTCATGAGGAGAGGCGATGTTCCCTCTAAAGGTTACAATTTTCTCTAAGGCATTTTTCATGCAGCTTTTAGGTACAATTTTCAGTTTCTAGGTTCTGCCGTAAAAGACAATACCGAGATTTCACAAAAGCAATATTTTTTCGATAATGCACTGCAAGTAATGTGTCAGACAGCAACTTCACCAGTAACGGCACTCTTGATACCGCGACTCAAGGATCTCCCATCTTTCTTTAGAACCACTAATCATGTTAAATTTCACGAGGGAAGAAGTGGAAAGCTGCTTAAAAGCTTCCACAATCATCTTCAACACTTTTGAGGAGTTTGAACAAGAAGTGTTTAAAAGGCTATTTCAGACAGGTTCCCTCTCATATATACTTACCATAGGACCACTTTCTTTGCAGGAAAGACACATGCCGCCGAGCGAAGCTAGATCATTCGAGTCCGATTTATGGAAAGAAGGCTGGAGGTGCTTCGAATGGCTTGATAACAAAGAATCCAGTGGCGTTCCTATACTTTGCTGGCCTTTCTTTGGCGAGCAACCAACAACTTGCTGGCACTCGTGCATTGTGTGGGGGATTGGCATCGAGGTCAATGAAGATGTTGAGCAAAATGAAATTGAAGCCCTAATTAAGGAAATGATGGGGACAGAGTGGGAAGAAAATGAAGAAAAATGCTTCAGAAGGATGAACAGAGCAGAAGCCATTGAGGACGTCCTACTTAATGGTCAAAATTATATCTGATTTAAAAGGAGGACATTATGACCAATCAAAGTTGCCACCTACTTCGACAGGAAACATGAAGGGTCCCCCCCTTTTTTTTTTTTTAATTACTTTTTGTTATTTTCAGGCTATCCCTGCCGTTGGTGTGGCCTAAAGCTTTCTTTTTCGCTCTCCTTTTACTTGTATCTCTGCATATTTTAATGATTCCAGTGAAAGTCAGCACGTTTGGAGCACCCAAGGTATTTTCTGCATACTTTACAATCACAAGAACTTCCGTTTGCAAATTCAATTGTTGCATGTTTAGACTATTTGCAGTGACCAAATGCCCAATGACCATTTCATTCAGAAACGTCAGTCTTTCTATGGATGATTCAGTAGAGAAAGAATAACTCCATGCATCATCAAACCCTGACATTCAATTTGTTCTCTATGGATAATTCCTTGAACTCCAGTTTCCCTTGTCAAATAACTAGAGAAAGAATTCAATAGCCAATAAATTTCTTGATTACATTTTGAAAAGAAAATATTTTTACATTTATTTTTCTTCCATCCTTTATACGGAACAAATCACACTAAGACTATAATGGACTTGCGATCATCCTTTTCTTTTTTTGCAAACATACTAAAGGGCGATCTTTATCAAAAGAGGATGCCATGGTTGTAGGTTAAACCTTCAGGTGATGATCAGTCTGGATAAAAAAATCATATAACCTGCACAAGTTCTGGCTACTGACGCTGAGGAGCTTGCAGATATCCTAAGTAGCAGCCACAACATTTTGGAGCAATAACTCCAAGTCTCTTAAGCTGGATACATGGTTAGCCAATGCCAATGAATGTCAATCCAAGAAAAGGAAACAAGAGAAAACCAAAAGTACATTATCCCTGGGCACCATACCTCACATTACTCAAATCTGGGTAAACTGCTATAGCATCTCTAAAATCCTGAATTAAAACAGAAATGAACACAATGAACTACCTGGCTATCAGACAAAAACTGTCAGCAAGGAAAGCAATATTGTTTCATTTCTTTGGTTCCAAAGCTAATGGACTGAATGGACTAACCTGGTTAGCCGTAGAAGAAGTGAAAGTAATTACACATGCCATCCCAGCGCTTGTTGCTGCCTACACAACCATAAAATTTAGTTCCCTTTTGGAGCTTGTCATTCCTTATACAAATATTTTACCTTTTCCATTTCAGAAGAGATTGCTTGTGCTAATTCATAGTTCAGATGTGCAATGGCTAAAAGAAATAGTGATAGGATAAAAGAACATAAGCATCTACCTGCAGACCAATGACACTATCCTCCACCACCAAACAATCTCCCAGAGATACACCTATCCTCTGCAAGGAATAAGATTTTAGACAATAATAGTTGCAAGTACAAATGGAAGATCATATGGATCCTTGCTCAAGCCACATTCTTGTCATATTCTTCATCTCTACCCACATGCATAAAGGGTGTCTCATATTATCTTCCTAACTACCTTGGCGGCTGTCTGATAAATTGATGGATCAGGCTTTTTTTCCTTGACATCATCACCTAAAAGATGAAAGAAAAAAAAAGGAAGAAGAAAAGCATTACTTTTGAATCGAGTAGAAGAAACAAACAAATCTTTAAAGCAATGAAAATAAGATCAATTATTCTGTCCACAGAAATTCAATATAGTCTACAATAACGACAAAATCTTTAATCCCAATTATGAACTAAGTTTGTTGTGGGATCTAATTGTTATAAATCTTTTGTTCCCAAGTTAACTTAGTTCATCCTCTCCCTTTCCTCTTGCCATCCACGAAGATTGAATAACTTCTCTTACTTGGATCATTTACAGGTCTATGTTGGACATGTTAGTTCTATTTATAGTATCAAGGACATAACATGTATGCTCTTACATAGACCCAGGAGTGTAAAATAAGTTTCCATCATACTATTTATCTTACTTAGAAGGAAATTTCATCTAATGTAATAAAAAAATTACACACACACAGAAAAGATAATCACATATTACAGACTGTAGACATACCTGCAAGAAAGCAATCAAGACCCTGAAAGCGCTCCTATAACAAAAGGAAAAGAAGAGTTGTTTATTGTGGAATAAATTTTCCAATATTTCCAAGACAGGACCTACCATTCCAATAAGATTCTCGAGACAGAGTATGACTGAACTTTTAGTTGCTGCAGAGCAAACAGCCAGCCTTTTCCCCTACAAAGCAAGTGGGATAAGAATAAAAAGCACAAGGGTTTGAGCCATTGAGAATTTTTATTTTTTATTTTTATTTGTCCAAAAGAAAGAATCAAGCTTTTACCAGATGGGGATTGATTAAGCTAAAATGCAGCAATAAAATATTTCCCATATAATCAACAGAGATCCATGGGAACAACACATAATCACAGGATTTTAAGTTTAACAAAATTCTATAATTCATAAAGAAAAAAGAAAATGTGCCATGGATAAACAGTTGCAATTTTTGTATTATTATTATTATTATTATTATTATTTTCTTAAAGACTGTCTTACAGCAGCCATGGCCTCGTCCATCAATCGCAATACTCCTGGCCTAGGCTGCACCTGCACAAATGGATATCATTCATTCATTCATTCATCAACATTCAAACAACACATTCGAACATCTCAACTAAAGACATATGCACACAATGCATGGACTTCTTCCCATAAGAATGAACATAAGGGGGAACACAAAGTGTAGGATGCCATCTTACAGTTCCAGACTTGATTATTTCTTTGTACCTTTCAGTTTTCCAATCCTGCAGCAACCAAAACAAAACAATAGGATTTAAATGTTCCAATTGCACCCCTCCCCCAAAAATAAAAATAATGTTAATTAAGCAAATAAAAACTTTGATACCTGAAGAGTATCGATTAACTTAGCGCGGTCCTCATCGTCCTCCGGCGGCCTGTCGAATATTGTAGACGACGGCCAGCCGTGCTCCTTAAAGTACCTTCAATCAAAATTATTTCCCTTTTTTTTAAATAAAAAGAAAGAAAGAAAGAAAAAGAAAAGAATAAAACAAAGACAGAAATAACTAAGTAAAAAAAAAAAAAGAAAAAGAAAAGGGGGGGGGAGGGGAAGAGAGAGAAAGAAAGGAGACCATCGCATTTTGGGCTTGCCGCCACCGATGCGGTTCTGGAGGTCATCGTAGAAATCGGATGCCCAATTGAGGGGCTGAGCAGAGCAACGGACGTTGAAATGAGCAAAAGCATCGTTGTAGGCCTGGCGGTGGAGGTGCTCCGATTCAAGAATCACTCCGTCACAGTCGAATATCAGAGCTTCCAGGCAGCCACCAGAAGAAGAAGAAGAAGAAGAAGAAGAAGAAGAAGCAGCCGAAGCTGAAACTGAAAGGGAGAGTAAGCTCCTTTGCTGATATCTCTTACTGAAACGCAGAGCTTGACCCTTGGAGTGGGCAAATGTAATTACAGGAGGATGGAAGCTGAGCATCGACGCCATGAGTGAGATGTTTACCACTGAAGTTAATGTGTAGTGCGTCGTAATACAAAAGAGCGCGCGCGCGTGTGTGTTATGCGCGTGGGTTTTGTGCTTTTTGTGTGCAGAACGGAATGTGTTGGTTTCTATTTGTGTGGTCGTAACCGTTTTGGCTTCAACGAAGATGGCTTTTTAGTCTTTTTTCCATTTTTTTGAATTGTTTTTTTCCAACAAACAACCAAAATGGAATCGGAAAATTAAAAGAGAAAACTAGCGGACTGAAATAGAAGAGTAAAGGGTAGACACTGGAGAACAGGGACGGTGCAATTTTTACTTGTAATTATTTAAGATTCATATCTCAGTTTTATCTGAAATGCAAGGCAAGCATAAACATACATATACATGCAGCGCATATATCAAAAGGATTAAGAAAAGGGAGGGAGATATTTACTTATCTATGATGTGCAGCGCATGTGGGTGAAAGTATATATAAAAATGGGTTGAGGGAAATTTTTTCTTAAATTATTTAAAAATGTAATGAGTTTTATGTAGATCTATAAATATTTGTTTATAATTTTATTCTTTTTGTGTGCATATTTCTTCTTTCAATTAAAATAGTTAAACTTTCCCGCTATGATTTTGTGAGCTTTATAGTTTTCGAGTCATTAAAAAGATTACTCTCATTTAATTTTATCATATTTTATTTTGCAAGTTATTACAAAAAAAAAAAAGGGGCATCTTCGGGAAACTTTTGACAATAACATGATATCATTAGCCTTTAAACAAGCTTTTGTTGTGTAACACCTAAATTAAATATAAATCTTTGAGTCAATAACTTTTTTCCCAATTTTTGGAATGAAAGAGGAAGTCTAGTTTATTGAATAGGAAATTAAGTGCAACTCTTGTTGAAAAAATGGTGGTCAGATGACTCAGATCCAGTTGGAAAGAACTGGTCGCCGCCTCAAGCAAACACATGTCTTAGTACACGTAATCCATGACATAACCGGAAGTGAAAATTTTGATTTACTCTTTTTTTTTTTAAAAAATGTAATTTATTTATAATTTTTTATTTTAAATAAAATTTATTTGATATGTGATATAAAATTATAAATAAATTATATTTCAAAAAAGAGTTAGGACGAGAAATTCCCCGCTTTTTAAGGTGCTGGTTAGAAAGTGTCCAAAACTACCGAGAACAGAACAGTTGTTGCTTTTACATTTGGAGTGGCCTGTTGATTATTGCCCCTGGCGGTGATGAGATCTCACTTTGTCACCAGCAAAATTCATCCGAAAAAAGTGATATTTTCATTTATTTTACCTTCTTTGTACTTTGCTTGATTGAAGTAACAAGAGATCAATGGAGAGGTTGCCAGCAGATTTGTGTCTTAAGATATTCTACGGGTTGGATCACCAGGACCTTGCAGCGGCACAACAAGGTTAGCATTACGAAGATCAATTTTGTTATACTATTTGCCGCATCATGTGATTCTCTTTAGTGTTAGTGTTAGTTGGGCCTTGATCCGTTTTAGACGAGTTTCTCTTTTTTTATGTTTTGTTGCGGGAGGGGACGAGTGTTGTTGGATTAGCCTCGATGCGATTTCTGTCTTTCATGTTTTGTGGATTCGTTAATGTTTCAACGCAGATATGCAAGTTCATGAAAAGATCTCAAATGGGTATCCTCAATTTGCATTGAGACGTGATGGTTCTGTTGGTATATACACAATTCAGACTGTTGAATCGGTGACTTTAGGTAGCAGTTTGTGGAGGGCTGTTTGGCGTCTGTCTCAATTCTTAAAAGGGTCATGTCTTATCGGCTATGTACCTTTTTTGAAGTCTGACAGTAGTGAAATGGTGACATTAATGGTTGGTATTTTATGGCTGCCTTAGCTTCTGTGGTTCTTGCTCCTTATCTGAAATTCTTGCTTTCTTTTTCACTAGTTTTGCACTTATCTTGTCATCCTGTGGTTGGATACTTGTCTGATTTTGGTGTTTCTCCCTTTGTGAAGTGCTTGCAGACTTTGAATTCCAGACATTTCTGCCTTAGGAATCAGCTCCATCACCTTTCCCCTTCCTTTTTAATTGGCTACTTTACTGTAGTATGGCAGTTTCTCATTCTTCTGCTAGTGGCAAAGGCGATCAAAATCAAAACTGTGATCTGCAGATCACAGTTATTGTTGAGTTGTTGATTCATTACCATTGTGATGCAGGCAGTCTTGAGGATTTTGACTACCTTATTCCTGCCCTATCTATCAAGAATATCAATCTTAGCTTTTCAGTTCTATTAAAAATTGGCTTATGAAAAGGTAAATAAGTGAAAACAGCGGATGCAGGTACATAATCTGCAAATTATTGCCTTGGTCATGCGTGAATTATAGTTGGGATAAGCAAATTTTTTGCCTCAGCCTAAGGCCTAGGCTGGCCCTTTAACAGATGTAGACGTCATAATTCTAAGAGTGGTATGCAAGATATGGAACTGTAAGACACATCAAGCATGCAGTAGAGCTAACTTTGGTTCCTAATTCTAGGAATTTGTACATCCAAATTCTTAGCTATGGACTATCACAATCACGGTTGACGCCAAAGTCCATTAGTCCATCTGTTTTTTTTTATTTCTTTCTGCCTTTTTTCTTTTTCTTTTTCTTTCTTTTTTCTTTCTCTGTTTCTACATTTTCATTGTTAAGTTATGGACTGAGTAATTTTTTTGTTGTAAAGTTTGCAAGAAATGGAAGCTCCTTGCCTCAGACAACATTCTATGGTTCAACCTCTTCAAGGACAGATGGGGAATAGATCAGGCCACATTTTTTGCTCCTGTCAATTCAAAATCATGGAAAGATGTCTATGAGGTGCAAGATCGTTGTGATCGAGTTGGATTGTAAGCTAAAAGTGAATTTTTGTCGTTCTTTTAGCAGCAATTAAATGTTTGTCTCCACACTGCACTATTGCTCATCTCCACACTACTCTCTCTTACGTAAGTTTATTGCCACATAACTACACGCAAACTTTCACACACCTAATACAGGAAGGACAAGTTTGCATGTCATGTCTGCTTTATGGAAAATACTACAATGACTAGGAGGAGATTGAAATGTGAAGATGGGTTATCAAAATCGACTATAAAGTAGATTAGAATATTCACCATGTGTCGTTGCTACCCATTAAAGTTCTCTTAAAAAGAATATCGTTCTTTACCACCACATTTTTTTGGCAATTTTTGAGAATGGTTCATATATATATATAGATAGATACATATCATATGATATATATGTAGATATATAGTGTAAATCACTTGGCTGTATTATCACTGAAACCACATCTCAAACTTGACCTATAATTGAAAAATTCTTATGTTAGGCATCTTACACTAGGCACCATTTAACAACGAAGTGTTAAGCTGGTTTTCATGAAGTGACTGCAATTTAACTGTTGTATCAATTTAATTTGTCTTAGGAACAAGAAAATCTGAGTATTTAATATGATTACTTTGGTTCTCACATATTGAAATGTCTTTACGTTTTGTATGCAGGGGATTGAAGATAATTAGAGAAGGTGGCGATTACTATCTTGTTCACCAGGGTGAAATTCAACGTTATTTGGGTTCAAAGAGACAAAGGGAAGGGGAAAATTGTTCCCTTCTAAGCGTACATGCAAGGCTTGCACGAGATGGATCGACAAAAGAAGAGGAATCGTGCCAAGGCCTCTTGGACAAAATACTTTTCTTCATCGGAGACCTAGAAGTTGCCTCAAGAGATGCCAAACATGGTCGGGTTCTATGAGTTGTCTTTAGTTGTTAATGGAAGAGATTTTGAATAAAAGGAATATATATATCACTGCATTTTAAATTCAAATGTCGTTTGCTGAACATTTATTTCAAGGTAAGTTGAAGCATTTTATATTTCTTTTTCTCATTGTGCCTTTGCGCCTCCATGTTGAAACTTCAAGATGTCAGCTTGGGCACTATCCATTCTAAATTAGTGTATTCTAAAAAATGAATTATTATATTTTTTAGATTTATTTAATTAATTGTTTTATAACTTAACCTTTTTATAGTTATTAAATTAATCATTATATGATCATTGGACTAGTTATTATATATTCATTATTAATCATTATGAATCATAATAATGCTATTCATTTATTATCATTGAAATTTATATTTAATATTATTTTATTTTATAAATTATTAAGTTATAACTAATATAAATTAATTTTTTATTTATGAGAGATAGTAAATAGTATTTATAATAATTTATAACTTATTATTGAGTTAATAAAAAAATTGAATTGTTTTTATTGTTTCACTGTTTAAAGTGTGTATTATAGTGAAAAGGTCTTTGTATCTTGAGAGGATAACCAATCTAATTTGTTGTATTTAGACAATTTGTCTACTAGGATAGAAACTATTTTTAAGGATAACACCTAATATGCTTTAAATATGATATTATTTTTTATTAATTTATTTTTATTACAATATTATGTTATTTCTATTATATGTATATTTATGAATTTCATAATTGCTAATTAGATCTTTTGACTTATACACAACTTTGTGAAAGTGAGGTGACTATATATTTTCTGTACTTATTTTGTATTAGAATTTTTAAATTATGTAACTACAATAAGTGAAGAATGATGATATTGTTGGTATCACAGATTTATAGTTTAAGAATTTCAAGTTAAATTTAATAAGTGTTGTCCATTTATTTTGTTTGGAATACATTGGTAGAAATAATTATTAAAAGAAAATATAAAATATATAAGTGTAAGGTATTCAAGTTAGAGTTATTTTGCTCGAACAACATCATTGACACCTTTCAATATACATTAATTATTTACTTTTTTTTTTCTTTAGATTTATTTCTCTTTAATCTTTACTATTTCTTTTTTAAATTTTCATACTATTGAATGTATTATGTCATTCTAAGTGTTTTAATGGTTTAGTGTATAAATGTTATTGCTTCTTATATGTTTTTTTTTAAAAAAACACATTATTGGTAGCTATTTTTTGGAGTTTTGCTTAAAGATACTCATCTATATTTAAATATTTATGTGACACTTTTATCTTAATATGTTAGTTGTTCATTGTTATATGATCTTTGTGTTGGTTAATTTGGAAGTAAGTAAAAGATCATTAAGTTTATGTTGAGATAGATTAGTTAGTAGGAATATAGGAGATGTTAATTATGATGAAGGGTCATTAGAAAAGTTTCTTGTTGCACCTAAATACTTGGAATACATAAGATTGCAAGCTTGCAAAATGATTGCAAAACATACAATCAAAATAAGATTATTGCAAAATAATAAAGTTATGAAATCTTCTGAGTATTAGTATTGATGTGAGAATTGTAATTGTCTTTGGAGGTAATGCTTTGTTGCCTTTATAATTAAAAGCCATTAGGCATAATCAGAATTGTGTATTTTTCTAATTTTACTTCTGCTTGTCCTACCATTATATACTACTTACATTTAAGGCAAATGTCATATCTTCCCTAAAGTCTAGCATGGGTCTTTATAAGTTTAGATGAAAAGGTAGTATCTATATCTCCAATGTGACATCTACGATTCTAAATCATAAAGTGAAGATGTAAGAATATGACAATTTATTGGTAGATAACATTACCTTATTACATGATTTTATTTACTTAAAATTTTTTATTGTCTTTTATCATTTTGGGATGTCAAGTTAAACATGAAAATATAGTAAACATTAGTTTTAATTTTATTAAAATTAAAGTTATGGGCAATTGATACAATGTCCTTGATGAATTCTTATATGTAAATCTTCGGCCTTTTTACATCTTATTAGTAATTTTGTATGATTTGGAACCTTAAATGCTTTAAATATTTGTCATGCTTAAGGTATAAGTCCTCTTATACATATTTTATATGCTGTAAGTCATGTAAACTTAAAGTTTTCGTGCAATTAAAGTAAAGATGCCTAATTGTTATATGGTAAATAAATAATTATTTTTCTTGACATTATTGTATTACTAGTATTTGTTTATTTAATAGTATCATGGAAAGTTAAAGATTATTTACATATTTTGATAAACTGAGTCATAACTATATAGAATTATTTTTGTTATTAATTATAAATTTTCTTGTAAAACCTGTGAGAATTTGCTTAAGATTCAAGTTTTAGTGGAATATTCTTTGACTATTAACAATTCCTATACTATATAATGCTTATATAGATAAATCTTATATTATAGTTGCTAGTAAGGAAGTGTAGATTTACTTTTGAAGGACATTGGTTTAGGTCATAAGTTTTATACTTACAATTAACTATTATACATTTTATGGTAAATTTTTGTTATATTGAAAAAGTATAACAATGTTAACTAAATATTTGATTTAAATAAGATGTATTTATTTTTAAAAATGAAGTGTGTAGGTATGCCTTCAAACAACATTGGTTTGGGCTATAAGCTTTATTCTTACAATTAACTATGATGTATTTTATAATAGATTTTTGTTATACTTAAAAGTATAACAATATTAACTAAATTTTTTATTAAGATAAAATGTATTTATCTTTAAAGGTGAAGTAGTAGTTTAAAAGTCTAATAAACAAACAATTTTTACTTGATCTATATAAAATTTGAGTTACAGCTATAAAGATGGCTAATATTAAGACAAATTAGTTAAAGACATTTTTAGTAGATATTCCTTTGTCAGTGAAATTGACATTATAAGTGTTGATATAACATGATAGTTAAGTTTCTATTGCTTGTAATAAAAGCAAGTCATATGATAAAAAGATTGGACATATTTGTCTAAGATATGAATTACAAAAATAGTTGAGTAATTGAGTAATATCACTTGATTTTTTATGATTAAAGATGAATTAAGTTAATTCTCTAAGTTATTAAGTAAAAAGTTAATATAAATTATATTGAGAAAAATGAGAATAATGTTTACAAAGTACGATTAAAATTGATGGAAACCTAATGTATGTAATAGGAGATTTTTTTGAAGTAAGTTCATATAGATAATAACAAATTATTGATTAATCTTATGTGCATTATCAAAATTATTAGTCTTTTCCTATAATGTAGATAGTGCAAAAATTTTAATATTTAAGATTAAGTTATACTTTTAATGAATAACCTCAATGGGTAGTGTAGTATTGAAATGCATGCTTAATTGATTTTATATGAAAATGGAGTGAGATCGTTTCTATAAGATTCAAGGTAAGATCTTTAGAGACAAGATCTTTAAAGTTTTTATGAAAATATACTAAACATACATATGACTTAATAGCATTTAACTATATTAAACAACACAATCTTCAAAAATATAATATGAAGGCAAATTCACTTATATTTATAAAAACATTATGGTTTATAGAAATTTTTATTTTATCATACTTTTAAGCATTAAAGCTTGTACGTCTTAATCTTTAATTCATAGCTCAAAAACACCAAAAATGACATTGTAAATGAGGTGTGAAAAATACCGAGGTAGACAAAATCCTTATTTCTTACACAGAAAGGCATATATGACACCGCAATTTGGCATAATACAAAAAACAAAAGGCAAATGCACACCTTCTTATAAAATACTTAAAAATCAATAATGAAAACCATTATCATCCTATTATCTTCAAGCTTATAACCCAAAGTAGATACCTACACTTATGTGATTAAGTTTGTGTTTCATATCATTCCTTACTTGGTTATGACATCTGTAAAGAAATTGCACTCTTAAGGTTAGAAGACAAAGGAAACAAGGCCTTTAGTTTTACGAGTGATATCTTTGAGTACTAACATAAGATTCTAGAGCCTCTTCACTTGATCATTTATCCATACTATTGTTGTACAAAAATCATTTATAATAATTAAAGAGGAATCTTTTGGCATTATTTGTTGTTTTCACAAAGTGAACACCTCATGGATTGCAAGGAGTTTTGCCTTGTTGACACTAAATACTACCATTACCTTGGAGAAGAGACATATCACCTTTCTGTCATTTTTCTGCAGAACACCCTTTATACTTGTCATTCCCAATGAACTAGTCATAATTGCATTTATATTGAATTTCACCATGCTACTTAAAGGTTCCACCCATTCAAGATTGTTAAGACATATAAGTCTTTTCTTTAGTATGTAACCATCATAAAGATTGAGTAAAAAATCCTCAATTATAAAATAAGAGTTGAGCCATCTTACTTTCGATCACTATCACATCCAGATGTAAATCAAGTTGCATAATTTGTCGATTATGAAAGGTTTGTCGATGAATAAACATTCATTTTTAGCTAAATATTGACTAGATAATTACAAAGAAGTTTATTTGTTAAATTTCCTTCAATTTGGATCCTTGGTCCAATCCTCACTAAGTATCCCAAGCCCGTTGTAATGAACCAAAAATCACCCATGATATGCCCTACCATTGCAAACATTTGCACTACACCTTTCACACTACATTATAATAAAGGAGCACATGAGAGACAAATTCTTGATTTAAGACACAAATTGTGCACCTAGTGTTCTAATTAAAGTGGCTACCCATCAAACTTATTTGCTTTTTAATTAGAAGTTGTCCCCTCAAAGCTTGCTGCCCGAAAATCTCTATCTTTAGGGGACCTAGTTGCTATTATATATAGATGGATGTTGCATTATACAATCCTTGAAGATTATCCTGTAGTTCATAAAACGAACTAACCATGAAGACTTTATTCTTTTCCTTTCACCATTTAAACTTGTCCTCTTTATCTTATGATAGCTTTTGGGTCTTTAGTAATTATATGAATTGTTCATGCAAAACTTTCTTCCAATTAAATAGCTTCTAGTGTCATAGTATTTTTCATTCTCACTTATCATCCACTCATTCTTTGAACTTATAAACAATGCCATTTTTACATTATGTAAAGGCAAATAGGTAAGGAATATTGTCAATTTACACTTAATGTTAAAAATTCACCTTCTTTCTATCATCTACAAGGAAATTGAAGTTAGATTTTATAGCCTCTAGATTCCTATCACCTTGGTGCCATGTTGAACAAATGCCTTACCAAACTAGTGACATTTGAGAATATTTTGATGACTATTCCCAAGGCTAAATTCTTGTGTTATTGTATCTTACCTTAAGAACCTTAACCTATAGTATGTTGTCTTTGTTCTCTACCCTTCATAACCATTTTGTTAGTAAGCCTTGATTATTATCATATAATATGTCTATCCTTAACCTGTCATGACTCCTTTTTTGATATGAGAGGCCTTAATTGGCATGGTATATATGTCTCCTCCTAGTCTCTTTCCCTCAAAAGAAGGCTTATTGAATTTTTTCAATTTGCTATTTTACTTGTTTAGGTATATTAAAAAGAGACATATAATACATTAGAAATGATTTCAAGCAAGATTTTAGAAGTACTAACCTTCTAACCTTAGATAAGAATCTCATTTTCCAACAGGTCAGTCTACTCTTTATCTTATAGATAATGGGATCTCATAAACTCTTCTTCCTTGGGTTCACACCTAGTAAAAGATTGAGGTACTTTAATGGTAAATGTTCTACATGACATCACCAAAATTTCTCCACCTTTGAATCTGTGTCTCACTACTTTTGATTCCATACAACATAGTTTTGTCTAAATTGATTTTTAATCATGCACAACACTTGAAGCATCAAAGGATTCTTTTGTAATTTCTAATGGATTCATTATTTACCTCCCTAAAAATAAAAGTGTTATCAGCAAATTGCAAATGCATGAGTTTAATATTATCACTGATAGCTACGCCTTTTAGGAAATCTAACTCATTTGTACTAATTTATAACTTACTATTAAGTTAATCAAAAGATTAAATTGTTTTTATTGTCATATTATTTGAAGTGTATATTATTAGGTAAAATTAAAAACTTATGGCTATTCATTTTTGCTAGAAAAGTAAAAGATTCATAATTCCAATTAAATATAAACAACTTCTAACTTGAATACCATTAGTCTTATAAGGCCTCTTTTGTTCTCAAATAATCCCTAGTTTTTTTGGCTCAACATCTATTAAAGTTTAAATAGATCAACCATAATAAATGAAAGTCCTTAAATTAAAATATTCATTAAATTACGAACTATATAATAAATATAATTTTCTAAAAAATAGAAATTTTTAACCAGGTGTTTCCAAACAATGGAAACCTTTTTATGAGTTATTTAGTGCCCTAAATTTCTTTAGGAATATTTGATCTTAGTAATTTAAGTTAATGATATCTTTTTGGAATGCAAATATACTAGTAATGAAGGGCTTTACTTGGAAAGAGATATAATCATTAGAGAAAATCATAAATGCTCTATCATTGAAGAAGAAGAAGTGGGTTGTTGACCATGATCTCACCATTTTTCAAAGTCCAGCAAATTTTCAATTAATGGCATCTTATTAATAGATCTAAATTTGTAAGGGCTTGAGTACATAATTAAAGATTCTAGTGAAAGTCTAGTTAGATATATATATCACTAAATGTGTAACTAAATTAAGAAAATATGCAACAAAAATGATAGAATTTGTAATGAGTTATGAAAATATTTAATGGCATATGGTTAAACATTCTTTTGTTTATAATTGCATATTTTGTTGTTATAATTGCATAACTTAGTATTTTAAGCAAAAAACCAAAATTTTAAAAGAGAAGAATTCAAAATTTAATTTTTTTTATTCAATAAAACCTATATTTGAACTAATTTCTAGCAAGATGCTTTGGCCAAAAACCTATATTTGAACTAAATAATTTACATGTTATATGAATTTCCATGTTTAATAAATTTATATGTTTTTATAAAAAATAAATGTAATCCATTTATGGTAGTGTATTAAAAAATGATTATCTTATTAGCGTTATGATGAAATGAAATTTGATAAATAAGATTAAAAGCAAAATATTATACTAGTTTTAATTTTAAATCATTGTAAAATCATATGATTTATGAAATGTAGTCATTCATGACTTACAAAATGGATTAATGACTTACTGCCCAATTTAGACTAGTTAGACATGTGTTTTACTATAATACAATTTGTAAAAATAATATTGGGTTGTACACAACCTAACGTCTATAGATAGGTTAGGTTGGGAACTCTAAGGCCATAGGTTAAGCTTATAATGGAAGGGTTTATAGATTGTGTTAAGCTCTTTATCTTAATATTAAATTATGATGTAATATGACATAAAAAAATATAGACTTGTTAAGATACAACGTAAAACAATAAGATTGCTTAAAAAAGTAGGTTGTGCTTGACATAACATGACCCCTTTATATGTCCATTGGTCATAAATCAAAATTAAGAAAAAAAAATGACAAAAAAGATTTGTAATTTGTTGTATGTATGGTAGAAAATTTTAGAGTCATTTGGTAGCTTATAAATTCTCATTAGTCGTAAAAACTATTTTAAGTGTTAGAAAATTAATCAATAAAATAACATAATATTGTAATAAAAATAAATTAACGAAAAGATTATGTCTAAAGCATATTAGGCACTATTTTTAAGAATAGTTTTTACTTCCATAGACAAATTATCTTAGTATAGTATGTTATAATAACTATCCTTTCATGATACGATAGTTCTTCCATTAATATACAATTCAAATAGCAAGACAACAGAAACAACTTAATTTCTTGATTAACATAACAGTAAGATTGGATTATTGCGAATGATGTTACTTTTTTTTAAGAATAAGAAAAAGAGACTAATTGATATTAATCATAATTTAATAACTCATAAATGAAATAATGTTGAATATAAATTTTAATAGTAATAAATGACTAATATTATTATAATTCATAATAATTATTAATTGACACATAATAGCTAGTTCAATAGTCATATAACAGCTAGTCTAATAGTTAGAAAATGGTTAGTACAATGGTCATAAAATGACTAATCCAATAATTATAAAATGGTTAATTGACTAAGTTTAAAAACATGTTAATTAATCTTTAAAAATATACTAATTTATAACAATTTTTTACTATTTTAAAAGACTAATTCTACTAAGTTAATTAACAAAAACATATTATATTTGGTACTTTTTTAGCTATGAATCAAATTAAAATGTATAAAATTTTATATTTTAAAGTATGGTAAAATAAAAATTTCTATGAATTATAACTTTTTTATAAATATCACTTAACACACCTTCATGTTATATTTTTTAAGATCATGTTTAATGCAGTTGGGTGCCATTAAGCTATGTGTACGCTTGGTTTATTTTCATAAGAGCATTAGAAATCTTAGTTAAGATCTTATAAGAGCGCCTTTATTTTATTCTCATATAATTGAATTTTTTAAATGTGTATTCTAATGATATACTACTTATAAGCATTATAAAATTCATTAAGAATATAATTCAATATTAAATATTAAAATTTTTTACTTATCTGCATTATAAAAAGAGATTAATAGTATCAATAGTGCACACAAGATTAATTAGTAGCTAGTTATTATTCATATAAATTTACTTTAAGTGATCTTTTATTACATAATTTAGATTTTCATCATTCTTAATCATACTTTATAAAAATTAGTCTCATTCCCTTTACTATAATTTGTAATAGTTTCTGGTTAATGATTTAGTTAAAGAATAATCTCATTTCATCTTTAATCATACAAAATCAAGTGATCACTTTACCACTCAACAATTTACTTTATAAACTTATAAATTAGACAAATATGCCTATTCTTTCCATTATATGATTTACTCTTGATATAAGTAATAGAGACTTATTTATCACAATACACTGACATTTATAGTATCAATTTTACTCATAATGGAATATCTATTAAAAATTTTATTAGCCAATTTATCTCTACATTAGTTATTTCTATGATTATAAGCTTGAATTATATGGTAAAACAAATAATAATTATTTGTTTAATATATTTTTAAGTTACTGCACCATCTTTAAGGGTGAACACATCTCATCTTAATAAAAAAAATTAATTAACATTATTATATCTTTTTCATTATAGTAGATAATTCATAATAAAATATCATAGTTAGCTGTAAGCATGAAACTTATGGTCCATACCAAATATATCGTAAAGGTAAATTAGCACCCCCTCGCAAGCACTATTAATTTAGTGCATTACAAGTGTTAGCTAGTTCTTACAATTATATCTCATAATTAAAAATATTTTTTTTTATTTTCTTTAAACTATATAAATTTTTTATTAATTGCGTACTATAAAATTAGTAAAATGATATGATAAATAATATTTGAAAAATTCAAAAACTATCAAACCTAAGTTTATATCCATATCAAAGCAATGTTAAGTGAATATCAACATAAAAAGAATTCACATTAGTGTCACTACAATTTCAACAATTATCAAAACTTTTATGGTTACATTTACCCTTAACCTTTCATGTCATTAAGCTCGGCAATTGTTATTGTTACCCATTCTAAACAATATGGGACTTAATCTTTCTAATAGCATTAAGCATCCCTTTGAATCAATTATTCATCAAAGTCACACTTGCTTAGGCATGAAAGATATTAGATATGTACTCAATGTATGAATAAGTACAACTACCCTTAATTAGGAAAACAAAGTAACTATTGATGTAAATATATTGACACATTAAATGGAAATCATGTCATGTTTGCATCATATCTTTAGTTGTAAAATCATTATTATGCCCTTATGGATGCATTAGGCATTGACATAATTTGCATTTGTTGACGTAAAATAAGAACAAGAGATATATAATCATCTCACCATAATAAAAATATATATGAGTTAAAATATCTAATTAACAATCATGTTTGAAACTTCTAAATATACATATAATAAAATTAAGAAAACTTATTTTTAGGATTATTGAAGAATTAATCGATAAAATGACATAATGTTACGATAAAAAAAAAAGATAGTTTTTGTCTTGTAAATAAATTATTCTTGCATGTTATAATAGCTATCTTTTCAAAATGCATAAATGTATCTTTGTAGCACAAGGTGGCTAAATAGATCACTGATTCATTAGTTACAAAAGTGGAGCTTTTGCTCCAAATGATTCATCGACAGATAAAAAAAAAAACAAAGAAAGAAATTCTTTTTCAAAAAATTATTAAAAAAAAAAACTGTACTCCGTTACAGCAACTATTTTTGTTCCAACAAGTATTTTCCTTTTAGTTATCAATCCTCAGCTGTTAATTACTAATTATCAATTTTCACCCATCGGACAGCTAAATCAAATAGACTCTTGATGATATGGCTCACTTGCGATATAAGTTTTGCAAGGAGGATTTTAGCAAAAAGCATGTTCATCCCCTTGAACTTGACAAAATTTGTTATTCAAGCCCTTGCACTTAGAAAAAAGTTCGATTGAGCCCACCGTTCTGTAACATAGTAGCAATCAAGTCCAATTGAAGAGAAAATTCTGTTTTCCGCAAACACATAGTACTTGTAAATAGTTTACACGAAGTTATTTAGGCTTAGCCTTGCACAATAACCAAAATATCAATTAGTTTACACCAAGGTGTCTCAACTTTAAGTCACCCTAAAGATCACCTTGTTGAAATTAGTCACAAAAATTATAGATTCCTTTTCTTTCTTGTCTTATTTGGGCAAACACATCAATGTTGAAACAAGCACACTTTTCATAAAATATTTATAAGGGATAAATGCTCAACAACTATTAGGTCAATGATTAGAGCACATATCATTGTTAAGTTTTGCAAGAAAAATTTTGCAAGTTCCTAAATAAAAAATGCACCCTCGTAAAAAGGAGTAAATTACAAATTTTACTTAGCATTAACGCAAAACTTTAGCCTTGTAAGAGAAAATCAAAACTCAAACACTATTCACTGCTCTCAAAAATCCTGCAAAACCAAGAATTTTCATTCTATCCCTAATAACAACAGCAACAACAACAACAACAATAATAAAAGATAAAAGGGTAAAAAAAAAAACAACAGAAAAAAGAAGGTTCATTTGGATCACTGTGCCACTATAAATCCAGAAGAGACAAAAAGTATCCCCTAATCCAAATAGCAAGACGCTCTGGATAACATGAACCACATGTCCAGATTTTTGAGCTAGATAAAAATCTACGGTGCCAATTGGCTATGTCCCACTCTCTTCCCAAATTCAACATAATTCCCATTGTAATACAAGAAGGACAAAGCTGTTCAAATAACTAAGTTGGGTGCCATCAATCCTATGTATGCTCATAGCAAGTACATGGTTAGATTCCCTTGATTTATATGTTAAAATGGCCGCACTTGCTTTAATCAGCTTACATTCATCGGCTTCTTCTTCTCCTTGTTCCTCTTCCTTGTTCAATAACCTCCAGTCTGTGGCACTAGCTTCTTCTTCAAGAATTTCTCAAGATCACAGCTTTTCCTTCTCTTCTGTCAGAACAAATGGAGCTTGGAAGAGAAGATTTTCCTTTCATGCAGTTTCAAGGGGCCTTAAAGTCCTCAGCGCAGCAACAAAACCAGCAAAATCACCAGGTGTGTGCTGCAACAATGCAGCATTCCCATTAATTATGGAAGAGATCAAGCTTTTATCTTTACCATCTTTGTCTTCATCCTCTGTCCTTACGTGAGTTGTTTTTATTTTTACCTTTTCGGAGGGTTCAGCTGACGAAGAGTGGAAAGTCAAGAGGGAGGTCCTTCTGCAGAAAAAGGTCTGTGTGTGTGTTTATATATAAACATGAATATGCTCGCAAGCAAACATTAAGAACCATATTTGCCATTAGGATGACTAGCTCTTCCATCCATATTAGTTGGATTCAAGTCTAAGGATCACTCTGCAATTGCATGCAGTACAAGACCGCAATTTAATTACCCCAACCTAAAACAATGATTGGATATATATTTTGTCTACTTTATTATGTTTAGAGCCAAACATTCTGCTTTCCCTTATAAATATAAACATAACTTCTGATGAAGCACAAAAAATGGGCAATGAACGGTAGAAATGATGGTTCATCGGTTGAGAAATAGTTATCCTATAAGGCTGGATAAGGAACCAAGCATTTCAGTGCGAAAAGATGCTTGCTTTCCCCCCATAAAATAAGAGTACCCGAATACTACTTCCTGTTTGCAGGTAAGGAGTGTGGATGTAAAGGAAGCTCTGCGGCTTCAAAAAGAGAACAATTTTGTAATTCTTGATGTTCGGCCAGAAGCAGAATTCAAAGAGGTTAGTCCTGAGGGAGGTGCCATTTTTCCCTTCACTGAAAAAAAAAAAAAACAAACAAACAAAGAGCAAGTGTCATCATTATTGGACTTCTTTGGCAGGCTCATCCAACTGGTGCTGTAAATGTACAAGTATATAGGCTAATAAAGGAGTGGACAGCCTGGGACATTGCTAGACGTGCTGCATTTGCATTTTTCGGCATCTTTGCTGGCACAGAAGAAAACCCCGAGTTCATGCAAGGTGAGATGCACACAATAACTGTCCTGATCTAGTATAAAATTGGTGTGTTTCACAAGTAACCAGTAACAACATGTATGCTAGCAGCTGTGGAATCAAAGATAGACAAAAATGCCAAGATTATAGTGGCTTGCTCAGCTGGGGGTACTATGAAGCCTTCACCAAATCTTCCTGAAGGTCAACAGTCAAGGTTTGCCTGCTCCTCTGGTTGCAAAGCTCTTTTGTTTTTAGCTATCACTTGGCTATAACATTTCATTCCCAATGATAAGATGACTAAACAAAATGACGTAATATGACAATTGATAAATCGAGAGAAATTAGTCAAAGGAGCTATGACAGTAAAAACTCATTTTATGTGTAGTTCCTAGTAGTCATTTATGTTCTGCACACATTGAAGGCCAAGTAACTTGCCATGGATATAAAAATGGCTAGAAGAAAGATATAATTGGTCAATATGGCATGGGAAAAAAAATTACAATTTCATCAATTTTGACTTGTTCCCTTTTCCAGATTGATTGCACAAATACATGGAATTCTTTTGCAAAATTTCTTTTTTCCTCACTAGTTACTTTAGTGGGTTGCTTGTGCACTGCCACAGAGAAAAAGATTTCAAAGACACGATCAATTTTCCTACTTGCTGCAGATCACTTATAGCTGCCTACCTGTTAATCCTTAATGGCTATGCAAATGTCTTCCACTTAGAAGGAGGGCTCTACACATGGTTCAAAGAGGGCTTGCCAACAGTTTCTGAAGAATGAAGCATCCTCTGTTTTAAAGGTGCTTGCTTCTAAGGACCATCCAGCCTAAAGATAGATTGAAGAAATTCTCTTACATTAAGACTCAGTTCTAATAATATTGCAAATTTGCAAGTCTTGTATTTCGCACAGCCTGACATTAATTCTTTTTAACTAAGCAAACGAATCCCAAATTACGCCGACATCGTTATGGTTAGCATTGCCCCTGGCAATCTCTCCACTACCGAGCTCTACAGTGTGCCCTTGTGCATATAATGAATGCAAACCATCTAATAACGCATTTAAATACATCAGACCTCCAAGTTCATTTTCTGTGTCTAAATTTGTTAATCACTGCAAGGATTCTGCATTGGACAACTCTCTTTCCTCTAACTGCTACAGAAACAATGGATGCATTGAACAATCAATGCACCCTCCTATTTGCCAGTTATAATAACATTGTTTGTGCCTAACACATAGATATGATACATCTTTCACACCGTGTCGACCTACCAAACATGCATCCTAACATCCAGTGTTACAGCGCTTCATGTAGATCGATGAAGCCAATGTTTCCAAAAAAAAGTCACTTGCAAAATCATAAGAGTTTGTAAACCAACCCAAATAATCATAAATCATAATAGGAAATGACATGATAAGCCAATCATCCCATCAGTTGATTTAAATGAATCAAGTCGACAAATAATATCCCCTGTTTCCTCGTGTACCTCGTCAACATTCATGGCACTTGCAAAATTACTATTGATTAGCCTGAAATGGCAGTTTAACTAACAAAAAACATCATTTCTGCATTAATTTACAGGAAACCTATACTACACAGATAAATCAGATGAAATCTAGTTGACCTCATCAGAAATTTTAAGCTGAGAAGTAACCAACTAGACTCTGAATGACACCCATCACTTCCACTCTTTTCTTTTCTAGCCAGTAACAAACCAGAGAAATTCCATTGCCCTCCCCAAAAGGCAAGCATTTTGGAAAATGCAATAAAAATTCATACTAAAGAAGCATTCTTCTCTTCCAGGTACATTTCAGGCACACTGTGCTGTGAAAGAATCTTGCTTTCAGTGTCACAACTGCAGCTATAATGTTATACCTCCACCATCTGACATAAGAGATGCAGCTGCAGCTGCTGCAGTGGGAACAACCCCCGTTGAAACACTGGTTTTGATAAGTGCAATAGCCTGCACAATAAATTAAAACTCAGCAAGATACTGATTGAAACCCATCAAATCATGGCATCTTTCACTCTTTTAGTTTCCCTCCCTTCTCAACCTTTGGTAAAAGAGAACAGAATTCACTAATAAAGATTATAGAACCTACAAAGAAAAAGCAAATAACAACAATGACATGAAATAACTGTGTCATATATCCCCCCAAAATGATGTTCCTTTTGGAATAACATGTGTCAAGAAAACTTATCGGGCAAGGTACTTGCAAAATGATGACACTGCTGTAACAACTTGAGAATAATTTCAGATGTCACCGGGGCTGTCACTTCAACCAGATGTATCCCAGGATTGACTGGCACAGCCTCATGAGTTGCATGTAATTTAAGCATTTTATTAATGGAGGACACTGTAACAGACATTGAAGCACCCCTTTGGAAATGGAAGGCAAGTCCAACTCTCAGCAACACATGATCCAGTTTATATCCAAAAGCATAAAACATGCATGGTACATTCTTGCTTGCTTTGCTCTCCACCATAGTCCTTGCCAGAACTGAAATTTGCTCAGCCCTAGAACCCCTCCCTGCACCTCAAAACATGCTTAAGAGTCCTACAACATAGAATATTCCAAGAAGAGATTGCAAAGTAACACTATCAAACTCAAACCATTATGGAAACAACTTCATACCTTACCAAGTAGGTACAGGCTGCTCAAGATCACAAAAGAGCTGAACCTCTGATGTTATATGTCCTGGAAACAGAAATGTGGACAACAAAACCACAATAAACTTTATTGAATATGCACAAAAAATGAATCAGAAGAGGCCGTGAAGAATCACAAAAGTGTAATTCTTCAATGGCTAGAAAGAAGATACATCATATGTGCATTGAATTTTTCAGTTTGTAAGGTGCTATGATGTTTCTGCTATATGCAAAGAATGACAGGTGCTTACAAGCACAAAAGATCAAAAAGTTCTAATCAAAGGCAAAACAGCAGGCAAGTAAATAATGCTTGTGACAGGCCAAAAGAAATAATAAAGCAAAGAGCAGGACAATACCACAGTCAAATCATAGCAATAAAATAGCAGATTTTACAAGTCAAAATAATTTTAACCATTTCAACTGGGAATAAATGCGATTAAAAACTTGTGTAGAGCATGATAATATAGGCTTAACAATGTTCGGACTACTTTTGAGAAATAACCCATGAATCCTCAAGTGTTGTTTGTGAACACCACAAAGACCTTGAAGAAGAACCTCAAGAGCCTCAACATGCTGCAAGACGCATAAAAATGTAAAGTAGGCAAAACACAAGAAACTCTATGCACCTTTCCTTTTCACTTTCCACAATTTCCAAATACTAAGAGAAACTGCATATTCACAGAAAAATTGTTTAAAGAATAGTGCATGTAGACTAGAAAAATACAAGCATAGCATTGTTAGTAACACTTTGACATCAATCATGTGCTACTCAATAAGAATACATATTGAACATGGAAAAGAAGTGAAAAAGAAAAAAATCAGACTACTGCCTTGGTTTTGGGTAAAAAACACATCAGTTGAATTTTTATCTGGGGGTAAAGTTTCATCTTTGAGACACAATAAATAGTCAAAATGAGAAAGGACAAACAAAACAGCAATTAGCCAAGCACACATCCACAAACACAGACAAGAAACATCAAACACTTAAGTGCACAGATGGATCAGATTCCTGGCTTGAATTCTCTTAAGAGAAAGATCGCTCAGTTTATTCAGCTTCGATCATTTGGGGAAATAATCATCACTTC
>CM038598.1:5007771-5082600 GCA_021533255.1 Ceriops tagal | reverse complement strand
GCTTCGATCATTTGGGGAAATAATCATCACTTCCATCACTAACACACACAGTACTCATCTTTAAATAAGTCCAGTTGAAAAAAAGTAACATGGCATAATCATAAATATGCAAATACATAAGCCCAAAAACACAGATTAAAATGAAAAACATTTATCTAGGGTCACACAAAGATATTAAACAATAACTATTCAAAAACTAGTATTGATCAAAAAATGATGGATCAGGTTCCTGGCTTGGATTCTCTAAAGAGAAAGGTCGCTCAGTTTGTTCAGCTTCGATCATTTGGGGAAGTAATCATCACCTCCATCTTTATAACATTTATTAGAAATCCTTATATTAATCTACAACTTGTCATAGTGAGGCTAAAAATGTAACATCAATTTGTACCGTGCAAAGGCACAAAATACAAAGGAAATTACATACAATAAAACAAAAATGGAAAATAAAAGACAAAGGCCATTGAAGAGACAGGAAAAATGACAGGATCAGATTCCTAACTGGGATTTCCCAAAGAAAAATGTCCCACAGGTCGTTCAGAATTAATAATTTGGGGAAATAACCAACATTTCCACCATCAAACCCCCAAATCTTGAAATTTTCATAGCTAATCTTAACAACCACAAGAAGAAAAACTATAATTGTGTCAAAGTAACAGGCTAACCTATGTACATGTATTTACTTAAACATACATTCAAGTGCTACAAGAAAATTAACTGCCCGACGGAAAACTTCCGCCAAATTTCTTAAAAACAGATAGAAAATGACCAAAAAGAAAAAGAACAAAGAAAAGGGCTGCTTATCAACATCTACCCGTGTCTCAATAATTCCCTGAATGCATTCCATTGTTGTTTCGAATATTCCAAAAGCCACTGCATCACAACGTGAATCAATAAATTGCACCCTTAAACATATTTCATCTCAGGAATATAATGAAAAACAAAAGTACACAAAAAGAATGAAATGCAAGATTTTTTTTTTAAAAAAAAGGAGTTTTGAATTAAAAGATGAAAACAAACTGGAAAGAGAGGATCATTGGGTGGGGTGTGTGTTTCTCTCAGACAAATGCCTCGATTCGTCGTCAGAAACATTTGAATGGAATTATAGATCGGACTCGTCATCTTTTTGGATCATCACAGAGAAACAACCAACCCCTCCCCACCCCCCCCCATCCCAACAATTTATATTCACATACAATCAGAAAACCAAAAAGCCAAAAGCATAACCCATAACCACCAAAAAAAAAAAAAAATACACATACACACTTAAAGGAGAGCTTGAAAGTGCAAACATGAAAGAAAAAAATTGCCCCAGGAAACAGAGACTGTGACAGGAATGAGAGCGGGTGGGTTCGTCCTCTTATAGGCAGGCTAAGCGGCGGTGTAAGTAAAGTAGGGTTGTAGATAATTACCGAAATACCGAATGTGCCCATGGGGCCCTGGGTTTAGGGTTTTTCCCCGGTATTGTGCGGAGCCGCCTTGCCTATTTCCACGTGGAATATCTCGGTATCCAATGATAATTCGCCGCGTCAAGTGCAAAGCCACCATAGTCAGTGCCATCGGTTATTGGCCCACTTGGTCTAATTTAAGTGAACGGGGCTCTTTCGAAGTGAGAAAGCCCAACTGCTAGTTTGTTTAAAAGCTTTAGTGAACGGGCGGCCTAAACCGAAAAACAGAGATAACCGGAACCGAACCAATTGAGGCAATCAGGCTTGAGATTTTCAAAGCGCACACAATTTCCGGTTTGGTTATGAAAATTACTCAAAACCGAATCAACCCAATCCAAATTATGAATAGTTAGAGACAACATGCATCTGAAATGCCAATATAATTTATCCATCCTTTTATTAGGGGGGGGTATTGGTGCATTGGATTGAGCAATTTAAAATAAATTTTATACATCCAAATCGCCTCCAGCGGATTGCATAATTTTCAATCAAACGTCCAAAACATAAATCTCACCAAATTGCCCCAAACTATCGCGTCTGTTGTGAATCAATTGCAGACATTTTAGAGCGGTTCACCCTTTTATTTTGCTCCAAGAAGAGCTGCACATAAATGCTGTGGCAAACCCCTAAAGATGGTTTTGTAATATGTTAAAGAAGGTCTCACAAACTGCTTGACAGCAACATCGTTGTCAATAGACTAGCCAGTGAAAATCCATCAACCATGACATTCATTCATTTTTTGTTGATTATTGCTATTAAAACGAACTTTTTTTTTTTGTCATTTTAATTTTATTTATAACGATAAATATTTACCTTTATTTTTTTGTTTTGTTAGTATCATACACTTATTTGAGATGTTTATGAACAAGTCACAAACGCAATTCATTATTAATTGGTGTAAAGCATATAGAGCCATGAGGAGCCCCCCTAACAGTTAAATTCTCGAGTTCTAAAAGGTAACATTATATAGAACAGGACGAGAATCCTATATATAGGTACGACTGAAGATCCTTTTGTGTGATTATGGCTTAATGGAGCTACTAACCACCAAATTAATGAAAATAAATATAAAAAAAAAAAGACAGAGAGAGAGAGAGAGAGAGAGAGAGAGAGAGAGAGAGAAATCATTCGCTGCTTAAATTAATTTGTCGATGCGACTCACATGTTAACAGCTTTGACGAGGGCAAGAATATATTCAACGAAGGGAGATCAATTACTGTACACACCAGCCCCAGCAGGAGACAACAGTAGAAAACTGTTATTCTTATGTGAATTCCCATATCCATATATGACGTATATGTATCCCTTGCACATGCAATGAACCCGATGTTGATCATGATCGCTCTCCTGTGGCATCAGGCCACTGAAAAGCAGCCTTCTTGTATTGCGTGACAGATCCCAACAAAGTTATGGAGGCATCTTTGGTCAATTTGACATGCCACATGAGACCGAGCTAACTGGCTGATGGGCCATGTAATGTAATTGATCCCAAGATGAAAACCCAAAAAGCTCGGAGCATACACTGGACGCACCACCCTAAGAGGATGAGGGGCGTTTACATCTAGCGGTCTACTAAAAACAAAAGCGAGAACAAAATGACTCAATAATATAAGTCTGTTACGACTTACAACTTCTGAACAGTAAGTTTCGAAGTGTACAATTATGGTGAGAAAGTTCTGAGCCTATAAAAGAATCCTGGGGAAAACCCTCTTACTTAATCAAAATTTTGAAAGAGGGTAATTATGATCCAAGGTACACATCACCGGACCCGTTAATTGAAGATCAAACGCATATATGTGTCCGATTATAAATCTATTAAGGGTTATAAAAATGGTCACCACAGCGACATTTCCAGCCGAGTGGCTTGTAATTTGAGTTCTTGTTATTGCCTGTTACAAACGGGTCAGAAAACTCAATGGAATCAGTCGAACCTGGTTGGACTTCGCTGTGACTCGGTATGGTAGGGACTTGAACTGCCATGCATGGAAGGCAGCTATTGCATTTGTTGTGGCAACTCGGTGGGGTTGATCCCAGCCTTGTTTTCTCCTCAGATAACGAAACCTACACCAACACAAAACACAAAGAAAATCCCATTTGCACAACTGCACCATTCATTCGTCAAATCCGAGAGAGAGAGAGGCTTAAGGGCATACCTGGGGAGAAGCGATTGGTTGTTGGTTTTGCTTAGAGCAAGAGATTGGGGAGACAAGAAGATGTACCAGTACAACTGAAATTAGACACGAGAGTTGAGGACTCATTAATGTATTCATCAAATATTAAGCCCTTTCATGTCACCATGAAGTCCTAAATTAGCAATGAAACAAACTGGCTAAGCAAGCACGATGACTAGTTCGAAATGGTTCAAACTTAGTCGTCAGTGATGTTCTGCTGCAGCAACAGGCAACCAATACAGTTACTTAAGCAAGAGAGAGAGAGAGAGAGAGTGTGTGTGTGATAAATGTTTACTACGAATTTTTTAATTTCATGGGCAAAAGTAAAGGTAGCGGATAGGGAAGCATGCATAAATAGTGCTAGTTCGGCCACTATCCATTCTTAGAGAAAGGGAGAGAGAGTGTGCTGGTAGTTCACCCACCGTGCCATGAGAGAGATGTACGTATGGCAGACAAGTGAAAGGTACAACACGAAAGCAAGTTAAAAAAAAAAAAAAAAGGGAGGGAGGGGGGCGAGAATCCGCACCAGAAATGGACTCTTTTGGTACCTCCTTTTCCCTTTTAGCCTTTCTGATGCCGACACAAAAAAAAATGTTTATTATATATAAAATTTTATATATTCCGTGTAAAATTTAATGCAATATAAAATATTTTAGTTATATGTAGTATAAAGATAATTTTTGTCTATTTGAATTTACTATTTTTATTAGTTTTCCCTTTCTTATTTATTGGTTTAGTAGCATATAGATTTTTGAGTTAGACATGTTAATGATATAGTGCATTTGTTAATTTAAATACATTCATGCAATTTTTGAACGAAAATATATTTATGTATTTCATAGTTGCATATTTTTATATTCAATAATTTTTAAAAATTTCCCCAAAAACTGCATGTGTATATATAGTTTTTTTTTTTCCTATACATACGTATATGTATGATCTTACTATTAATTACACGTCTTAATAAATATCTTAAACTTATTATCAACATAATTCTTCTAAAGCAATTCCTGCCGTATTATTTAACATTTCTCTACATTTTTGTGTACATTTAATGGCCATTTTAGTAGCTTTGCAGAGAGCTGAGGGACTGTCTGTCTTGTTTCATCTGGAATGGTGACATAATTGAAAAGTGAACAGTGGTTCAATGCAGGCTTTATTGAAGGCAATCTCACTTTTCTTTGTTTCAGTGGTCAGATCTCAGAATGTGTACATGGAAGAGACATCAATGCGATCGGCATTCTATTTGAATATAAGTAATTAATTGGACATTGGAATATCTACATCTTTTTTTTTCATTTGAAAAAAAAATCTTTTTTTTCTGCTTATTTGTTTTTTTTTTCTTGTTTGATATAAGTTCCTTTTGCTTGTTTGCGGCAGTGCCATTTTTTTAATGCTTTTTCATTAAATATCAGTAATCATTCAACTCATACATATATATGAAGAAACAAGATGTTTTGGCAACTAGGTTGCTTTCCTCCCCGTCCCCCCCCCCCCAAAAAAAAGGGTAGATTTCTATATTCTATTAATTAAGCTTCAATCTCTAGGTAGAAAGAAATTATTTGTTATGAATTCTCAGCTGTCTCTATAGATGATGTCCTTTGGCAATTGCATCTTGAATTTGGATTTTATATTTTTAGAAACAATTATAGTTTTTATTGAGACAAAATTCATTTTGATATTCATTGGGAAATAACTGAGTCAAAATCCATTGATATTAAAATTATATAGCTCTTATTCATTCAAAATTATATCTACAAAGTGGTATATATTACGTTCATTTAGTTGGTTGGAATACAAAATAAAGCACTTTAAATCCAGAAAGCTAGAATTATGAAGGCAAATTTGATTTTGTTCTTGTGATTGAGGGTTTACCCTCTCCATGTGCAGAGGGCCGAGTTTAGAAAATTACCTACGAGAACCGTGGTGGGAATCAATATTATAACAGTAGCTTATCATACCCCAAAAGTAGAATCAATTTTTTTTTTTTTTTTGGTTTTAGCCATTGAATGCTTAATTAGAAGGAGATTTCCTGCCATGCTGATGGCATTCTGTATGAATTGAGAGGATACATACTTATTCTTTCTGGAAGCTGTTAAAATCATGACCTGTTATTTCTCCTAACCAAAAAAAAAAAAAAAGATTTCTTGAAGGGTTATCATTACAATGTTCTTCCTTTTGCCGTATGCAAGAGGTGAAAGAATGTTACAACTTTAAAATCCAAATTCAAACATGAAATCGATAGATTGTAAATGGGCAAGAGTTATTACAAATGTTGTGTGATAACTGTAGCAAGGGGTAAGAACACCTAGGCATTAAATATTGGTCCACAACTTGGTCCTCGTTTTGGATAGACAACTCCTCGGTTCTTAAAAATTAAAGAAATTAAAGACCTTAAAGTCACACTCACACCATTGTTGGCTGATGACATCAACCCAACCAAGTTCTGCATTCATTTGTGCTATTTTGCCCTCTTCGTTTTTTTTTTTATTTATTTATGTATGCGCACAATATGCTTAAGTCCTTTTTCTTTTATTTTATTTTTTATTAAAGTCCCTCCATAACGCATTGATAAAATTTCCTTGAAAAAGTTTGCATCAAGTAATTTTGATACTTGCATGTTACTTGAATAGATTCAGGGAAGGAAAATGCATTACATAACAGGTGTCCTTAACAGTGATTATGTATCATGAGATGTAAGTTTGCTAGAAAAGAAAACGTATATTTTTTTCACGTACGCGATACAATCATTTCAAAAGTATGTTACATCACCTTATACCTCTTATTCCATTTGTTGTGCTAATACCAACTTATAATTCAAGTCTTGAAACTTAGAAGTTGTCGTGGGATTTCCTTTCGCAAATGTGGCTCAAGTAACTCCACCACAAACCCTCCGATCTAGGACACATCGTTCCGATCCCTTTAAATTTTGCACATCCCCGTGCTACTTTAGTTAGCGAGTACTACTTTAGTTAGCGATCGGCACAGCAGTAAAGAACCTTTGTACATGCACTCATCGATTGTCTGAAATTTAACTCTGATACCAACTGATAAGGAATTAGACTCTAATTTCACCACAAAAAATAGTTTAAGAATGGAAGATTAACCCAACCCTTATAAATAGTCTAAAAATACACTCAGAAATTAATGTGAGTCACATCAATTATATTCTTTATACAATAAGATCAAAATAAATTATCCTATCTTATCCTGTAATATCCTAACTTGTATCGTGTATCATATGCACTCTAAATACCGCAAAGAGTCGCATACAGGCCTTCATCAAATCTGTCACTTGATTTTTAGTTGAATATCAAATGAAATTTAGAATGTTGATTAACACAATATGCATACATTTTTAATTTTTCTTAAAAAAATATTTTTTTATTGCAAAATTCAATCTTTCAAAAGAATTTATTTTTTAAAAAAATAAAAAAAAAAACTTTATTTTTCACATTTGAAAAATTATAAAAGAAGAATATTTCAATTATTCTTGGGAATAAAATTTTTTGAGAAATTGAATTTAGCCATTAAAAATATATTTTAAAAAAATTTTAAAATAGCAATACTTACCAACATGTTATATTAGACAATATTTTGAATCTTACGTAATGTTTGATTGAAATTCACATAGCAAACATAGCAAACTTAACGAAAAAAAAAAAAGAGTAGAGGGCGTTTTTAATTAACAGTAATAATGTGACGAGCAATTTAAAAAAGAAGAAGAAGAAGAAGAAAAAAAAAAATCTAAATCAAAGGAAACAATTCTTAGTTTAAGCGATGGGTAATACAAAGCCTGTCTGCCATCCTTTGTTTGTCTTTTCAATGTTTCTTAATTTATTACTGTCGTTTTAATGAGCTTGAGAGTGACAATGGGATTAATTAGCCAACGTAAACCAATTTTAATAGAAGGGAACCCAATCCCATTGACCCTAACAAACACAAAATATTCTGTATTATGTAAGTAATATTTTATACATGTAAAAGATGGATAACAAATTAGTAAAAAATTGCAAAAATTTTTTATATATTGTATAAAATATTTTGAGTATAGTAAAAAATACATTGTATATTATATAAATTATTTTATATTTATTTATATTCATAAGGTCGTATGTTTATATAGTCGTTTTCTTAATAAAAATAAACGCAAGAGAGGGTAGTTATAAAGACCAAGAAAACCTTTGCATTCATTGAAAAAATTGAGAAGGGACAGAAAGAGAAGTGGATTAGTGAATAATTCTGATGGAAAAAGTTTTTATAACACAGCAATCAATTTGAGTGAGATTATACATTAAATTATTATTATTATTAATTTTATATTTTAATTTTTAATATATAATTATAATTAATAATATATATATATATATATAGAGAGAGAGAGAGAGAGAGAGAGAGAGAACGATTACTATAATTCAATATAACTCGTTTTTTGGGATGACTCGTGCTCGAGTCAAATTGGGCTTTTTTTAATACGAAGTTTTCCAATCAATGATTCCATTACTTTTTAACAAAATGGTTACACGTGGTTGGTGATTTCGAAGTTAATATTATTTAATTTTATTTTAAAGAATCATAAATATAAATAAATAAATTATTTATTATTTTTAAAATAAATTATTAAAATTATTAATTTTTTTTATTTTTATTTATATCTTTATAATTTATATTCACCTAATGCTGCTAATAGATTCTTATGTCTAAGTAGTACCCATAAGATTTTAACTAGTACCGCAGATGGGTACTTCAGACGCAATGTAATTGGATTAGGCCACCGTTTCCAGGCTAAGAAAAATGGTTCATGGCTTTTTTGGAAGGGTGCTGGCAGCGGTGCGTTACGTCAATAGGCTCCACTCACAGGCACGATAATGCAATAATGGACAATTGATGATGCTTTCTTGTCTACCGTGCCCACCCTTTATTTCCCTAGAAGTTGACACCTGTCTCTCTCTTCCTCTCTCCCTCTTTTCACCAATGCTATCATGCAGTCAAATGTGCAGGTCAGGAGGAAGGAAGACCAGGTGTTTTTGTTGTGAAATTCTCGTGATTTACTATTCTTTCTCTTTTTAACATAGGGATTGATAGAAATTCTGTTCTTCAGTAAGGGAAAGAAAGCAAGAACAGAAGCTCACACACAGACAAATCAAAGGCCGAAGAAAACAGAGGAAGACTATCTTGGCAGATTATTGAACTTTAAAAATATCATTGCTTTGTATTTCATAATGCTCCCTTAAAAGTTAGATTTGTACAATGGTATAGTTATCAAGGAAAGACATGTTTTTAATTTTTATTTGTTCACTTATTTAATTAAATTAATAATCTCAGCTTTTCATACTTGCTCTCGTTAACAAGTTGCTTGACATCACTTTTTACAGCAAAAAACACTTGCACAAGGATTGTATTCTATGTCCATAGATTACTCTAATTAAACATCAATTACAATCTAACAAAGCATTAAAATGTAGTTAAAAGACTAAAAGTAACAACAACAAGAGGACATTGGAACTACTTTAGCTTCTTTTTCTTCCTTCTCTGCAGCCTAGCTCTTTCTCTGCAAGTTAATTTGCTTTTTATTCAAGGCAACAAGATTAACTTTGAACGGAATGAAATGAGGTTTGCTGAAATTCCCCAGTTTTATAAACTAGCTTTACTTCCCCTTTTGCTTGACCTTCACAAATGAAATAATATTTGATTTTTAAATAGTTAGTCTTTTCATAAAATATGAAATTTTTAGAGATGGTTATTACAACTTAATTGTTTACATTAATTTCAATAGGCATAACTTGTTCATGTCTTAAATCTTTCAAGATTTTCTTCAACTAGATGGTTTTGATTGATTAATGTAGCTACTAAAATGTATTTAACTTCAGTAGTTGACCATGCTACAACCTCCTATTTCTTTAAACTCTAAGAAAGAGCACCCGAGCCCAAAGTGAACAAGTGACCTAAGGTGCTTTCATATTTTTATGAGATTCACCTTAGTTACTATTTGAAAAACCATGTAGTCTTATCTAAACTCTTTTCACATACCATACTCCAAAGTCAAGTGACCCTTTACATACCTTATGACTCTTTTCATTGTTTTAAAGTGAATCTCACTTGGTTTTTATATAAATATGGAGAGAAGATTGGTGGCTTGCATTATACCAAGCCTTGTTAATAAGTATAGCAAGCACCTGATCATGTTCTTATATAAACTACTATTAGATCTTTTGGCATTATCCTCTTTAGACAGTTTTTCATTTATCATCAAAGGAGTTGACTTTATAATTGAGCAATATAAAGTTTTTTAGAATTCTAGCAACATAATTCCTTTAACCAATAAAGATACCATTGTCTGACTACAAGATTTTCATTCTAAGGAAGTAAGACATCTCTCTAAGGTCTATTATTTGAAAGACCTTATAGAGATCATGTTTGAAATCATCAATTAATTCATTATTCTCGCAAGTTATTGGCAAATCATCCACATATATAGTTACAATGATCAAATCAATAAGAATAACTTTAATATATAATGTAGATTCACTTTTTCTTTTTTACTTATTTTTTGCATCTTAGATTAAGACTTGCTCTAGTTATAAGTTACTTACTTATCAAATTTAACATTTTTACTAATGAATATTTTTCTAGTCTTTAAGTTATGGATCTTATAAACTATAACATTTAAGTTATAACTAATAAAAATTTCTGGTTTTGATCTATGATTTAACTTATCTCTTTTAACATATGGAATTAAGCTATAACAAACACAACTAAATATGTTTAGATGTCGTAATGAAGGTTTGTAACCAAACTAAGGCTCATAAGGGGTTCTCATTTTTAAGGCTTTAATGGAAAGCCTATTTTACATATAGATTGTTTTATTGATAGCTTTTGCCTAGAATTTTTTAGGTGAGGCTTTCTTAAATACCAAACATCTAGACATTCCCATAATTGTCCTATTCTTTCTCTCAAAGACATCATTTTACTGAGTAACATAAGTGGTTGTTAAATGATGATAATCATTAAAGTCTATGCAAAACCTATTAAGCCTATTAAAGGTATATCATGTCCCATTATCTAATCTAAGCATTTTGATTTGATAGTCAGATTGATTCTTAATCCATATTTTAAACTTATTAGATGTATTAGACATATTAGATTTGCGATAAAGAAAATAAACTTAACATATCCCAATCAAATCTTTAATAAACAAAAGGAAGTATTTGTTATTACTAAGAGATGAATAACTTGTGGAATTATATACATTTATATGTACTAATTGAAGTTTCTTGATTACTCTTTAAGTTTGGTTTGTTGGAAAAGGTTGCTTAAATGACTTTTTATATTAACAAACTTTATACACCAAGGTATTTTTAATTATCATAAGCATACCAAAAGCTAATTACTATTAATGCTAAAGATTTATAAAGGCATAATTGCAATGGTCTAACCTCCTATGCCATAAACTTGACTCATTATAGGTATAAACATATGCAACATGGACATGATTTTCAGTTTATTGTGAAGTTTTTATTTTTCGTTTCAATAACAATTATCTTATTACTAGAGGAATCTAGGATCTTGCATAATTTATCTTTAAACAATAATTTATAATTTTTTTAGCAATTATCCCATACTTAGTAAACTTTGGTTTATATATGATAAATGAAGAGCATTAGAGATAGTTCTAGTACTTGATGAAATCTTCACTAATATAAGGCCTTTTCCTTTCACTTATATGTACTTATCATTCTTAATCACCACTTTAGATGAATAATTGAAGTCAGTGGCCTTATACTTATCAATATTATTTGTCATATAGTGTGTACAATCACTATTTATTAGTCAAGCTTTTATCTTTCCATCAGTTGCATTATAAGTGGCCATAAATAGATAGTCCTCTTGTCGTTAATCTCCAATAACTTAAACTTGTTATGAAGTATACTATTAAACTCCTTTATTTTACAAATCTTTGACATATGTCTTTGCTTTTTGTAGATTTTACTTTGTATACTTAGCTTGAACCAATAGTATCTATTTGAATATCTAATCCTTTTACAATACTTGCAAGGTGGGTAATTCTTTTCCTTATTCTCCTTCTTCTTATTACTTTCTCTATCTCTCTTCTCTTTATCTTTCTTCTCACATATAGAATTTTTGACTCTTGTTTCTTGTTTTTCTTTGCCTTTAACTGACATTGTAGTTTCATTGGCATCACTATGTTTGATAGCCCTTTTTAACTTAAGAACTTGTACGGCATTTATGAATTCTACCAAGGTAAAATTGCTTAAATATTTAGAGTCATCTAATAAAGATATCTTGGATTTATACTTTTTAAGCAAGCATATTAGTACGTTTTTCATTATCTTTTGATTAGTTGGCTCATCCCCTAACAATCTAATTGCATTGATAGTTTTTATATATTTATCTACAAATTACTTTACTGATTTAGTGGCTTTTATCTTCAAAGGTTTAAATTCTTTCCTCAGATTTAAGACTCAAATACTTTTAGTCTTATCACTGCCATAAATTCCTCTTTAAATTTGTTATAAGCTTTTTTAACTCCTTCATATGATATAATTCTAAGAAATATAGCATTTATTACACCAAAATGTATACAAGTGAGAACCTCATACACCTTTACTGTTTCTTAACTAAAATACTAAAATTAGGTCATTATTAGGTTATTAGGGAAAAGTGTCACTTGATCTTCATTTTCAATTATCTTCCAGAGATTTAATAATTTTTGGTAAGTCTTTATCTTAATTACCTAAATTAGGTAGTTAAGGTTGGATAAGAGGTAAAGGTCATTCCATCTCTCTCAAGGTGTTTATGGTGTTATAATAGGGTTTCTTTCTTGGTTTTTCCTAATATGAGCCTTAATCACAAGCCTTTAAGATCCTTTATATGCTTTGATACCACTATTGTCTAATAAGGCAAAGAAAGAATATAAGTATGCACATAACATGCCGAATGTAAAAAAAGATAGAGGAAGACTATTTTGGCAAATTAAAGGATTTCACTTATTTAAGGAAGCTAATCTTTCAACTTTTCATACCTAATCCTATTAACAAGTTGCTTGACATCACTTTTTATTGCAAAAGGCACTTACACAAGAACTATCTTTTATATCCTTCATAAATTACTTTAACTAAACATTAATTGAAATCTAAGTATTACAATGTAACTAAAGACTTATAGCAACAACAAAAGGATATTAGCATTGTTTAAGCTTCTTTATATTCCTCCCCTGCAATCTTATTCTCTCTTTGCAATTTATTTTTTGTTCAAGGCAACAAGATTGAGCTTGAACAAAAAGAAATTAGTTTTATTGATAATTACTAACCTAAGTAGCTTAAGCCATTAAACCCCATTAATAATAAATAAAAATTGATATTAATAATATCATTGTAATTTTTAAACTTATTAATATCAAAATCAAGTAAGAGAAAATTTGTTTGGATCTAATAATATTTAAGTGATTGATTTTTTGCAAAAAACATTAAATGAAGACGTGAATGAGTGACTTGCAATTTTAGTTTACGAATGTGATAACTTCCATATGATACACATTTAATTTTTTATTTGAAAAAATAGGCCTAAGTAAACCACATTACTTGTAAAATAAAAAAAAGTTTTGAACTACCTACAAAAAGAGAAATAAGAAAAGAGTATAAAACATACAAAAGGAGAAAACAAAAAGTGAGTGTTTTAAAATGACTTTGCTCATCTTAAGCAATAATTTTTAGACATTACTACAAGTTTTATACCCTTTGCATTTGTCATATTATAAAGCGCAAGATGACTGAATACAATTTCAAAAGCTAAAAAAAAAATGGAATCTAATCTAAAAACTTTTAATAAAGGGTAATGTTGTAAATAATAAAGCAAGAAAGAGTCAAAGAAAAATTGCAAAGACAGCTAGAACACAATATGACTTTAGTCCTAATAAATTGTATAAACATAATGAGTTCCATTAAAGCATACGAAAATCATGGATAAAATGAAAAATTGCAATCATAACTCTCAATTAATCATGTGATTGATTGTAACTAATGACATACTGTCCACTATTTATGACAAAATAAATTAAAAAAAAAAGTGATTTTTTTATTATATTGTTTTGTATTTTCTAACATATAGATAAAGGCCCCATTTATAGAGTTTATAGATATAAGAATAAAAGGAAAGTAATTATGTATAATATTTGACAAGATATGTAATTTTATTTTTGATAACACAAATATTTGACAAAATATGCAATCCTAATTTTGGCAACACAATATTTAACAATCACCCACCTCAAACTCAAGATGGTGAGATAAAACCTATCTTGAGTTTGTTAATTAGTTCATTGAATCGAGTTAGCAGTTGAGCTTTGGTGAAAATGTTAACTATTTGATAATGAGATGATACTAAGACAAAAGAGATAATCCTTTATTGAAAATGATGATAAATAAAATGACAATCATTCTTAATATGTTTGCTTCACTCATGAAATACATCATTATAAGCAATATGAATAACACTATGATTATCACAATAAATAGTTATGGCTAATGACTATTTGATTTTTATATCCTATAATAACTAATGTAACCATAGGAGTTTAAAAGTAATGTCAGCAAGTGCTCAATATTTGGCTTTAGTATTGAAATAAGTTACAATTGTTTGTTTCTTACTTCTTTATAAAATAAGAGAATCACCAAGAAAGAAGCAAAACCCAGTAGTAGAGCATCAATTAATAGGATCGTTAACCTTGTCATCATTAGAGTATACACAAAGCTCCAAAGAGGATGACGAGGAAAGATGGATGCTATGAGATAAAGTGCCTTTGACATAGCGTAAAATACGAAGTATTATAGCATAATGAGTAGTGTGAGAAGTTGTCATAAACTGACTCATAACATGAATGACACAAGCTATGTCTGAATAAGTAACTGTAAGATATCCCAAACTATCCACAAGTCACTGATACAAAGTAAGATCATTCAGAGATTAGTCATTTGTTAGAATATGATGAATATCACTCTCCATTAGGGTGAAAGCAATTTTACTATTAGTTAAACCTATGTAAGATAAAAGATCAGTAACATATTTTGTTTGAAAGTGATAATAGCTAAAATTTTCAAAAAGGACTTCTAAGACTACAAATAGGCTAAATGTCGTAAGTCTTTTATTTCAAAATATTGACTGAGGTACCATTTTAATTTTATAATACCATTAAAATCATCATAAAAAATAATCATATTATCTACATAGAGTAATAAGAGCACATAACATCTATTTGTATAGCAAACAAATAAAGCATTATCATAATGACCAGAGAAAAAGTCAAATTATTGAATAACAAAGTTAAATTTGGCAAACCAAGCTCAAAGGGTTTGTTTGAAGCCATAAAGAACCCTTTTAAGGTGACAAAATACGTGAAAGATTTTCATAACTTGAGGGTGAGTGCATAGTTCTTCATAAAGGTATGAATTGAGAAAGACATTATTGACATCTATATGAAATAGTTGCCAATTCTCAGTGGCAGCAACAGTTATATGAATGTGAATTGAAATAAGTCAAGCCACGTAAGCAAAGGTTTCCTTATAATCAATATTATACTATTGAATAAATGCCTTATCAACAAATCGAGCTTTAGAACATTTAACTGTGCCATCTACTTTTGTCTTGATCTTATCTATCAATAGGGTAGCCACAGACCCTTCCAAAAATCGAGGCTATGAAGAATTGGCCAGTCCCAACGTCTGTTAAAGGTTTGACTGAGTTTCTTGGACTGACAGGTTATTATAGCAAGTTTGTTAAAAAACTATGGTATTCTTAGTCGACCCCTTACTGAGCTTCAAAAAGACAGCTTCCGCGGGAGTCGAGGCACAGTTGCTTTTGAGGAACTTGAAAACGCCGTGTGCCATGTCCTGTCTTGGCCCTTCGATTTCAACAAACCATTTGTTCTAAAACAGGCGCTTGCAATGCTGGGATGGGCTGTTTTGATGTAGGATGGGCACCCACTGGTACATTTGAGTAAGCCATTCAATTCAAGAGTCAAAGGATTGACGATTACCAAGTGGTGCCATTATTCTGAAGGACAGCAGTTCATAATCAAAACAAATCATTAAAGCATCAAGCATATCTTGCAGTAGAGGCTTCATACATATGTCGGCAAAAGGGAATGACGAATTTTCTTGGCTTGGATTGTGCAATATTTTACATGAAGAGCTTTGAAAATAAAGCCACGTAGGCTTTGTCACATCAAAGGGAAGGCCAGTGCTATGCTCTCACTACAATCGTGCCACTGCAGAGGGAGGAAATTCAAGCCAATTTTAAAGGTAATGAACTGGTGCCTGAGCTAATTCGAGTTGCCACAGGACCAGCATCTGATGATTCAAAATATAGTTAAGTGCATTGTATCTTAAGGCAAGCAAATTAATCAGAGCTATGCACGATTCGCCGTAGGAAGGTATTCAGGAGTTTGAACGACCTAAGCAAAGCTTAAGCAATGTTTCCTACCGGCCAAGCTTGAAGAAATCTGTCCAGCAATGTGTAAATGCAAGTGAAATCTGCCGTTACTGTAAGACAAAGACTGTTCTATATCCAGGTTTGCTGCATCTGCTCCCTATCCCTGAGCAAGCATGACAGCATAACAGGATGGATTTCATTGAAGGATTACCATCTTCGGAAGCATCAAATGTGATCTAGGCTATTGTTGATGGTTTTAACAAATCGGTGCATTTTCTAGGACTCAGCTATCCTTTCACGGCACCTATGCTGGCCAAGATATACATGGAGCAGATTTTCAGGTAACATGGTCTGCCCCAAACGATTGTGACTGATAGGGATAAGATTTTCATGAGCCAATTTTGGGAAGAACTTTTCAAGTTAGAAGATACGGCCCTGCATAAGATTTAGCATGCCTCCCTTAAATGGACGACCGACAGAGCATCTTAAATGTTCCGTGAAAAGTTATTCACGATGCACGTGCTTCAAGCAACCTTGTCAACGGTACAAATGGTTGCCACTAGCGTAATGGTACAACTCCACTCACCACGCATCCCTTGATATGACGTTGTACGAAGCCCTATGCGTATACTCAGCCCACAATTGGTCGTACTTCCAACTTCTAGCACTAAGGGGGCTATGTTGGTGAAATTTCTGCAGGTACGGATAGGTGCTCCCTTCCTTTCTCAAAGAACAGTTACAGTGCTCCCAACAACGAATGAAATGTCAAGCTGATCGCTAGAAGCCTAAGAGGTACTTTGAAGTTAGGGATTAGGTATCTCTTAAACTACTACAGCCCTACATTCAGACAATGGTGGCAGTAAGGAGCAATATGGAGCTAGCCTTTAAGTTCTATGGGCCATTTCAGGTGATCGAAAAGAAATAGGATCAGTTGCTTACAAGCTCTAAATCTCACCTGGAAGTGCAATTCACCTCATATTCCCTGTTTCCCTCTTAAAGACGTCCATTGACCATCAGACTGTAGTCTCCCGGCAGCTGCCGGTGGTAATGGATGATGGACAATTCAAAGCGGAACCACAGACACCGTTGCAGCGAAGTATGGTCAAGAAAGGGAATGTGGCAACAACGCAATTTTAGCCTCATTCAATCTCAGTTTCCGGAGTTTGATTTCTATTCTCATCCTTGAGGACAAGGATTCTGGGAGACGGGGAAGTTATTAGGACCAAGTTAGTTGAACAGACTCAAGTTTGTGGAAAAGCCCAAAAGTAAGAGCAACAGATGGGAGCAAAGCAGCAAAGGCAACTACCTTGGATGCCAAGTTTACTATTTTAGTTATATTTTCCTTTAATTAATGCAATGAGGAATGTCTAGATTCCTTAATCTTCTAACAGTGGTGGGAGAGTTAGTTATGGAATTGTAATCTGACTCAATTCAATAAAATTTCGATCTCAACTCTGTTCTTCCTTCTCTCTTTTTCCCTGTTCTTCAATCTTGCTGTCGTCTTCTTATTTTCTTCTCCTCCTGATGCGGGAATCCCCAAAAGACGTAGCTTAGGGACCCAACACACACAAGGAATCAAAGAACATCCAGGAAAGTTAAATCAGAATTTAATATCACAAACCCTAAACCCACCCTTCAAAGAACACGAACCTAAAACATTCAAGAAGGATATGGACGCCACACTCCAGAAAAGAAAGGAATTGGGAGTGATAAGTCGCTGGGAACGCCACAAGAAGAAATACCTCTTGATAAGTTCCTTATTCCTTAAAAGAACCGAGAGGAAAAAAAACTCTTGCTTTCTATTTCACTCAACATTGTCTGCTGCTCCAGAACTTACCAGGGGTACCTATTTATAGGTTAAGATAGCAATCCTAAAGAAGTACAAATTCCTACTTAGGAGAAATCCTTATTTTGGAGGAATTCCTAATTGTGAACAAATTCCAACATAAATAATAAACTCTTATTTAAGAAGAAATACTATTACTTATTCTGATATTCTAATTATATTAATTGGGTCTGGACTCCTTATCAAACTTGAATTCGCATCATTTGAAGCTGGGTTGGCCTGAATGTTCTGAATCAGCCCATTTAGTGCTTCTTTAATCTTTTTGGCTCTAGCTCGTGTTATTGGGCCTTCTGGAATGTGCAATGGACCTCTTGCAACCATTGAAGCCTTCCACCCATCATCTCTATGGTTCTCATCATTCCCCTTCTCCTCAAAAGGATTCGTTCCCGAATCATCACCTATATTAAAAGGGGAAAGATCAGAAACGTTAAATGTTGCACTCACATTATACTCACCAGGAAGGTCCAACTTATAAGCATTGTCATTAATTCAGGCTACAACTTGAAAGGGACCATCTCCTTTGGGTTGTAGCTTCGAACGCCGTTGAGCTGGGAACCGTTCCCTGCGCATATGCACCCAAACCCAATCGCCAGGTTCAAACACCACTTTCTTTCGTCCCTTGTTGACATGGGATGCGTGTTGCTCAGTTCGTTTTTCAATATGTTGTCGTACCTTCTCATGCAATTTTTTTATCATGTCCGCCTTGTGTTCCCCATCTAAGCTGGCATACTCATTGACAGGTATAGGTACCAAATCCAAAGGAGTCAATGGATTAAAACCATATACGATTTCAAATGGAGAGTAACTAGTAGTAGAATGAACACTCCTATTATACGCAAACTCGACATGCGGTAAACAATCTTCTCATGTTTTCAAATTTGTTCGAATAATAGCACGCAAAAGAGTAGAAAGAGTTCGATTAACTACCTCAGTCTGCCCATCAGTTTGTGGATGACAAGTAGTTGAAAACAATAGTTTAGTACCTAACTTACCCTACAAAGTCTTCCAGAAGTAGCTTAAGAACTTTGTATCCCGATCTGAAACAATGCTTCGTGGCATGCCATGCAAACGTACTACTTCTCTAAAGAATAAGTCAGCCACATTGTTTGCATCATCAGTTTTATGACATGGGATGAAGTGTGCCATCTTTGAAAACCTATCAACAACAACAAATACAGAATCCCTACCCCTTTTTGTTCGGGGTAATCCTAGTACAAAGTCCATAGATAAATCAACCCAGGGATGGTTAGGTATGGGTAGAGGGGTATACAAGCCATAAGGTAAAACTTTAGATTTAGCTTGTTTGCATGTTATGCATTTTGCACATATCCTCTCAACATCTCGTTTCATTCGTGGCCAAAAGAAATGTTCATTTAGGACATCTAAGGTTTTCCTAACTCCGAAATGACCCATTAGACCACCCTCATGAGCTTCTCTTACAACCAACTCCCTCAAAGAACTCATAGGCATGCATAAACGATTTTCCCTAAATAGGAAACCCTTATGCCTATAAAACTTCTCAAAGGCTAACACCTCACATGCTCTATACACATTAGCAAAATCAGGATCATTCACATATAAATCCTTAATGTGTTCAAATCCCAATAAGTTTGCAGTAAGTGTAGAGATAAGGGTATACCTGCGAGATAATGCATCAGCTACCACATTTTCCTTACCTTTTTTATATTGGATGATGTAGGGAAAAGTCTCAATGAATTCAACCCACTTGGCATGTCTTTTGTTCAACTTTCCTTGTCCCTTCAAGTGCTTCAAAGATTCATGGTTAGTATGGATGACAAACTCTTTAGGCCAAAGGTAATGTTGCCATGTCTCCAAAGCCCGTACCAATGCATACATCTCTTTATCATAAGTAGGATAATTAAGGCTTGCTCCACTTAGCTTTTCACTAAAGTAAGCAATTGGGCGCCTTTCTTGCATCAAAACAGCTTCAATGCCAATACCTGAAGCATCACACTCAATCTCAAAAGCTTTTGCAAAGTTAGGTAAAGCAAGTAAGGGTGCAGAACTTAATTTTTCCTTGATGCAATTAAAAGTCTTGTCTTGGTCACTACCCCACCTAAAACTCATGTTCTTTTTAATAAGCTCAGTGAGTGGTGCGGCAATGGTGCTAAAGTCTTTAACAAAGCGTCTATAGAAACTAGCTAGACCATGAAAGCTACGCACGTCACTAATTGACTTAGGTGTAGGCCAATCACGAATTGCCTTAACTTTTTCCTCATCAACCTCAACACCTTTAGCACTAACAACATAGCCAAGAAATGTGATCTGATCAGTACAAAAGGAACATTTATGTAAGTTAGTATACAATTTCTCAGAACGTAAAACATTCACAACAGAACGTAAATGATCAAGATGATCTTCTAGGGTTTTACTATAGACCAAGATATCATCAAAATACACCACCACAAATCTACCAATAAATGCACGTAAAACATGATTCATTAGTCGCATAAAAGTGCTTGGTGCATTAGTGAGATCAAATGGCATAACTAGTCACTCATATAACCCATACTTAGTTTTGAAAGCTGTTTTCCACTCATCTCCCTCTCTCATCCTAATTTGATGATATCCACTTTTCAAATCAATCTTAGAAAAGACACATGACCCATGCAATTCATCTAACATGTCATCTAATCTAGGTATGGGATGACGATACTTTACAGTGATTTTGTTGATTGCTCGACAATCAACACACATCCTCCAAGTCCCATCTTTTTTTGGTACAAGTAGGACAGGAACAGCACATGGACTCATGCTTTCCCTCACATATCCTTTGGACATAAGCTCCTCAACCTGCCTTTGAAGCTCTTTTGTCTCCTCAGGATTACTCTTATATGCTGGCCGGTTAGGGATAGATGCACCTGGGATGAAATCAATTTGATGCTCAATTCCTCTAGTAGGTGGCAATCCACTTGGGATATCGTCAGGGAATACATCTTCAAATTCCTGCAATAGCGCAACAACAACACTAGGCAAAGATGGGTCAAACTTGTTAGTGTTAAAATAGGCCTCCTTGTACAAAAGTACAATCATAGGCTGTTTGGCATAGAATGCTCTTTTGACATCACTTCCTTTTGCATAGAGATTTTCTCTTTTCTTCTCTTTCTCTGGGGTCCTCACGTTTTCTTCTCCTTTTTCTCTTTTGTCAATCTCTCTTTTTTGTTCACTCTCATTTTTAATCCTTAATTGATCCTCATATGCTTGTTGAGGTGATAATGGTACAAGAATGACGGGTTTTCCGTTCATTACAAAGGAATATCGATTCTTGAAGCCATCATGCATAACTCGCCTATCAAATTGTCATGGTCTTCCTAATAGAATATGTCTCGCATGCATAGGTACAACATCACATAAAACTTCATCATGGTACCTTCCAATAGAAAATGATACTAGCACTTGCTGATTTACCTTCACTTCACCATTCTCATTTAACCATTGAAATTTATATGGTCTAGGATGCTTCATAATAGGTAAATCCAACTTCTTAACCATAGTTGTGCTAGCAACGTTAGTGCAACTCCCACCATCAATAATCATACTACATACCTTATCTTTGATGAGACACCTTGTCGGAAAGATGTTATCTCGTTGCACCTCATTTTTTTCTTTTGCTTGCACATTCAATGCTCGCCTAGTAACGAGAGCTACTCCGTTAACCGGATACTCCTCTCCATCACATTCACCCTCTGATGGTGGCACAGAATCATCATTTGATTCACTTTCAGTTTCAACATCACCGTTACTTTTTAGGATCATTGCACACTTATTTGGACATTGAGTTGCAATGTGACCCCTGCCCAAACACTTAAAACATTTAACATCTCTATTTTTACTCGGTTGGGGTTCAAATTTACCTGTCTCCTTGCTAGAACCCACATCCTTGTGCTTGGGTAACTCGGCTTTGGACTTGTAATTGGTCATCTCGTCCCTTTTACTCCAATTTGGCTTCCACGATGAGGTAGAACCTAAATTCTGCCCAAACCGTGTGGAGCCCTTTCGTTTAAGTTGCCTTTCAACTTTCATTGTCATATGCACCATGTCTTCTAATTCCACATAGTGCTGCAATTCAACCACATTTGCTATGTCCTTATTTAGCCCTTGCAGAAATCGAGCCATGGTGGCCTCCCTATCTTCTTCTACATTGGCCCTAATCATGGTAATCTCCATCTCCTTGTGGTAGTCCTCCACACCTTTGGTGCCCTGAGTGAGCCCTTGCAGCCTTTGGTACAACTCTCTGTAATAGTGAGTAGGGACAAACCTCCTCCTCATAATAGCCTTCATCTCCTCCCATGTATCAATAGGCCGCTCATGATTCCTTTTCCTAGTCAAAACAAGTTGATCCCACCAAATAATAGCATAATCAGTAAATTCAACTGCAGCAAGCTTTACCTTTTTCTCATTAGAATAGTTGTGGCAATCAAAAACCAATTCAACCTTCTTTTCCCATTCTAGGTATGCATTAGGATCATTCTTACCTTGGAATGAAGGAATTGTCATTTTAATACTACCCAAATTATGGTCGTAGGTGTCTTGCCTCCCAACTTCTCTTTGATCCCTTCTATTGTGACCAGTTCTAACCATCGTAGTTTGATCGTCAACTTCATTATCTTCTACATCATCTTCATGGTCATAGGCACGTGTCAACTACCTTCTTGCTTTGGGAGCCTCATATTCCCTATGTCTCCTTTGCAACTCTGCTATTGTATTAGCTTGCTCCTCCATCCTCTCCCTCATATCATCAAATCTGGTATTTATACGCTCAAATTGTTGTTGCATAGCTTTGATCATGAAGGACACATCACCAATTCTCTCTTGAGCTACACCTTTGTCTTTGGACGTCATAGTCTTATTTCTGCACAAAACAAATGGATACCTCACAGAACACTCTCTCACGTGTGTCACTCAAAAGATTATGTCACACTCCCTCGTGTTTACACTCTTTATGGTTTTTCTTTATATGAACTTTCACTCTAACCTTTTTCCACTCAGATTTTCCCTTTCAGCTCTATAAAGAACTAAAGAACGTAAATCAAGGGTATTGATTTGGAACAGAATAAGCTAAATGGCGTAGAATTGAACAAATTGGAGAACAAAGAATCAAGTGACAAAGGATGTTGACACAAACAGATTTAATGAACTAAATTCACAAGAATCAAGAGAAGGGTAATATAACCTAAAGGACAACTTGAGTAACAAAATAGGAAAACAAATGATGGAATTGGAGTTGAGCAAGAAAACTTTATTATTATTGTAGCCAATATGACCAAACTGTTAACCTTTTGATGTTTTCTTTCTTTTGTTTTCTTCCTTCCCTTTTTTTTTTTCCCGTCGTTTTGTTTTGTCGTTTCTTTTTCCGTCTTTTTTTTTTTCATTTTTTTTGTCTTTTTTTCTTTCTGTCATTTTTTTTTTTCAATACAAAACAATAATAGAATACTTAAATATATCAATTGAAATTGAAATTAGCACTGTTTATGAGAAACAAGCAAAGAAAGAAGGATGACAAATAAATAGATTTATGCATTTGAATGATAATGCACGTAATAGACAAACTAAATAACAATAAATAAATCAAAAGATAGAAAATTGAAGAGTGAGTGGATTCAACTTGATTTAGAACCCTGCTCTGATACCAACTGATGCGGAAATCCCCAAAAGACGTGGCTTAGGGACCCAACACACACAAGGAATCAAAGAACATCCAGGAAAGCTAAATCAGAATTTAATATCACAAACCCTAGACGCACCTTCAAGGAATACGAACCTAAAACATTCAAGAAGGATATGGACGTCACACTCCAGAAAAGAAAGGAATTGGGAGTGATAAGTCGCTAGGAACGCCACAAGAAGAAATACCTCTTGATAAGTTCCTTATTTCTTAAAAGAACTGAGAGGAAAATAACCCTTACTTTCTATTTCACTCAACATTGTCTGCTGCTCCAGAGCTTATAAGGGGTGCCTATTTATAGGCTAAGATAGCAATCCTAAAGAGGTACAAATTCCGAGAAATCCTTATTTTGGAGGAATTCCTAATTGTGGACAAATTCCAACATAAATAATAAACTCTTATTTAAGAAGAAATGCTATTACTTATTCTGACTTATTAAGTATTCTAATTATATTAATTGAGTTTGGACTCCTTATCAAACTTGAATTCGCATCACTTGAAACTGGGTTGGCCTGAATGTTCTAAATCAGCCCATTTAGTGCTTCTTTAATTTTTTTGACTCTAACTCGTGTTATTGGGTCTTCTGAAATGTGCAATGGACCTCTTACAATTATTAAAGTCTTCCACCTATCATTTATCATCTCTATGGTTCTCGTCACCTCTGCATCTCGTTCTGGAACGATCCCGACATTGATTAGCCGATTTCGTTTGAGTCTTTGATGGCCTTTAATTGAAGGCTTAGATTCAAAGGATTGAACAAAGGCTTCTGAGTCACGAAACGATGCCTAGGCGACTTGCAATTTATCATTGTCTCTCTAGCTCCCAAAATTGTAAAGAGGGTTCTGCTTGCAGGTTTTTAGCTCTTTTAGTAGATTTCCTGACGGGGTCTCGTTAACAGGGACAAGGTGATCTCGGGGGTGATAAAGGCTATTTAAAAACCCCCCATAATTGCGTTGTGCCAAACGTCTATCATGGCTCCATCTAATATTTTCAATGCCGTTATCTCAACCAATTCTCATGGTGTTCAGAGATCTGCATTTTTTGGCAGATGAAGGTGAAGCCAAACTAGGCGGCTTGGCTTAAGAATTTTTTTTTTTTAAAAACCAAATCAGAAATAAAAGCAGCCGCATGACACTGATCCGTCATTATGTGCCAGTTTGAGTTGTCACGTCGTTGAACTAACAGTCAGTACTAACAACGTCCTGAATTTAGATCAAAATATAAATTTTTATTATATCCACTAAAAATCAAAGTCTCTGCCAAATTTTTTTTATAAAAAAAAACTCAAAATTTTACGTCATCTAAAAAATTACTTATTATTAATTCTTTACATAATAGCCGGCATATCTTCTCTCTGTTTTTTTTTTTTTTTATCTTACATAAATTACAAAACATGTTAACTAGAAGTTCAAGACTCAACAAAGTTAACAGTAAGATTGGCGAAATTCGATTTCCCAACATATATGATTATGATTCACCAACCAACGTTGAATTTGAAGGTGAACTGTCCATGCAAGAGGACCAACATACAAGTTTTGAGGAATGAAGAAAAAGGTAGTGAAATTGTTTCTCAAATCACTTACCGTACACTTCAGAAGCTTCAAATTATTTGGAGCGATTATTCACAATTTCTTTCTTTTCATGGGCATCACTGTTATTGGTAGGCTAAGAAGCACGGACACGAACATGGACACTGTAATAATATATTAAATGCATTATATATAGAGGTGTAATTTAAATGTCTTAGTAATATCGGTATTTTTTTAACTTATAATTTATAATAATTATTATGTTATTTTATATTACAATTAATATTTTTGTTAAAAATATTATATATATATATATATTTATATATTTAACATAATATTTTTGAAAAAAAATTATAACCTAAAACAATTAATATAATTGATGGGATATCAAATATCCAACACAAATGTCTGCCATAAGTACATATTATTGCTACCTTGTTGATAGGTAAGGTAAGTTTTGAAAAACTGTCAATGAAAAACGAATGAAAATTTACCATTTAAAACAGTTTAAAGTCATAACTTACGCATTTTCTTTCATTTAAAAGACTTGGGGGTTAAATTAGTTCCTCATCACAGAATCATAGAATTTCCCAATTGAAGCATTACAACACAGACCGCCCAAACATCGCAACCATAAATGACCATCAAGAAAACTACTTTTAAAGATCTGAGTCACAAACAGGCAATCACTAACACCGGAGAAGATGACAGTAAAGCATGGGCATATAATCGCGTTAATTAAAACTTCATAGATAAAAACCACATAATGCTGGCAAGCATGAACTGCTACTCATAAATTCAACATCGTCTTATTCATGGCGTACAGACGAATCATCAACAACCAAGGTGATGGAAAATGTCTTCCATCGTCCCAACAGATGACACTGAAAAGCCACATTTATTAGCTGAAAGCCATCCACCGCCATTAAACTACTGTCTTTGCCAGAATACTGTCTTCTAATAATATGGCATGTATCGCATTGGCCTCCTAAAACGAGGAACCTTCCTGCAACCATTTGAATAAAAAAGAAAAAAATCATTAAATGAAAAAGAAACGTTTGAAATACGTGAATGCAATTAAAAAGAAACGTACCCATATCCATAAGGGGGGTAGAAATAAGGGGGCACGTATGGCCTCCGGGGCCGATAACCCATATAAGGATTGAATCGCCTCGGACGGTACTGCTTCATCCCAGGAACATTGGTTCTTTTGGGTAAAACCTGAAATAGAGAAATAATCAGCCAAAACATAGACTAAAGCTTTAGCCTAAAGGTTAAAGGTGAGACTTGGGACATTTCTGGTCTGAGTTCAAGTTCCACCTACATATCTATCAAAACATATAACCGAGTCGAATGCAATAAGAGCCCAGTGGTAAAATCATGCTACCATTCAGCACTCATTAGTACTTCCTGTGGATAGAAATTAATATTGGAGTCTGACACCAAGAGAACAAGCCTGCTAATTTCTATGACAAAAAAGAGAAGACAAGTTTGATCATAATCAATGCACAGAGAGAGAGAGAGAGAGAGAGAGAGAGAGGCCTGGTCATTTCTCCAGTAAAAGAATTGCTTGCCTTCAATTGACGTCCATGTAATTCAGATTCATTCAGAAGAAGAGCCTCCTGAACTGCTTCTACCTCCAGAAATTCCACATAAGCAAAACCTTTTGGCTGGCCAAATTTATCAGTCAGAATAGTAACTCTGTTTACCGTACCACAAGACTGAAAATGCTGCTGCACTTCCTCTGGTGTGCATGCATAATCAACCTGCATAAAAGAATTGAGACAAAGGTTTTTGTAGCCAAACTTTGGGTGGATGGAGACAAAATGACTGATTCAAACCATTTGCACACAAAAGAATAATCCAATTCCACAGTTGTACTAGATATATGGAAGAATGTATGCAACAACATTGGTTGATGCCATGTTCCAAACCCATCAAATAATCTTTACAAATAGCTATAACCATAAAATGCATCATTTTGCCAAAACTACTAGCTGTGTTCAATAATTATCTGTTATGTTGTACAATACAGCGCTGTTATTGCCATCATCACCATAATGTGTACATTTACATGTCAAACATTCAATTTCATATATATAATTCATCAAGTATGCCACACATAAATCTGTATACTTAATCATTACTTTCCCCTATCATTTGGTTGATTGTAGGATACCAACATTTTCTGACATGGCTATCACTCCCATTTCGTCAACAGTGCTTCAAACTAACATTTCTCAGATGTCCACTTCCAGTTTGGCAACTTTCCTTGCACCAGCAGCACCACCAATCCTCCCTCTCCTACACTTCCTACTGCAACTCACCCCTTCTCTATGTGACAAGTTAAAATGAATCATGCTGTCCATCTTCCTAGTCAATACACAGTCCAGTTTATCTGCCACTTCTACTTTCACATAGAATTGGTGAGGGCGGGCAGCCAAAATATTTTGTTGCCTATTTTAAAGAAGATTAGTCCAAAACTTAAAAACAAACTAAGCAGTGATCCCAAATCACATGACATCTGGCCTTTCAGAACCATACATATTCATTTTTCCTATGACCTTCAAAAATTAGACAGCTGTCACATAAACCCTATGAAACCAAGTTCTAAAGTGCCTGCCAGGCAAAAAAACTTATCCAGTTTTGAAACTATGGTGCAAAAAGGAGTCAAGGATACAAATTGAAAGTTCAGGAGTTTGCTAATTCAAGATTTTCAATACCAAAGATGCACCACATTGTGTAAAGTCTTACTGCATGCAATGAGTCAAGTGTTTGAAGAAGCCAAAATGCCTAACAAGACCAGACCCCAGGAAAATCATCTTCATTGTAAATGAGATAAAATACCTAGCTAAAACAAAAACAAATTTCGGACTCTAAATGAGAAACAACAATTCTTATTGAGAATTCAACATGCCATACCTCCGGGATCTAGGCAGACCAGAGAAAAAAAAGACACTATCACAGTACTAGAAAAAAAGAGCTTGCAGACAACTAAGTGACTTCAAATCTGTAAAACAATTGATGCTATTGTTCTCAAATCACTCCAAACAACGAGGAATAATTGAACAATTCATCGAAAATGCTATTTAGATTAGGACAGGGGAAGAAATGCACTTCTAGCAATAGATCTGAAATCTCATCCATAAAACTTGTTGAGATGGAAAAACATCATCAGCATGTTGGATATTACACTTTGTCCAAATTTTCGGTATGACCAAGCAACTCATCACTATACTACAGGGATGAATACGGCAACCAAGATTTGAGAAGAGACACAAGTCTGAAATGTATCTATTAAAGCAATCAAAATAACAGACATGAGACTAATTAAAACACAGTACTTGAAGCAAGTTCTTTTGCAAATGAAAAGATGCATAGAAGGCAAACATCTTCCATACTTTGGATAAAAGAAGCCATCAAAAGATTACGACCAGAGAAGTAATCCTGAACCCTTCAGTGCAACAGCTAATTGACTACACATCGGAAGCACCAATGATCACCACCAGCGGTGCTGAGGCTCAGCAACTTAGTTTGCATATTCTGACTTGCCCTCTGCTCTTCTCATAAGACAATGGAGCACCTCAATGTAGTATCTTTTCAGCAACCTCCAATAAGTGTTTTGTCAACTTATCCACCCCAATTCTTTCATCCAGAAGTACTTACCATTCATAAAGCTCATTTCTTTCTCTTACATCATTTTATTATATTGGACATCACTCCATTTACTACCTTGATTCTCCATCGTTTGCCATGCTTTTCACTTCTATTTCTGTTCCTTTTCTTTCATGAACTTTTTTCCCTTGCTCTTTCTTCACTTCAAATATTCTTTTGTTTCTTTTTGCACATTTTTTTCTTTTTCACTGTGAAATTCACACATTTTATTCCCATTTTCTTCAAACTATTTTCTTTTCACCTTTTTTTTTCTCATTTCATTTGAAATTACAAGTCTGAATATCATAATGAAAATTTCCCCATCCCCAAACACAGTTTTTCTATTCCAGCGCTAACATACAGAGAACTTGAAGAATAATAACCCTGCGATCATAGTGAGACATAAGAGTCAAACCATGATACCCACAAATAGCTATCACATCCACATATAAATCAAGAAGATCAATATAAACTGAATGGCAAATAATAACTCAATCCCAGAAGCTCAAAACCAAAGCCCTTCAAGCAACATAGCAAAAAGAGGGGAAGCAGAAGTAATCTCTTTCCCAAAGGAAGAATCTAAACACTTGTCAGCACCACACAAATAATCAGTTAAAAGATAATCATCTACTATATTTTTCAGGTATAGTAACGGTGACTGAAATTTATACCAACATAATTTGGACAACATGGGGAATAAAGGACTTGTGAAGTTGAACCCCATAAGATCCACTTTCACACAATCTGTTGCTGTTCCATATAGCTTTCCAAATTCTCACATCCACAATGCTTGTATAAACAAACATGAATAAATGCTTTAGTGCGTGCACATGCATCAATAAATAATTTTTTATACAAAACAGTAGGCTTTACAATCTGCTCGTCAAGTTCAGAATGCATGCCCACATTACTCCTCTTCTGCCTCTTTCCTTTTTCTATTGTCTCATAACTGAAAGTGTATTGCCACATCAAGGAAAATGTTATGCACTAAATACAGATATGTACTTTAGTACACTAGTGAAATCAGGGGTACAATAATAGCCAAAATCACATGAAATGGGTTAATATACAAGGTTCAGTGAAGCAAAGAAAGGGTAAATCATCTCACGCAACGAGAGAATCATTTTTTCAAAGCAAATCACAATTTTGTATGGTAAATTGCAAAAAGGTAACACCACAATAAGGATGTACGGTCAGTTGCATAGAAGATAAGTTGAAGAAAAGCTCAAAAAGGTGAAAAATATCAAGTAATTAAATACTCTTAACTTTACATCTAGAACATTATAGCAGATATGTGGTTGAATAGCAAGCAGGAAAGTAGCAAGGAAAACGTAAAACTAAAATATTCCTCACATTGCCAACGAATACTGAACGAGAATCAGCTTCCTCCCTGCTTGCTTGAGTAGCCGCCGCACTAGCTGGATCTGTGTACAAAACATTCCAATCATACAAGTAGAGAGTTTAAGTCAGTTTAAAACTTTCAGTAAACAACAACAGCAATCTAGTGGGAGCTGTAGACAATATATGTCTTTTTGTATATGTAAAAAGAATCAAAACCTTGAACGGCTCCCATCTCCTTCTCGACCTTGGCTTGCATCTCGCGAAGAGCCGTCGCTTCCTCTTCCATCTCCTTCAATCTCTTCTTCATCTCGTCCAGCTCCTGCATCATTATTTACAAACAAACAGCGTTTTTCAAAACTGCGATCTCTAAGATCGACTGCAATCAATTAGGGTTTCGGAACCAAATTAGAAAGCGGGAAAGCGTAGGAAGGACCTTGACGGCGTCGTCGTCGGCGGCGGACATGTCGACATCGGCGTTGTGAGCGTCGATATCTCCTTCCACATCTGGAATCTCTCCGCCATACACTTCGTGCTCCTCTTCCTCCATGTCTTCCCTCCCGCTCTCTCGCTGGACTTTTCGAGGTCAAGAGACTCAGTCAAGTAGCGAAGTTTTCTCCATTTGATAAAAAAATAAAAAAAAAAGAAAAAAAAGAAAGAGGTGTTTGACATCGATGAAATATTTTCGGGATATTAAATTTGCATATCAATATTAATATTTATATTTTGATTAGCTAAAAGAATATTAATAGCTGATAATTTGGTATAAATGTATTAACTTTATGTTCCACCATAAATAATAGAGATACAAAATATAAATTTGCATATTATTTACACTTAAATTATAAACAATGGAATTTCATCAATGTTAAATATACCATGCATTATGCAATCATAAAATATTATAACTTAAATTCAATTTTTCAAATACATATATCATATAAATTAATATTACCTGCAAATTTATCTTATTTATTGAAGAATATATTATTATTTAAATTTATAATATTCATTGAAAAGTTTATTATTATTTTTTTGTTTTATTTAAAAGAGAAAATCAGAAAATTTTTTAGAGTAATTTTTGTTTGGAAGAAGGCAATAATAGAAAAATAAAAAGTATTTAAATATCATATTTTAAAAAAATAAAAAATTTTGAGAATAGTTTTTTTCTCTCTCTCTCTCTTTTTTCAAGAAAATAAGAAAGAAATTTAAGAATATTTTTATCTTTTCTTTTTCTTTTAAAAAAATGAAGGTAAATTTAGTAAAAATTAAAATAATAGTATCAAAAGTGCTAATATTAGTATATAAATTTAAGATGACGATGGAAGGTAGGCATTACTTCTGCATTTATGGTAGAAATTTGGGCGATTATGAAGGTACTCCAATATGCAAGGGATCATGTTTTCTACCAAATTCAACTGGAATTGGATTCGCAATTAGTGGTTTAGGCTCAAGTGCGTCAATATTTCAATCACAAGTAACACACAAAATCCTATGTGACTGGATTGTTGATTACTGTTATTATTATGGATGGTAGATTTAGTCTTTTTTTTTATTTTCATATTTGAGATCTTGAATCTAGAATTTATATTATTACACAAGTACTTATTTGAAAAAAGATGATATGAAATGTAGCCTCTGAGCAAGAATCATAATACAGCAATACAAATAAAACTTAAGAAGGGGTAGTACAGCCTCTACCAATCCTATGAATAGGCACACATGTCCAATAAATTACAGATGGGTCGAAATAATCATATTTGAGTCAAACTAGATCGCTAACCATATATACACATGATCTTTCCTGAGATTTAATAAACTTAAGACTTAAATGATATAAGATTTAAGAACCTTTTATTTAAAATATTTTCTTGTAATGCCCAAGATTTTATTTGAACCGTCTTAATGACATCAAGGACTACCATCCCAAACAAGATAGCAAGATCAATCCATTTGGAGTAACCCATCTCTACCTGCCAAACGTTTTGCAAGATCTGCTCACCAGTAATGGTAGGCGGCCCTCCTACTTGATTATATGGGATTTTTAAGTTCTCGAACTCATTCTTGTAGAATCCTTGGTTTGCATACTTATGGAAGGCAATATAATACATGGGATATCGCCAAAAAGGTTTAGGGAGTGGGGCAAGGTATCCGTTGTAATCCTTTGTCATTAAAACAAATTTCTGACATCTTCATTTGAGTGGGGCAAGGTATCCGTTGCCTTTTCTGTTGAATTTCCAAACCATCTCTCTAACATTCACACTATTAACATCCTTCAAGTCTCTTGGTCTAAGTGTTGGCCATGTCCATTGATGATGAAGCTGTCGACATTGGATTAGATAATCATGGATCACAGCCCGAAGCTCCTCCTAGCAGTTGTCTTCTTGGTTGCTTTTGGAAGGAAAAAAACCTTTAATGTAGAAGCACTTTTCAACACCTTGAAGATTGCATGAAAATCATCAAAGGTGATGGAAGCTCAAGAACTAGACTCGCATTTATTCAGTTTTTGTTTTGCCAGAGCAAGCGATAAACAGTTTGTCTTAGATAATGGTTCGTGGGTGTTTGATAATCATGCTTTGATTCTCAAGGAAATTTCTGGGGATGAACAACTATTTCAGTTAGATCTATTTTTTGTACCATTTTGGATTCGGGCTCCTGATTTGCTGTTCAAGCTATGCCAGAAACTACTGCTACACCTTGGGAAACTTAGCGGGTACTTTTATCGAGCCTGGATTGCATTCAAATACGAGAAGCCCCCCAATTTTTGTTACCACTGTGGCTATCTTGTTCATGCTATGAAAGATCATGAGCTTGCCTGTTCTGAGGAAGAGAATACACCATCTGTGGATATGAGGATCATCCAAGAGCTTCACCAAACAAACGTGTTAGCCTGATGGTGGATCCCCTCCGGCCGGTGATAATACATCAGAACAATCTCTGGCGTTGAAGGGACTTCCACATCCAGTGGTCTGTTAACAGCGCCACTCCCAGAGAAGCATCAGGCTGTGGGTAAGGTGACGCTTGAACTTCAAAATATGGAAGAAGATAATTTTGAAGGCTTTTTGCAGCAACTCAATGATATTGAACTCGATGTGCAAGAGAGCAATGAATCTGGCCAGCTAAGTTCCTTACGAGATAACGCTCCAGCTGTGAGAGTCCCTTCCCGAATGGCAAAAATTTGGGTGGGCCTACCGATCCGTTCCAACAGATGCGCACCACTTCTAGTCTTCTGGGACCACAACTCTGCAGTCCAACCTGTCAAGAAACCTCGACGCAAGAAACTCGGAGGCCCATCCCTTAAGCCCCCATCATGGCCTTTTTTTTTTTTTTTCCTGTTTCCCAATTCTGTTGATTTTCTTTTTGGATTGTGGTCTTATGGGTTTGTTTGGTTGCTGAGAAATTGAGAAAAAAATTAAATGCATTTATGTTGTTAAAGATGACAAGCAAAAGTTGCTGAGCAGGAACAGAGGAGTGAAAAGATGAGAGAGCATTTGTCTGAGTTTTCTCTTTCTTTTATTTTTTTTTAAATTATTAATTTATATACGAGGGCACTGGAGTCTTTTGACAAGTTAATTTGTCTTAACTAATTATTGTTGATTATAGTATTTTTTTATAATTTTTAAAAATTAATATATAAAATAAAAATATACTTCCAATTTAAAATATAATATGTAAATTTTTCCGTTAAAGTCACCCCGAGAATGGCGGGCGCATTGCGGTCCTCTCTCTTTGCTAAATTTTCTTCCTCGCCAAACTGCCGCTATCAAATCTTTGTCTTTAATGTTCTGCAGTCGCCAGTCTGGATGTCTTTTAAGGAAAATTTTGTCAAAAATAAACTCATTTTACTAACCAATCCGTTCATGCCATATGTCACGTGATGATGACCATTTCGAAATTTTGATGATCAGGAGGCTTAAAAGTATTTACAATTAATTTACACGTCCAGACTCCAACAACACCAAAAAAAACAATTTGTGAGCCAAATGAGTACAACAAGATTTAAAATTGTCATATTTAAATAAAAAAATAATATAATAAATGATTAAGAATAATTACGTTCCAGATCTCGTCCCATTTTATTTCGGGTAGCAATCGGGAGTTTCCCTGTCATTTTCGTTGGTTTACTACCAAAAATACTACGTTGCTAATCTCACTGGAATCCACTCATATTTGTTTAATCCTGTTGTGTCCATTTCAAGACAAAGTCACTTAAAGGGTCCTCTCCACTTCGAAAGAAAGAGATGATACTCCAACCAGAGCACAATCAGTGGCTCAGCTGCTGCTGCTGCTGTTTTTTCTTCCGTCTTAAACTTCCCCCCCCTCTCTCTCTCTTTCTTTTTTCTCTGTTTTTTGAATTGATCCGTCGATTTGTATAGGGATTTATGCCCGATATTTATTTTTAATTGAGAGCCAGAAGAGAGGATAAAGGGGTGGCTCAGATGGGAAGTAGTGGGGGAGGTGGGTACGGAGATGGGAACCAGAAGGTAGACTACGTGTTCAAGGTGGTGCTGATAGGTGACTCGGCGGTTGGGAAGTCGCAGATACTGTCCCGATTCGCCAGGAATGAGTTCAGCCTCGATTCCAAGGCCACCATCGGCGTCGAGTTCCAGACCCGCACTTTGGTCATCCAGCACAAGAGCGTCAAGGCCCAGATCTGGGACACTGCCGGCCAAGAACGGTACTCCACTTCCCTCCCCCCACCCCCCCACCTTTCTCTATCTCGATACTTGATTTGTGGGTCCAAGTTCTTTGATAGGTCGCACTGTAATCTCCAGTCCTTTTGCATTGATCCTATCTTAACATAAGGTCTTCACCCTGCAATGCTTTGTTCTTCTCATACAACATTACTTAGTTCCAAGACTTTGTGAATTGATCAGTTGACTTAGTGGCTACATTTGAGATTTGTCGGAGTTTATTTTATTTTATTTTATTTGTTATCTGAGACCGCAAGGTTTGCAGGGTAAAGAACTTATGTTACAATTCAGTCGGATCTAAACACTGATGCATATTGACAATTGATAGTATTTTCTTCTTCGCCGAATTTATTCTCTCATGCTTGATCGAGCAGATATAGAGCAGTCACAAGCGCTTACTACAGGGGAGCTGTTGGGGCGATGCTGGTGTATGACATAACTAAACGGCAGACCTTTGATCACATACCCCGCTGGCTGGAAGAGCTGCGCAGCCATGCCGACAAGAATATAGTCATCATTTTGATTGGAAACAAAACAGATCTTGAGAACCAGCGAGCCGTGCCTACTGAGGACGCCAAAGAATTTGCCCAGAAGGAAGGCCTTTTCTTCTTGGAGACATCTGCATTGGAAGCAACCAACGTTGAAAATGCATTTTTAACTGTGCTCACAGAGATCTTCAACATTGTAAACAAGAAGAATCTGGCTGCTGGCGAAAATCAGGGCAACGGGCCTGCATCGCTGGCCGGCAAGAAGATTATCCTTCCAGGTCCTGCACAAGAAATTCCAGCAAATAACAAGATGTGTTGCAGCTCATTGTGATTTGACCAGAGTTTTGAGTTTCGAATAGTGGCTACTTCGCTGTTGTCATGCTCCCATATCAATTTTTGAATGGTGTGATGTATTTCTTTGTAAATTTCACGTGATGTCAATTTACTTTGCAAGGGGAAATATGATTGAATGCATACATTGTTGTGGGACCGAGACTTCTAAGCTCTACAATCTCGATCAGATGCTTTGAATGCCCAAATGGTTTGAAACATTTTCAGGTTGTACAGCTTTCTTCCCGTTTGTGATTAACCCAACTTTCTCCAATTGAAATTAGTCTTCTGTTGTGTGCACTGTGTACGGTTCAAAAACAAAGAATAGTAATAACAGCGATGAACGGCTCTAGTGGGGTCGCACCATCTCATTAACAGCTGAACACAATTAACATGATGGTTGATGAATCCTTAAATTACTTCCCTCTCTGAGACAATTCCTGTCTTGAAGGATTGAAGCTGTGACAGTTGCATCTGCGGGTCAAATTCATTCCTTGAACAATCATTTGTGCGACAAATTAAATAGGTTTTCTTGAGTATGCCATGCTGTGAAATAGCTACAGGATCATTAGTGACTACAAATGGAATCTCAAGAACAACATACCTAGCAACAATGGCCTTGTCAGGTCCAGTAAAATCGTACTCAAATTAGGTAGCGTGCCAGCAACCTTCACAATCAGAAATTGAGCTGCAAGCCTGTAAAAATTCTCTGGTTTCCCACGTTCAATTCTGCAGCCTATGTACATTAACATTGATAAACTAACTCTTGCTTGGATGCCATTCAAATATAATGTCACCTGTTAGAATGCAAAATTAATCGGCTGTAGGTTCTCCTGCAGGGAACTCCTATTGCAATGTAACAACCCAACTACAATATCCTTAATTTGACACCAAATATGTGTCCTTGATTTTCCCATACACATTTGGTAGCACTGTTTCTATATCCATCTGCAATAACCAAAATTAGTCTGTTGGTAATATTATTGCCTGAAACCCAATAAGTTGCTGCCAGTATCAAAAAGAACAAGCATGCCAACATGTTCCCTTAGCGTTATATATGTACCTAATTCTCTTCATTAGAGTCACTACTACTACCAGATTCGCCTTCTATATTAATATAAATCTTTTGTTTCTCATACGTCTCACAATTATCCAATTCAGCACCCCCATTAAGCAGATTTAGTGCTACACAGGGAGCCGTTGGAGTCTTCGACAATAACAGTAAAATTACTTGCACAGAACCACCAGGAGATTTTCGCCCTTTCAACCAATTCCAAAAGCACACCATTTATTATCAAAGATCCAACCCCGAAGCCTTACATCAGTCGTGCAACCGAGGTTGTATAGAAAAAAATATCTCTAAATTTTGGCGATAGAAAACATTAAACTCACTGTTGACCAACTAACATTTTAGAACCCTACCATTAATAAACGTGATTGGATGTTTGACAATGATCAGATAAATGTGCGACTGTGGCACCCTATCGAGCTACTGTCTTCCAAACTCAATTTTGGGCTGTGACGCACTTCTGTCGTGTGTAACTATATATATATATATATATATATATATATATATATAGTATTTTTTTATTACAATTTACTTGAGATTTTGTTAGTAAATTACTATAATTTTGATATTTGATATTTTTAATATTTAAATAAAATTAAAATGGTAATATATTTATTTACTTAATTTACTCAATTATTATGTAACATATACATTTACTTAATTATGATTTAACATATATTTTAATTTTTTACATATGTATAAGATTTACATAATGTAAATACTTATAATTAAGAAAAATAAAAATAAAAATAAATTTCAAAAAAAATCATCTTTATGTTTTTAAAAGAAAAAATATTTTCAAATTTACATTTTTATTAAAAATTCTTATAATTTAAGTTTTTTTTATTTATCTTTTTTGTTTTGTAAAAAAAACTATTCTAAAATTAAATTTTCAATTTCTTTGAAAAAAAATCTCTTTTCAATTTGTTTATTTAAATTAAATAAAAATAAAAATATACTTAAATTTGCATGACACCTAGTCTAATACTAGTTTATATATGATACATATGGTTTATGCTATCATGAACCAAAGTTGTTGTGGTTATTTTATGATCAAGGACAAGTCGTAGTAGAGTTTTTACTATCTTTCTCCAAAATGATAAAAGACTTCATCTTTATTTAATTGCCCCTTGACATGACCTTTCATAAGTGTAGTCTAACCTAAGTCACTCCCTTAATTCATGTCCTAATGATCAAGGATTTCACCCTAAGTGCATAATGGCTTCATTTAGACACAAAGGTTGCAATGAAGATGGAGACCAGAGCAGAGGTGAGGGCGTCAATGTTGAACTTTCTTTCTACCAAAAGAGAAAACAATGAAAGTGCTTAAGCCATAAAAGCTTATGACCATAAATGCTTTCAACAAGGCAAGCGCCATTGTTAGGATTTTTTAAGCTGAATTCCTAACTTATCTTCTCCCCCATTTATCGTCTAGGACAACACTTTTTTACAACCTAATAATGAGCTTGCCATTGCATACCTTACTATAATTCTTACATACTAAGAAGCGCAATTCTAGTCTTGTCTATCTGATTTATGTAATAAGGCTACGTATTCATATTATCAAGCTCTTAATACTATAATAGTGTTGGTGGAGGTTTGACAGGGTTTAAAAAGGAATTTAGGCAAGACCAAAACCCATCTTGTTAAGGTGCACTTAAGTTTCGAGAGGTGTGATACTTGGGATAAGTCTTTATTTCGCAAAATTTAAGCATGTTTGCACTTTATACAACATATTAAAAATGTCATTAAAGGAGGCTAATGCCTTGCTATCCCATGATGACCCTTTTGGTTACATCAAGGCCTTAAAGAAAAGGATTTGGGAACTAAAAGCCCAAACTTATGTTGTCATATAAGAGCACACCGGAGATTTCTAGAGTCAAGGCTTAGGGGAATGTGAATATGAAGACACGCTTAGTCCTCTACATGGATGAAAAGCTAATAGCGACGTGTGTTAAGATACTTATAATGGCTTATGACTAGTGGAAAAAAGTTGTCTAAAGCAGACTTGTTCTTCTGGGATCCCTAAAACTTGTTTATCATGGGATAATGATTATTTTTCGTCTTCCTTATGTAATTTCTTCTTTTTTTTTTATTTAATCAAATAACCATTGTAATGTGTGTATCTATTAATAAAAGTTTAATTTTTCTATTCTCATTTTTCCTTTTTGATTCTTTAAAACAACTTTTACGAGCTGGAAGTTATGTCAAGTTTCTTTTAACTTTGTTAGTTTTCTACCCACTTTTGAAATTCAAAATAAACCTTACAGGCCAAACATGCTCTCATCAAGGCACTTGTTCAATTCTCTTTAATGGTTATTTTTTGAAGTGTTGTGTCATGATTAGCTTTTGTTAAACATAAGAGGAACTCTTTGGCACTCTTTGCATTACTTCATTTTACCATATTTATTATCACTTGAGCAACCTTTCTCTCTCAAAGTCATCTTGCAACTAAAATGGCTAGTAATTTAGGTATTGTTCTAGTTCTCACCAAGGTTGATTCTTTTAATGCTTCCTTTATCATGAAGTCAACACTTGGCTTTTAGAAAGTTTATTATGGCGATGACTTCCCTTAGTGCCCCTATATCTCATGTGTACCCATTTGTTAGGCCTTTATGCCTTCACCTATAATGTTTTTACAGGAAAGCCTCTTTTCAAGTTGAACTATGGTACCTTTAAGGCAAATTTAAGTGCACATTTTGTATCTTATACCAAATGAACTAGTCATGTTGTTGCACAAACAAAAGGCTTGTTCCCTTCCATACAGTTATATCACGTTTTTCATGAAACAATTTCACACTAGCTCATTATTGCCCATACATCACTTACTTTAGGAATTTTTGCATTTTAATGAAGTTTGCCTTACCTAAGCTCAAATAGTTAGCAATGACTACCTGTGCTTTTAGACCTTTAGGTGCAACGTAACTCCTTCTAGCTAAAGGGTTTCATATTAGCTGATTTGTGTGTGATTAAGTGATTGTTATTATTAAAGCTAGGGATTTTTTGGCTTAAACTGTCTAATCATTTTAAGAAGCTACTAAAGTAAACAAAAAGGAAAATGTCTCCTTACTATAGTTTTAAGTAAGAATTCTTCTTTACTTATTTGTACAATTTTAGTCATTATCCTATGACTTAAAATCTCATATATTGCATGATAAAGTTTCCATCATTGGATAACTAAGATAAAAAGAAGATAGAATAGCACTTTTTGTGATTGGTTACGCTCCTTAAAGTACTAAATGATAGGTCTTAAGAGAATTTTATTTACTTAGTAACAAAGAACAACCAAATAAGTTACTAGTTAATTAGGTCTATACATTTCTTAGAGTCGTATAACATGGTTAAGTTGGTGAAAGGTTAACCATGTAGACTTCCAATTCAATGATTACTTTGTCAACGTAAGTATAATATCTTACACATATTTTTTGAATTTTTTTTTAAATAGTTTAGTAACATGATGCTTTTATACAAAAAAAGAAGCAAGCCCTTTCAAATATAAATTTAATGAGGTATTTTGAAGTTTTCAAAGAAGTTAAGGCAAAGCCAGAGAAGGCTTGTCTCAAAGTTATTTCTTATGTAGATATCATAATCATGACCTTTAAGGATGTTGTTACTTAGTAATTTTCAATTTTCCTTTTTATTATTCGTGGAAAACAAAAATATATGTTATCAACTTAGTTCTATAACACATTTTATTAAGTCTTAAAGGGTCTTTTATGGCTTGCTTTTTATACGATAAACTTTAAAAATAATGATCTTATAATAATGGTTATTACATATATAAATGCATATTTTTCTACTCTTTCTTGTAATATTGGCATAATGAAAGGCCTCAATGGGAAGCAATATCAAAAAGATAGGACAAACTTAAAGGCTATTATGAAGGACTCAAACAATATTATTCAAAGTCAAGATTTAATGCAAGCTTTCTAATATACCTCTTTATGAAATTTAATCTTTTAATCAAGGATCTTATAGGCCTTTCAAGGTCACATTTTATTGGCCAAGCCAATTGTTTCTCTGAAGTCCAAACTTCGTAATCAGTCTAGTAGTGGCTAGCCTAACCTAATAATTGACCTAAAATTTAAAAAAGAATTAAACAAGCTTTACCCTTTTGGTAGAAATAAAAATGTTATAAAGGGCTTTAATGTAGCACCCACCATATTTAATAATATCAATTTTAAAGATATGGTCAATGGGTATAAATTTTTGAACTATAATCAAAAACCATTTGTGACACTTTTATACAAAGACCAAAATACATTCATTAACGCTTAAGTAGAAGCCATGTGGTAACTATCATTAAGGTACAAAAATTTAATACTTTATTCTCAATTATTCAAAGATAAATAGTATGAGTAAGGATCAATCTCATAAGGAGTGCAATTAACTTGTTCTTGATTAACATTAATTTAAAGAAATTAATGTAATTAAGGGAAAAAGTTAAATTTTGATTTTTATACCAAATAAAATAAACAAACTAATTAAATAAAATAAATTATAAAAAAATCAAATATTAAAATTTAGTTATAGGTTTATTAACAACTATGATATTTAATATTTTTGATGTCTTATCATATTATCTCAATTCTAATGGAATTATACACCTTATATAACAACAAGTTTTATCATTAGAATTTTCTTTTAGATATTTGAAGTTCCCGACTTTTCCTTAGGATCTACTAATTTGTGATACTGAGAAGGGGGTAAATCAGTATCACCACAATTCGCAATTCGCAGGTAAGTGAACAACTTCAACCTCTTCTTAAAAGCGAACTCTTTCTCAGACTCGACTAAGGTAGATCTATTGCTACCTACTAATCACAATAGTCCCCAAAGTCACCTTTCAGACACCTTGCCTAATAGACAATTCAGATGTTCTTGTTTAGGTCTTCATTAGGTTATGAGTTGGCTGATACTTTAGTTGTGTTCACAACTCAATTCAAAACACAGAATGTAAAGCAAATTAAGGACACACGAGATTTACGTGGTTCCGTCAATGTGACGTACATCTACGATGGTAGGGACTCTCTTTTATCGAAACTATCCACTATACTTAAGAATTCCAGTTACAATGGATGTCTTAATCCTCTGTTCCATTCACTATTATAATTACTAAGCAAGTACAATACAAAGAGTGTCACTTACTGTGTCTACCCTTCTTCTAGTTTGTCTTGCCTCTGTTGAATTGAAAGGCTGCTTCACTGCCACTTAAAAGTTCACTGTAACGCTCTCTAACCTCTCTTGAAGAAATCTGGAAATACGTTGAGTTCTTTTCGATGTTTCACCGAATTCCTTCTCTACGTTGTCTCATACAACTCCTGCTTTTACGGTCTCACGGTCTCACCCGTCTCCTGGTTTCACCGTCTCACTGTTTCACGGCCTGCCCTCACGCTTCTAGTCTGCCGTTGCACATTTGTTGGCCTGCACCATGTTTCTGGTTTTGTTGGTTCAAGTCACACGGCTTGCCTCATGCCTCACCTAGTCTCACACCTCACGGATACCAGGTCTGCTCTCCTCGTTGCTCATTTCTGTTGTACCCCTGTCACACGCATATTTCTGGTTTTCTTGTCTTCCAGGTCTCAAGCCTTACGCCTTACCCGTCCGTTTCTGGTTTTTCTCCAGTCGGTGGTCTCCTCTTTCATGATTTCTCCTCTCTTCCCTTACGGACGATGTGCTGTCTTCTCTCTTACGTAAGTCATACGGTTTTCTCCAGCCGTCACACCTCTTTGCCGTGTGTTCTCCCTTGCTGTCCAGCCTTGCTTTAGCTGTCCACTCTTGGTTGGTCGTTCTCCTTCTTGCTGTCCACACCTATTTGGCTGTTCACCTCTTTGCTTGGCCGTATAGGTTGGTTGAACGTCTTCTCTCTTTCAGTCGGTGGTGGTTTTGCCGTACTGTTTTGTGTTTGGCCGTTCCACCTTTACGTTTTCTCTCTTTGCTTGTCCTTTTGTGTTTTACTGTCCAACACTTGTTGTCCAACTGTTCCTCCCTTGTTTTCTCTTTTTGGCTTTGGACGGTTGCTCTAGGTTTTGGCCGACTCCTCTTGCTTTGCTTTGTCTCTTTGGCTGACCAACACCTTTGCCGTTTAGGGTTTTATGTTTCTGCCGTGCTCTCTTGTGTTTGTTGGTGGTGTGTGTTGTGTTTTCTCTTTTTTGCCATACCCCACACTTGCTGTCCAGCCAAGGTCTTGGTTTATATAGCCATTATGAAAACCCTAGTAGAGCTTACTTACAGCGAATTTACTGTTTTGCCTTTTTATGTGACTTTTACCTTCTTGCCCTTCCATGTGACTTTCTTTTACCTTATTGTCCTTCCATGTAGCTTTTACTTTCTCGCCCCTCCATGTGGCTTTTACTTTCTTGTCCTTCCATATAGCTTTTACCTTCTTGCCCTTCTATGTGGTTTTACTTTTACTTTCTTACCCTTTTATGTGACTTTACTTTCTTGCACACTTAAACCTAATTGACAACAATTACAACCCATACAAGGCTGTGGGAACAATATTCACTAAACAAAACCAGCTCTTTATTTAGACTTTAACCATTATATTTTAAGAATAAGCTTTCTAGAGTAATATATTAGTAATCTTAAAAATTAGAAAAAATAAGTTAATATAAATAACAATTGCATAAATTTGAATTATTTAACCTTCATTGAATTATTTATAACAATAAGATAAAAATTTATCCATAATCCCTTATTGTTATTCTTAATTCTAATAATTGATATTTGTTTAAGCAATTTAACAAATTTAATAGGTTAATCCCCTATTGTAGAGTAATCCTTTATTATTATTTCTAGAGTAATATACTAGTAGTTTTAAAAATTAGAAAAAATAGGTTAATACAAGTAATAATTACACAAACTTGAATTATTCATAATAATAGGATGAAAATTTATCTATAATCCCCTATTATTATTTTTAATTATAGTAATTGATATTTGTTTAATCAATTCGACAAGTTTAAGTAAATTAATTAAATAAACAATTATTAAACTATCAAATTAGAATAATTAAAATAATTTCATTAAAAGAGAATAACATATTAGAGGAATCTATATCATTAAAATATCAAAAAGTTTCTAAAATTATTAAAAAACCTAACTACATATGCTAAAAAAGTAAATTCAATCTAAAATGATTGTTTGATTTTTCGTCTATCTCACTTCCCATTTTACTCTCAAAAAATGGTTATTTATATCTTACATGTACATAGTAACCATTAGTAAATCCTAAAGACATTAAAAAAAAATTACCTAAAATCTCAAAGACATCTTAATCTTGTTTCCTTAATCTTTTAGAATTCCTATATTGGCTTTCAAATTGATTCCATACTAGATACAATCAAAATTAAGGCCTAACTTCTTTAAGAAAGTTGTAGTCTTCCTATCTAATTTTTCAATGTATCGAGTCTTATCTAAAACAAAGATTCAAAGGCTAAGATATGATCTAAAAATCAAGATTGACTTAATTTAACTTATGATTAATTTAAAGTAACTTATCCATTATTTTTCTATCATTAAGCAACCAATCTGAGTCTAATTCTCTTCACAACAATTTTATGCTTAAATGTAAATATATACTTTAAGTAAGACTTTTGATTTACTTCATTTAGACATATAAAACTCAAATTATACTTATTTAAATACTTAGTGCTTTGATAGAAATCTTATTCCAATTAGGACTACATTTCAATTTTTTGTTACGTCTTTAAAGTAATGTCACAAAGCCTAAATGAATTTGGATTGGGATTTTTTATCTCAATTTGAAAAATTACAAGGTGGTCAATAACTAACCTATGAAGTTCCTGACTTCTCCCTAGGATCTACTAGTTTGTGATACTAAGAGGGGGGTGAATCAGTATCACTACAATTCGCAATTTGCAGGTAAGTGAACAACTTCAACCCTTTCTTAAAAGCAAACTCTTTATCAAACTCGACTGAGGTAGATCTATTACTACCTACTAATCACAATAGTCCCCAAAGTCACCTTTCAGACACCTTGCCTAATAGACAATACGGATGTTCTTGTTTACGTCTTCGTTAGGTTATGGGTTGGCTAATACTTTAACTGCGTTCACAACTCAATTCAAAGCACAGAATGTAAAGCAAATTAAGGACACACGAGATTTACGTGGTTCCGTCAACGTGACGTACATCCACGGTGGTAGGGACTCTCCCTCTACTGAGACTATCCACTATACTTGTGAATACAGGTTACAATGGATGTCTTTAATTCTCTGCTCCTTTCAATATTGCAATTACTAAGCAAGTACAATATAAAGAGTGTCACTTACTGTGTCTACCCTTATTCTAACTTGTCTTGCCTCTGTTGAATTGAAAGGCTGTTCCACTGCCGCTTAGAAGTTCACCGTAATGCTCTCTAACCTCTCTTGAAGAAGTCTGGAAATACGTTGAGTTCAATGCTTCGCCGAATTTCTACGTTATTTCACACAACTCATGCTTTCACTGTTTTACGGTCTCACCTATCTCCTTGTCTCACGATCTCACTGTTTCACGGCTTGCCTGTCCGTTTCTCTCTCTCTTGCTGTCCAGCCGAATTTCTCTCTCCTACCGCCAGATTTCTCTCTCTTCGCCGAATTTCTCTCTCTTCACCGGATTTCACTTTTTTGTTCACCATCGGGTTTCTCTCTCTTCCTGTTGGTCTACTCTGATTTGGCTGTCGGGTTTCTCTCTCCTTTCGATATGGCCGTATAGGTCTTCGCCGTCCACCCCGTCCAGCCATGTCGTCTCCTCGTCGACCACTGGTGTATCGGTGGTGTGCCGTTCCTCACGGGTTTCTCTCATTCTCCATTCTGCATTTTCTCTCTCTTCGTCCGTCAGCTGCATTTCTCTCTCTTGATTCGCCGATTTGCTCGATTTTCCAACCGTCTGTTTCTCTCTCTTCCAACGTCTAGCCGTTGGATCTCTCTCACCCGTTATCGATTTGGTCTCGTTTCTCTCTCTTGCCGCGTCATTCCCTCGTCGACCGGCGACGTTTTCTCTCTTTTGACGCAACTGTTCACGGCGGTACTGTTCACGAGATTACTGTTCACGAGAGTTCCTGTTCACTCGATTCGTCCGTCGGCTGCCCTGTTTTCTCTCTTTTTCCTCGCCATTGGTTGGTCGGTTGTCTAGGTTTTTTTAAATGCTTAATATTGCCGACCCCTTGTTCTTTGTCTTCCAAGACTATTATATACTCTACTCATGAAAGCCTAATAGGGCTTACGCGGTAAATTTACTTTCTTACCCTTCCATGTGGCTTTACTTTCTTGCACACTTAAACCTAATTGACAACAATTACAACCCATACAAGGCTGTGAGAACAACAACTTAATGTATTTTAAGGGACTTAAATTAAGGAATAAGTTATGTCATATCTTTAAGTTCATATTTCCAATTAGGATAGTTCAATCATAGCTATATCTGTGTTTGCATATGTGTTTATATTGTTTTTTTTTAAAAACTTTTTAATGTTAGTGTAAATTGATTGTGAGACAATTACCATGTTAGATTTTGGCAACTAACTAAGATGCTATATAATCAACAAAAATTGCGATATGGCTTTCTTTAAAAAAATCCATAAATTTTTAAAGAATTATGATATTTCTCTTTCTATCACATTCTCTTTAATTACAATCAAATCATAATTTCATTTGTCTAGTCATGGTCATGTAATAAATAAAGTATAGGTAAAAATCTTCTTTCTAAAAGTGGTGGACACTAGGATTAGTAATAAGAATTTTATTGGCAAACAAAAATATTGAATAAATTTGTCAAAATGCATGGCTACCATTATATCTTGGATTTTATTATATGTTTAGTAGTCAAAAACCTTTGAACATATAAATGTTGGAACTTTGGGAGAGACAATGGCGTAAACAAGAGGAATTAAAAATAATTAGCAATTTCCTCTAAATTGATTGAGGAGAAAAAAAAGCAATCATGGTCTTATTATTTATATATGTATGCAAAATTCATGACTAACAAGAAACTTACCAAGGACATGGGGTAAAGGCCTATATATGCAAGTTAATATAAAGATTTAGTGGATAAGAATTCAAGTAAGGTCTTGTATAAAAACACATGATTAAGGGTTATGATGAGACTTCAACATTAGCACTCTAGTAATTAAGTCAATATAAGTATAAGGAGTCCTTAAGTAAAGGGCCTAAGTCATTATTTGATCCGAGTAGGAGTTTGGTTTATTTATATTTATTAAAGTCCATATTGAGTGAGTTTTAATAATGATGTGACAAATAGGGAATATGATTTCATACGCAAGATATAGGCTCCTAACCTATTACATGGATTTAACGGGGACATCCTTAATCGTTCTAAGGCCTAGTAATCCATTATAGGCCCAATTAAGGAACTTTTAGGCATAAACTTAGGGAGGCCTAAAGTTGGTTCTAAACTTTCTTATCAATAACATAAAATAAAAAATAACTTTGATTAAAAAAAAGTAAAAAAAAAATCATCATAAGTTGATAAATTACATCAATTATATCATATTAAAGTTTTTCTAATTATTTTAGATGTATTGATAAACTAAATTTATAACTACAAAGTAGAGATGGAATATGAATTTTTCTTTTTCAAAATTTGATATTAATTTTTCCTAAACATTAGTTAGAGAGGACATTAATATTAACTCATTTGCATTTTCTTCTATTTAATAAAGTCTTGTTTTTCATAATTATACCTTTTTTATAATAAACATATACAATAATGAAAAAAGCTATTTTCAAGGCATTTTTCAATGGTCAATTTATAAAAAATTCCCTAGATTCTACCAAATTAAGGATTAAAGTTCAAACAAACTTAAAGTCTAGAAAAGAAATGAAGAAGAGTATATCAATTTTCAAAATACACAAAAATTTGGTCTTAAACCTTTATAATTTTTTTATAATTGAATCTTTAATTTTTTTATATTTTTATTTGAGTATGATACTTTTTACATTTGTTTTAAGTCAATTATTTTTAAATAAAAGGTTATTAAGCTATTAATAGTTTAAAAATTAGTCTCTAGTTGTCTTTTGAGGTTAGAGCTATTAAGATTATTGTTATCATCTTCCCTTTGATTTACTACAGAGGTTTTCGTTCGCCAGACCTCCAAAAAGGAAGTTTAGCCATAGAGGTACTCAAATGCCTATTGACAATTTTGTTACCAAGTGATGTAACAATATAGGCTAGTAACTTTTCATTTTCTATTAAAATTCCTTTGCTTAAATTTATCTCAACATAGCCCACTGTCGCTACAGTCATGTGACATTTGTCTCAACCATTTTGAAAAGTTTTAGATCTCGTCATATCAATTTTTAACATTGAATCAATTAGATCTAAAGAAAAGGGAAACTAACATACCTTATATGCTATGATATTTTCAAATAGATTAATTGCACTTAACAAAGAGAGCCAATCTAGAACAAGAGAGCGGACTCACCATGACAAAGACATTGCATAAGAAGTATAAACTAAGAGATTAGGATCAGGCTGTAAACCAAATTATTAGTGCTGCCTCATAAACGATGCGTTTTTGCATTGGGATTGAATTGCACTGATGACTAAGCTATGTAAAAAATTAAAATGCAGTTCCAGTGTCAATTTCTCAATTAAACATTTCAAAATTCCTCCCGATTCACAAACCATTGTATACGAAAGTTGTTATCAACCACCCACTACATGTTTCTGTCAACGAATGGGAGAAGGGAAAATAATTAACATAGATAAGACTATAAATTTGTGATGATATAGTTTGTCGTGTGCTTAATTATAGGGATATACAAAAAAAAAAAAAATAATAATCTTAAATCTTTATAAATTTTTACAATGAGATTCTAAATTCTTTTTATTTTTATTTGAATCTTATATTTCTTAAATTTATTTCAAAATAATCTTTTTTTAGTAATTAAAATTGTTATAAATTGTATATTAAAGAAATGAAAATCATTAATAACTTGACCATTTTTAACCAAAAAAAATCAATTTAGAATAAATTTTAAAATTGTAAAATTTAAATAAAAATACAAAAAAAATTGAGAATCTAATAGTAAGAATCTATGAAGTTCTATGACTAATTGTTTACATATTCCTGCTAAATTATATATCATAGAGCTAGCATTTCCAAAGACACGGTAATGGTTAAGACCTCTAGCCATCCATTTTAGAGGTTTCAAGTTCAAATAACAAAAAATGTGGGAGGGATTTATAAGAAAATAGAACTATCTATTGTTCTTTTATAACTCAAAACCAATGAATCTTTTTATTAAAAAAAAAAAACAGAGAGAGAGAGAGAAAACAAAATAACTGGACCTTTGATACAGTGATGTTTCTTTTTCTGGTTGATTGACGGAGTCATGTTAAGAATATGTGCAATAAAAACACAAAAGAACATTGCAATAAACAGAAATCTAATGTATAAGCATGACCTGCTCATAGGCTGGCTCTGGGTCAGTTACAATTTAAAATTAATGGTTCAAATTCACAAAAAAATGATGAACCTTAATCAAATCACACGATTTTAGCTCTAGATCAGTTAACTAGTGGTTCCAATTCCAATTCCAATTCTAATTCTGGGTCGATTCTAGTTCCTCTTCAATAGCCCATTCCAATTCTTATTTTGAGGCAATTCTAGTCTAGTTTAATGAATAATTAAAATTTAAAGTTTTTATAGAATAAAGGGAAATTCTATTTCATTTATTTTAAAATAATTAAAAAGCCATTTATTGTATTATTATTATTGCATAAACCACCGATTAACTAATAGTTAACCTTCAGTTTGAATCAAAGTTTGACTGACGGCTGGCACGACAAATTCGATGGTTCTAGAATAATTGAACCGTAAACAACATGCCCACCTAAAAAACATTTAGCCCCTTACAATTCTGAACTCTATCCGGACAGATGATTCGAGCCAATTTTGAATTTTTTGCTAGGCTGATTCTAGTCAAATTTAGGGGTCGAACCAACTACATCCAACAATTCTCGGATTTACCTTTTCTCGGTTGGTTCTAATTTGTAAAGAAAGAGAAATCTATGGATGTCATTATCCCAAAAAAATAATAATAAAAATAAAAAAAGGAATTTTAGTGCACGCAGGTCTTCCACACTGCAAAGTTCGTTCGCGTAGAAGCAATTGACAACTAAAATAAAATTATCATGTATTCTTCGTCAATGTGTTGTACCTTTGCTTTCTTTTTTATTGTTGACATCGTGCCCATATATATATATAGTGGTCAAGACATGGTCGGTTATGAATGTTACTCTAATATATATCGAATTGCATATTTAATCCGGTGAGCATAGATCACGAAATCTCGGGGCATTACTGTTAGTACGTAATAGCCCTTATCGTATGGTACTATAATATATCTAGTTGCATATAAATCCGGCGCGTATAGATCACGAAATCTTGGACGTTACTGTTACCACGTAATAGCCCCCCCCCCATCATTCGGATCGTACATTTTTTTACAACCTTAAAAAGTACGTGGGTTTGTGCACCTAAACCACTCGGATCAACAAGAAACAGAAAATCTGTAGAAATTTTCTTGCTAGAACTAACCGCAGTACACACAGATCACGAGTCACAAGTTCCCGTGCACGCACAAGAGAAATTTATCAAACCACCCAACTTGGACATGAAAAGAATTGCCTGATCCCCAACTTGCATTATCAGCAGGATTGGCTAAGGCAAAAGCTACACCATTAAACCATTATGCACCCTACAAGGCACATACAAAATCACCACTTGTCCCTATATCATCCAAATCAGTGTCAGCATCTATATCATCAAGATCCATGCTACCACCAAGAAAATCTTCACTTAATTTGGGTCCCTCCCTATGCTTCCTTGCCTCCTGCACAATGGCTACTACCTCTTCAATAATTTGGGATTCTTCACTCTTATCCTCATTTTCCAGGGCCCCTTTTTCCTCTTCCGTGAACTCTACCGGCGTGTCCTTTAGGAACCAGGGGTGACTTTTAATTTCTGGGATGGTGATTCTCTGTAGGAACGAAATTTATGCTGTTAGATAAATGATTAATGTGAGCAAAGTATAGCACCAACCTTTTTAACTAGTACCCTTTCGGGGTCAGCTACAAAAATTCGAGAAAGAAGGCGTTCGCATCCCTTGGAAATTCGAACGTAATCTGGGATTGAGTAGTCAACGTCGAGAATCCGCTGGAATGAGCAAGATAAGCTACTTTATTAAATCTTCTCAATAATAATAGGCCCATTGAATTTAATTCTCTGTACCTAACCTGAATTGTTTTCCTGAAGTTCCTTGGATCTTCAGGATCTTCAAAGGGATACGCACCAACCAGCATGACGTACAAGGTAACCCCACAAGACCAAACATCTGCAATCTATAGTTCTCAATTAATCAGAAGAGTATTTATTGCTGGATGTTAGGTGAACAAACAAACAACTAATACCTTCCCATTGTATTCTCTTCTTGACAGGACTTCTGGTGCAATGTAGGCAGGTGTTCCCACTGTAGACTTGGGTTGAGAATGCAATACAGAAGACTACATAAGATGAAACAAAACAGTCAATACTTGGGATTATGCGTGCTTAATATGTCTGTCAAATTGCTAGTGAATTCTTTGCCTTGGAATAGCCAAAATCGCATATCTTAAGACGTGGGGCTGAGCTTCCATCCAATAATGTGTTTTCCAGCTTAAGATCTCTGTGGCAGATTTGCTGCAATGAAATTGTGTCGTTCATTTTAGCTGGATGTGCGAGTCATGTAGCATAAATTGACATTTTACACTGTTGGCTTGAGATTTGTACCATAGAATGGCAGTAACTGACTCCTGATATGAGTTGTTGGAAGAAATATCTTGCCTGGCATGATTTTCATAAGCAGGATATTTAAAGAACAGTAACGAGGATGTCAACAATTGAAAACAGAAATAATCTGCTCATTCTGTTCTAGTGTACTTACCTCATCTTCACCGAATCTACCAGCATTGCATATTCTCTCAAAAAGTTCCCCTCCAGCAGCATATTCCATGACTATGGCTAAGTGAGATGATGTCAGCAGGACCTGCAAATAGCATGAGTAGCACTTCTGGAAAGCTATTTGCAGCAGAGCCAGGACTCAATTGGAGCATTAAAGTGAAAGTTCAAAATTCAAAACATTTTTTTTCTTCCTCGCAATTTTGAAGCATCTGGAACTTTACAAGCATCTTTTGGTGAACCCCTAAATTCGTTTCTTTCCTTACAAAATTAAAGCTAATTAAGAATTTGTTGGAGGCAATTGGCTTTTCAAGATTGGAGATGTTCGGATTATTTTCCCATCTTCTTGGAACTTGACAACAAGACAAGCATCAGAAACCATTTTGACCAGGCTCAGATAGGAAACCCTATGATTTGCGCATTCCATGAAGCTCAGATAGGGAAAGGTGAGATGCAGACAGCAGACTAACTGCAAAATATACTCTGTTCAACAACAATATTTCCAGGACAGAATTTTTATTCGGTTCTTTTTTTTTTCAGTTTGAAGGAAAAAAAAAAAAGCAATCCCTCTGTAAATTGTCCAATCATTAGGGGAAAACACCTTATACGTATTCTTTCTGAAATAACCTCTACTATCGGGAACATTATGGCGATATATACCTCCTTGAATCTGATTATATTGGGATGCTTCAATGACCTGTGGTTCATAATCTCCCTCTGTACATGCTCATCAATCTGCAAAACCAAAAGTACCTCAGACTTAATCCATCAAAGGATGAAGCTGTTGGATGAACTGGGTGTACAAAAAAAAAATGCCAACAATCCCCTTCAACAGCTGATCAATCATCATCATCTAAAGAGAAGAACATGGACTAGTATTCATGCATAATCCTACATAAGTTATGACCTATTACATTTAGAAGGTAAACTACTTATTGCAGGACATATTAACAAAAAATAGAAGGCCCCCGGGGGGGTGGGGGGAGAACCAATGGATAGATGAATGGACGAGGGAGAAATGAAAAGCTAAAAGAGCACCTTCTGGCCTCTCTCAATATACTTGATAGCATAAAGCTCGTCACTCCTTTTATCTCTAGCCAGCTTAGCGACACCAAATTTGCCTGACCCAATATCCTTCAATATTTCATAAGCCTCCATTGCACAACAGAAGAAAAAACACAGCTACACAGACTTGAACGAGAAAAAGAATGAAGAGGGCTGGCGGCCAGATAGAGAAAATAGGTATCAAGTGTAACAAACCTAACTTCCCAACTACCCCTCTCTGTCTCTTTCTCTCTCTCACTCTCTCTTTTCCATCTTATTCTTTCGTTTCTTGTCTTAACTGGGTCTTCTCGTTTCTCTTGTAGCAGCGGTCTCTTCACTCAGGGCCATGGGGGCAGAAAGCTGTAAGGTATTGCAGCGCTGTGACTCATGAGTCAACGTCAATGGAATGCCCAAATTTTGGCGCATAAAGCAATTCTCATCTTTTGGAAGGCAGCTGAAATGATTACACGTGGAAGATGGTACAGGTTAGGATTCCTAGCCTGCCGTCGTTTTAGTCTATAGTAGTCTGATTGCATAAATTAAGAGTCGCATCAGATAGATAACAGGGATCGAAGTGGTTATTTTATCCTATAAAGGTTTTTATATAATATAAAAGTTATTTGTAGTTACTTAAGTTAATTATTTTTGTGTTAATTTGAATTATTTTTTTTTTATAAATTAAATATGGAATGAACAATTCTTTTTTGGAGATTCTTGTCCATGAATGGGTCCCATTCTTGTGGTTGTCAATCTATTCCTATCCAGTCGATATGAGTTTTGATTTGAGTGCCGGTGGCAGATCTCGAATTTTTTTAATCCTTGTCCGATGCAGCTTCCAAAAGGACGTTGTAATAATTAAGAATTATATAACATCCATCGTAAACCCCTTCTCCGATAAGCTGATTCAATTATTATGAAACTTTATTCAAATATTAAAATTATAGCCCTTTAGATTTTGAAAGTCCCAGATTTAAATAGTAATTATATCTCTTTATATAGATATTCACTAAGAAGGAAAATATATAAAATTTTATTATATAACATTAATCTAATTTTTTTTTTTAAGTCTTGCAGTCAGATAACACACTATAAACCAACATTTTGCGTATTATAATAGTCTTTTCCCGTCTTTTTTTTTTTATTATTTTTTATAATCCCCTTAAAGATTACTCGTCTTTGTCATTATTAGAAATTTACAAAATATATATATATATATATTTTTTTTTTTTCTTTCATGGTAGAAGAAGCTTTACAGTTTGATCCCAAAATCCCAACATTAATCCATCAGGCTCGTAGCATGTACACATTTTTGTCAACTAGGTTTTTTCCTCGTATCTCAATTTAGCTACAGACTATAATATCTTCCCAGAAAATCACGTACAAAACAAACACGAAACAAAATTAGCGTGGTTCGTCCTATTGGCCATTCCATCTCAGTCCACTAAAACCTCACAACAATGGCAGTGACACATCCACGCAAAGAAGACTTCTGCCCCCCCCCCCCACCAGCCCCTCTCTCACCCAAAAGACACCAGACCACCGTTAAAATGTAAAATATGTAGAGTCCCAATCCTCATACAATAAGTGGGAAAAAAGCACACTAAAAGCATATTGACAAAGTATCCTACAAATGCAAAACTCTGAAAATCTATATATTAGTATTATTAAATTAGAGAGAAAATCAATATTTTTGAACAATCTTTTAAAAGAAAAAAAAAAATGTGTACATAACAATGTTAACTAATTTTAAGATTTTTTTAAGTTAATTTTTAGTATTCATTGTATTTAATATTAACATAATAGTTAATTTATAGTCTTTTTAAATATTTTAATAAAATTAAACTTTCGATCGTGCATCTATTTATTTTTTTCACTCTAAAATCAAGTATGATTAAATTAGTTTCTATCATTATTTCTTTATTTTCTCTCAAACAAATTACTTAATTTTCTATATTACTTCTTTTATCTTAGTAATTTTTCTTTAAGGTCAATATTTTTAATTAATTATAGTAATATTATTAATTAAAATTTTAATTATAAATTTAATTATGATTGACATAGAACAATAAAATTTATATCATTTTCAGTCAATTACTTAATTTTAATTTCATTTAATCTCTTCGATGCAAGTCTAAATTTAAAAATATTTAAATTAATTATAACGCTAATTATTTTTAATAATCAAATTAATTTCAATTTCACTTTATTATTTTTTTCCAATCTAAATTAAAATTAAATTATTTTAATTGATTGTTATTATAAGTATAATGTAAAATTTTATTATTTTAATACTTTTTGTTAGATATTAGAATTCTAGCAATGCCTAAACCTTAACTTAATGTATATATTTATATTGTTCAAACTAAAGAAAAGTAGTGATTATCAACAATCCTTTAGTTAAAAAAAAAAAAAAACTTGCATGGAAGCTTTTTCTTAATTTTTGAATTTTTTTTAGCATACTCTCATGATCTACAGTATTTGACATTTACTTAATAATTAATTTGTAGTATTTTTTACATTTTAAGAGAATTAAAATTTTAATGTATATCTGATTTATTTGAGTTATTAAATTATAATAGAATATATATTATAATTTACCTAATTTATATCAAAAAAATTTTCCATGTGTGTAAAATTTAAATAACAAAAATACTCATAATTAGAAAATTTTAAAAAAATAATTATGTGAAAAATCCTAAATTCCCTTTTTGCTTTTTTAGAGAGAAGAAATGTTCATATTTATTTTTTAAAAAAATAAAAAATATACATATTTTAAATTTTCTCTAATTTTCCCTTTTTTTAAATAAAAAAATACTTAAAATTTAAGTTTACTTTTATTTTTTGTATTTAAATAAAATACAAATTAAAATATATTTCTCAACAAATATAATATAAACTTGCATATCATACAGGTCTAATACTAATTTATATGTATTTATATGTAAGTATATATTGTTGAAACTAAAAGAAATATTAACTTTTGATTATGTTGAGGCTTTTCATAAATTTATAAATTAAAAATATTAGAATATCTTATAATTATAAAAATTTGATTACAATTGATTTTATAAATCCAAATTTTCAATCTTTTCTGAAAAATTGCTTCTTTTCGCATAAAAAATTCATACAATTCCTCCCCAAAACTACAAATATGGACTTGATGATAGACTATCGGAATTAGGTTCTCTAAGTAAATTACGGATGTGGTTCATTTGAGAAAGTAAAAAAAAATCATGTTACGAGAAGAAGGGGACAAGTGACGGAAGGTAGAACAGAAGAACCGACGTGGACGGTGGAAAGAGAAGCAAAGCAGCCAGGAATGGTGGGTGGCCCAATTATTGGCGGTCCCTCGTCTAGCTTGATTGCTTGGCCTTCTTTATTTCCTTCTGCTCGAGAACAGAATGCGTCCGAATTTTCCTTAACACTTGCAATTAATTCTCGTCAACGCCACTATAGAATAGACCATCATCAACATTATTTTCCTTCTTCCTTTTCCTTGGTGCACCGTGCACCCTTCACTTTCAGAAGATGATTCGAATTTCTAATCAATTTGTTGTCCTAGTTGATCTCCCGGAAAACATGGCGTGAGTGTCAGGTAAATTTAAATTTGATAATGTTATTATTACTTTAAAAATTTTTATAAGGTGTTATAGCTTATTATATAATTTATTAATCTTATACTATAGATTAAGCTATTAATATAAAAGTTTTATAGTTAAAAAGTCTTATATTCAAATTATATTACATCCCCATTTAATTGTAATTTTTTATAATTAATATAGGTTTATTTTTCGTTCGCGTTTTAGTGATTTGATGAATTTCGCCTAAAAGGGTGTGTTACAGTTTAATATATGATTTAAGTAATTTAAAAATTTTGGGTTAGATAATTTTTTAACACAAAAAAATCACATAAACACTGTAGATTTGTATTCCTCTCGTCATCTTGCTTTGGAAGGTTGAGCGGTTCTTAAGCTCTATAGACAAAGAAATAATGTAAAATTAACGGTACTGGTTAAATTCTATCATGTTCTTTTTCTTTGATAATTCTGATATTCATATCAATATCCATAATCTTGGCTTGCCTTTAGGTCCAAAAATCTGGTTACTCTATGATATATATGCATCAGTTTCACCGAAGTATATAACACATGAAAAAATATTCTGATATCCAATCTTAGAATATCCATGCCCTGAACTGAATTTAAAGCTACACGACAAATGCCACTTGAATGCTTCAAATATAAAAACAAGCCGAAGATTTAATGGCTGCTTAACAACGTTAAGATTCTTTTTTTTTTTTTTTTGCATCTGTTTCCTCAGTGACGAGGGATTAAACCCTGACTCCCAACCCTTATAAACAACAGTTCAAAGACTCTCACGTAAACCCGACGTGAGACACATTATTTCCAAACTCCTTTAAATTACACACATGTCCGTACTACTTCAGTCGGCAATCGGCAAAATGACAATACTGCCTCAGTCGACAATTAATACGGTAATAAGAAGCTTTGTACATGCGCCCACCCACCTTATGACGTTTATCTTTAATATTGCCTAACAAGAGATTGAACCCTAATTTTATTAAAAAATTAGTTAAAAAATAAAATAAAAGGTTGACCCTTATAAGTAGCCCAAGACCCATCGGACGTGGGACACGTGACTCAGCTGCATCCACTATTCCTTTTGCATTTCGTGTCATGAAGGTTTCCTTCTAGGCCCAACTTGAATTGTGAGACAATATTTCCTTCCTGTTGCCCTGCCGTGTTGTCTAAGTAATTTGCCTGGAATGCAGTACATTTTTGTCACAAACAGCGTCTCATTCGCAGGAACTACCTACGTCCATACAAATTGTATTCCTGATGTGTCCCAGTCGATCCACCGCTTGCCTTTTGCCCCATGCGGCTTCAATCATGTGCCGAGTGGTGAGTTGACTATACCATCGATATGTTCGCTTGGGACTCATCTTACAAAATAAACTAGCTATTGGCCAAAAGAATAAATCAGTTGGGGAGAGACAGGAGGTTTAAGCCCCAATTCTCTCCACTTATCATAAAATAAGGAAAATTTTCTGGACAAAATTTCAACTTGCAATGAAACATTTTTTCTGAGTTACTTGTCTGGGTAGCCAGTTCAATCTAGGTCTACTTGTTATTGTGATTGTTTACTTCCTGCTTACAACAGAAGAAAAAATTGGGCGACACATTTTGCACCATGGCCGTCAGTATAAGAAGCAACGCAAGAATGGGGCTCCATCTCAAGATGGTACCACCGGAAGTTGGATTGGACAATAAAAGTATTTGGTCTCCCTTTTTGACGATCGGGAATTTAAAAGCAAAGGGAGTTTGTTTAGGGTAATTTTTCATGAAAATCACAGAAATGGCCTACTTGAAAAACCAATTCGGAGAGCAAACTATTGCAGTCATTGCGTCCTGAAACTATTGACCGGAAATGCCTAAAAAAAAATCTCAATATAAGATGGTGACAGACTGGCGATCGCATGGAGAGGAGAAAGTGGTCACTTTTTATGTTTTATTTTTTTGGTTGCTTTTAATTTTATGTGCAGAATAGCTTTTCTAAACACCATCTTCAAGAAACATCTTAATAGTCGAAAAATTTAGACATCCATTCTAGAACAATGTAGTTCAAGAAAAGATCTTTTTCTTCTTTTTTTTTTTGGGCGGGGCGGATTGCACGAATAATTTCTTAGTAAGCACCGTCAAGGGCCCAAGCAAGCCCAAAGTTTCCAAACATGCATTACATTTCCTATCTAACAGTGCAGCAAGAAAAGATTATCATATATTATTATAGTTAATGCACAATTTAGACACTATAGACAAACTTCAAGAACATAGGCCTTTGGTTGAGTCAAAATTAGTTAAAAGAAAAGTGCTGAAGGTTGAGTTATGGTGTTAAAATATAGCAAGTATGAGTCCCACATTGAAATAAAAAAAAAAAACAATGAGTAAACAACTTATAAGTGACTAAAAATTTATAATCCAATGTTTTAAAATTTTTATTAAAAAATAGTAGCAAAAGCTAATCGCATTATTGCTTCACTCTAAGGTTGTTTGCACTTCTCCAAGCTCATTATCATTTTCCAAAAATAATATCCAGTGCATTAATGAATAATTTTGATGATAAAGTGAATATAAGAACTTTAGACCGTAAGAAGTGAAGGATGCGATTTTACATAAATTTAAGTATTTGTTTGGAGTATTCATTAAGTCAAACCTAACAATAAATAAAAGTTTTTTCTATAAGGTAGGTCAAGTCAATAATCTATTTTTGAAGAATCCCTTCACTAATACCAAAATATGAAAGGTCATTAAGGATTGTAATGTTAATAAGGTTCCAACCTCGTATAGGTTTAGCCTTAATTTTATTAAACATTATTGGAGAGCAATAGAGAAGTTGTTATGTCAAAAGCAAGTCATGCAAGGTGTTGACTTCTACTTTTGTGATGCTAATTCTGGAAGTTGATGGTATAGTAAAATTTAATCAATTTCACCTCATTTCGTCAATTGATTGCATTTATAAGATACTTGTGAAGGTTTTGGCCCGCAAACACAGATTAGTAATTATCAAGGTTGTAAGGAAGTTACATACTACCTTTATGAAGTGGCGTAATATATTTGATAGCATTTTAATGGCAAAAAAATAATTTAGGAGATAAAAAGACAATATGTAGAGGGGTAATTATGAAAATTGATTTTGAAAAAACTTATGATATAGTCAAGTGAACTTTTTTAGTCGATGTTTATAAGACTTATGGGTTTTGGAAGCCATTTGAGATAATGGGTATGGGAGTGTATGTTTACACTGATAGTGTTCATTCTTATCAATAATAGCTTAATGTAACAATTTAGAATAACTAGAGGATTACCACAAAGGGATTCATTTTCATCCTTTTTGTTTATTTTGGTTGTCAAGGGTCTCAACTCAATTTTTAAAAAGGTCGTACAAGCAAACTCTATTAAAATATCCCAATTAGATAAGATGTTGAGCTAACATACTTGCAATTTGCGGATAATACCATCATATTTAGTTAAGTAGATGACCAGTTAATACAATATTAAAAAAGGTTACTCTTATACTTTTAATGTTATTTAGGGCTAAAAAGCAACCTTAAGAAGACAATTTTATATAATATTAAGATATGCAAGATGCAAATGAAACAATAGGCTAATTTTTTGCGTTGTAATGTCAGGTCCTTACCACTACAATATTTGGGTCTTCCATTGGATATGAACCCACGAATGAGAGGCTTATAGGACCTAGTGATTAAGAAAATGAAGAAAATGTTAATCAAATAAAAAGTGAGATTTTTTATCAAAAGTTAGATAATTGGTTATTTTAAAGGTTTACTTTAGATCCTTACCTATATATTTTATGTCCTTATTCATGATGCTGAGAAGTGTGGAGAATTGACTCAAATGGATACAAAGATCATTCTTATGGGGAGAAAATGAAAGCAAAAAGCATATGCATCTAGTTGGTTAGCGTCTCGTATGCCAACAAAAAAGCAGGGTGAGCTGAGGATTGGTAATCTAAAAGATATCAATTTTGAGCTATTGTTAAAGTGGTTATGAAGGTTGAAAAATGCAAGTGATGTGTATTGGGTCAAGATCCTTGAAGCATGATATAGAACACACCAATTATGATCATAGGAGTGGACATCAAGATACTAGCAAATGTCCCCAATTTAGTGGAGTAAATGTTCATCATGACAGAATAAGGATAAAAAAAAAATGATAGTAATCAAATCTTATTGCAGTTTTCTCGTTAAATATGGTAGGAAATGAACTTTTGGAACCAATTATGACTATACAATTCTCTTTCAACAATACAATTTCTAAGGCTTTTTACACTGTTAATAAAGAAAGAGGACCCAGGGAATATCTTTGGTGATTAGAAGTATGATTGTTGAAGATGGAAAATTCAATTGTATTAGGATTTATTTAAGTGGGAAAAGGATTTGGTTACCAAGTTTATAAACCTTATTTCGGCTTATCAACCAATACAAAAGGAGAAGGATAGATTTATATGGCATAAAAAGAAGGATGGATAGTTTTTTGTATGGTCTTTACATGATTTCTTAAATAATTGTCATGACCCAACTAAAGGAAGGATAATTGATATTTGGTTAGGTTTAGCTTCAGCTAAAATGGAGGTGTTTGGGTGCAAATGTTACTTGATTGTCTCTTTATCAAAGTAAGGCCTTGTTCGATAGAAAGGCTTAATCAAGATGCCATATAATCATTGTATTTTATAAGGATGAAGTTACTGGCCCACTTGTTCTTACACTACCACTTTGCATAAGTTATTTGGTGTATATATTTAGAGTAGTAAGACATCTTATATGTTATTCAGAGTTCAATTCAAGAAGCATGGGATTCGTGGTGTGAATTAAGTCACACTTGCACATTGATAGTGATTTGGATGATGGGGTTTTACGTAATTATGTGGTCTATTTGGTTAGGAAATAATGAATACATGTTTGCAAGTGAGAATTTTTCAATTGAAAGAACATATGATCTAATTCATGTTAGATTATGGTGGTGGTCGATAGCAAAGGAGTCATATTGGCATTTTATGTTTGATGAGTTTTTGTTAAATTTGAAAAACATCCATCTTCTGAGAAAAACAAAGGTGCAACCATGAGATTTGATATGGGTTACGCCTTTATATAATGCTTTCAAATTCAACACAAGTACAGCGATGACGGATGAGGGCAAAAAGGATAACATAAGAGGAATGTTACAAGGGGATGACAAGAAAGTTATATGTCTATTTGGAGTTTGGGAAATATGGCAGAAGGCGTTTAACTTATTATTGAGAGTAAATTCTAAACTACAGTTACATAAATCAATAATAAAGATAGAAGATTTTGGAAACTTACATTAGTATTCCATAATATCACCATTACAATTAATTATCGAATTTTCTTTATCTTTTAGTTTCAAGAATGCAACTACTTTGTTGATATTTTAGTAAAATAGGGTGAGGCTCTCTAGATAGAGTTAATGGTGTGGTTTTGAGAGAATTATTTCTACTATATACTAAAAGTTATACATAAGTAGTTATGTATGTCTTTCTGAATTTTTATTCAACTGGTCTCATGTATTGTACATAACTTTTATAATTATAAAATTTGATGTTCAAAGAAAAAAGAATTCTAATGATAAGTGACTAATAAAAAAATAATGTAAATATTAATTGTAGAAAAATATAAATAAAAAGAGATAAAATGTGTGCACTTTGCTTTTTCTTTTTCTTTTTTTCATTAACAATACATTGTGGAATATGTTAGGCTAAGGATATTCGACAGAGGTCATTTTTTGGTGACATCGAAGTTTAGATATAAGGGTGGGCAAGCAAACATTGTAGAATTTGCTGATATTGACAAATATTTGATATTGAGGTTATATTTATATCCAAAGAAATGATAGTTAATGCAATATTCAAAGAATTTACTTTATTGATTCTTTAAAGAGGAAAATTATCGAGGAATGTATTGGTTTTGATGGAAAGCAACATGAGTGTAATATATATGTCAGAATTGCTCTCTAAACATGAGATTACTTATTTATATTTAGTATGTGAGGTGGAGGATGTTTTGGTGAAAAAATTCCTTATTATAAGGCATTGATACTAATAAGGCTACTAAGGTTCTTATATAAATTATGGTAGACTATTATAATGATAGTGTTAATGATGGTGAGAAAGGTGTAGTTTTGGGTGATAATATGGGTAAGGCTAAGTAGTTTATTAAGGGAATAATTATAAGAGACCACTATATCAATGTAACCATTTTTATCATGATCATGATGATCATGTTAACAATGTTGCTCAAGTGGAAAAAGTTGACCAATTCGAGAAGATTAACCATGCTGAGAAGGTGGACCAATTTGAGAAAGTTGACCATGTTGAACAAGTGGTGTAAATCGGCCATGTTGACCAATTTGGCAAGGTCAATGTTGACCAAAATGAGAGGTTTGACAAAGTTGCCAACATCAACAAGGTTGACGAATTTCAAAAGGATGTCCACATCGATGAAGCTAGCGATGCTGAGCATGCAGAGGTTAAATGTGAGCAAGTTAATCATGAGGTAAAAGTGGAGGGTGTAATGGAGGAATGTAATACTTTTTAAGATGAAGTTGCTTGTGTTAGCGCAATGGACTTTTTGACTGATCACAATGATGATAAGTTAGGATAGCAAGTAACAAAGCAAATAATGCATTTTTGATATATGGCGACGACGGTGAATAAGAACATGACATTGGCTTCTAAGAGAAGGATCTTGATTTGACTACTAATTCAGATGCCAATGAGTAGATTCTCTATGTGGATAGTGATTGCATTCCTCCCGATGATTCAAAGTGTTATAAAGATGGTAAAGACAATTCAAATTTTGAGCAAAAGAAAATTTGGAAAAGTCATAGAAAAAGTTACAATCTAAGGTGTAATACCTTCTTAGGATACTGAAATAATATTTGAATGCAAGGAGGAATTACAAGAAACTGTTTCTAAATGAAAATGAGGTTTGACATATGGCAACGCAAAAGTAAAAATGGAGATAGATTACCAAGTACTATAATGGGTGACTTTAAAAGCTGTCTACAAAAATAGAAAAACTTTCCAATATGTTTATTATTAAGACTGACAATCCAAAACATAGCTCACCAAAATTCCATTTTTTTAGCTAAGTTCTTGAGAAAAAAAGATATTAGAGCAGCCTAAAAGAAATTAAAAGACCTAAAGGGAATGTGTAAACATGATTACAAGGTATACGTGACCATGGATGTGTAGGTCTTTCAAGCTCATGAAAGGTCATTTAAGGATCAATCTGCAAGATTATAGGATTATAGAAAGGAGCAGTTAGTTAGCAATCCTAGAAATACTTATGAAATTAAAGAACAAGGAAGTGAGGGATTCAATAGTCTTTCAAAGATTTTATATTTGGTTTGATGCATAGGCTAGAGATCTGTTGCAAAAAAAATATATATTTGAAGTAAACAGCCATTTCTTTAAAGGTGAATGCAAAATATTGAGGCATCGAGTAAAGACTTCCATGACAAAATTGAAAAGCAAAGGCGACAAACAATTGCCCTGCCTTAGTCTCCTTTGACTTCTAAACTAACGTTTAGCTTCACTATTAATTAGAATTGAAAAGGAAGCAGAAGTGGTCCAACCACGTATCCATGACGTCCGTCTAGACTCAAAGCCCATTTGTTTTATAATGAAAAAGAGAAACTCCCAATTAATGCAGTCACGGTTCCTTTCAATGTCTAATTTACAAACCAGTCTGCATTTCCCATTTTCTATACGAGAATCGATGTTCCCATTTGCATCTAGGCATCGATACCAAAAGTCAGACTACGCAGGATAAGGATGCATTAGGCAGTGTTGCTTATGCGAGTATGGCATTACATTCAGACACTTTCATCTAGCACTGGTCTCACTCATGGTTAGACAAAAGTTTGGCTCTCCCGCGTGGTACACAAATAGAACTGATCTAATAAAATAATATTTCCAGAGATTGCACGGGTAAAAAGATTTGCTCCGGGCGAACTAAACATTAATTGGAATAAGTATACAAAGTTCCCTTCATATTTTTCAAACTGGAGCACCCAGTAGTGCATGCAAATGAGACATATATACAACTTTTTGGCCATATTTAATATTCATAGCATAACTGTTCAGTATCTAAGCTCTGCAATTTAACCTAAAGTTCATATCCTGGGAACCTGGAGCTTTCGGGTGCTTGAATATCAAACAAAAGAAAAGCAGTCCCAGCAAGTCCTTGGAAAAGAGAGGAGTCCTTGTCAGGTCCACCTGCATGACCCCCGGTGGCCATCTTATTTGCATTATGGTACAAGAAGTTAGCAAATGCCTTTGCTCTCTCTAAATACAAATTCTCTCCTGTAAGACGATAAAGGGAAAGAAAGGCATAGGCATTTCCAGCCACACCATCTGCAAGGCCCACCTTCTTCACTATCCCACTCTTCCATACCACTTCTCCTGCTTCTATAGCAGCATCGTGGAACTCCCTATCATTTGGGAACACCTGGGAAAACAAAGAAGAACTTAACATTGAATTCATTGTGTTTGGTTTTTTCTTTTTTTGGTTCTAAACTATACCCCTTTAATCATCTACATGCTCCCCTTTTCTCCTCCAAATAACAGCATTTAGATAACCCTCTCCCACATAATGGGCTGTCTTATCAGGTAAAATGCATTACTCCCCGGTTTCGCACACAACTAGCCCTAGGATTCATGCATTTGAATTACTGCAACAAGTGGATCCTCCCTTTGTATAGACTAATGTCCAAAAGTTCCCTAGATATAGATATTGTGAATGAACTGAATCGAGAATGAGTTGGTTACTTGGGATGCCTTAACCAGCGTGATGGCCATGCCTGCTGCCCCATGAGACCACTGCACTAACTTGTCTCTCGGGTTCCCTTCACTTGAAGGGTAGTTTCCACTACGAGGGAACCTCTTACTCATCATGTACCTTAAAGTAGTCTTCACATCCTCAGCATCTTCTTTGGAGAGAGGAAAGTGAAGAAGAACTTGCAAGATTCCAGCAAGCCCATTGGCTGCACCCCAATATCTTGTCCCATGCCATCTGTACATCAGAGGACAGGCAAGGCTATCTGATGCCCCTGCCCTGCCCCCAGCTAGCACAGCAACAACAATAGGCAAAAGAAGATCACTGGATATTGTCCCTTGTCCAAGATGCTTGTTTATAAATAAAGCAGCCCATAAAAACCCAGCTCGCCCATACATAAGCTCATATGACATTCCAAAACCACCTTCCTCAGGCCCAGCTGGGAGGGCTCTCTCTTGTGCTACCTGTACATGGTCAATTGATACATATTATGAATAGGCCAGATCATGCACAAGCCTAAGTCCTCATTAAAGATAGCAATTTAAGCACCTAAACCAATGGAACTTGAGTTCGCTTGGGTGGATAATTGCTTATCTTTTGGCAAGATTTCTAAGAAATAAATGTAGCTTCAGCACAGCAATAACCTTTTAAAAGAGAAGTATATAACTCGTCTCAGCATGACACTGTGTCCGAAAAAGGATAGCAAAACATGTCAAGAACTTGAGAAGCTAAATTCAGGATCTCCTGTGTGAATACTAACATAGCTGAGTGACAAAGTTTACAGACGAGAGGGTTTTAACTTTATTCCTTGTTTGTGTCTATTTTCAAATTCAGTGCACACATAAGCAAGTATCAGTTTGAACGATGAGCTAGTTTGTTGTCTCAAATTTAGAAAATTGTTGCGTAAAATTCATATTTTCTATTTAACAAACTAGCAATCCAAAATTGCGATGCTGAGATTATTTGGAATTTTGCATCATGTGTGAATCTGGAATGTCAATATGACGATGATATTATACTTGAAGCACAAATTTTATTTTTGAGACCAAAATTGATTCAATTAAAATGTGCCAAAATTGAGAGAGATCGCAAAGTTCATGCAATTTTCCATAATTAATCTTCTCCAGCCTAAAAGAACAGCTAAAGTGTGAATAATTGGCTGGAATTAGGACCATTGAATTCGAAAGAGAGAGAAGATAATTTGGGCTTTGGAATATAAGTTTATCCTCTCTAGGTAACACCATAAAAGAAAAATACAAAAATGATCTTTTAAGTTGCAGTGGAGCATCAATTAATTGCAATTGCAATGGTCCTGCTGAATGGAAATGAGGATTGGCATTCGGGAGTACCTCAAGGAAAAGGTTCAAGAACAAGTCAAGCCTTTGATGGTCCCTCCTGTAATTGGCAGCCACAGCTCCAAGAGCATATATTCCTCCTCTACCACATAAAAAAGTCACATGCCTGCACATAGGCAATATTTATCAATAACAATTAACTAGCAAAGTCATCTACATTTATAATTGAGGAACCTTTCGACAGATCTCGAAAAAATTTTAAAAAAAGAAAAAGACTTATAATTGACGATATTACTTTTTTTTATGCTCAAAGTTGTTATATTTTTGTGACATCAATCGATGCATAGTTTCTACAAGAACAGCATTTTCAGCCGTTCAATTTTCTATAATATAAATAGAAGCCTTCTGTCTAAAGTCTACTCCACTGGGCTGGGAGTTATAATATACCACAAAGAAAAAAAAAATACAGAGAAAAGAAAGGTTGTTTCCAATATTATTAGGAAATATTGTTGCGTGGTTTGTTAACAAAAGTACCACTATACAAATCGAACGTGGCGACACATTAATTGACATTCAGAGGTCAGTCTGTTTGCTAAGAAATTGACTTTGCTTGTCACTCAACACTTCGCAGCATCCCTTAACGAGTAACATTGTGGCACAAAAGAATAATAAAATAATTTTTATTTATTTATACGATAAATTAAAATACGATTAGTTTATATATTTTATTGTTATTAGGCTTTTGTATTCTTGTAACAAGCATTCCATGACCCCCACAAAAGCTTGGGTGGAAATAAATTTCCAGGAAAATATGTTGGTTAGAAACAAACGGACCCCTATTCACCAAAAAGCCGCGAATCACCTGACACTAACCTAAGTTCACCAATTATCAACACAATGTCGCATATTGGGAAAAAAAAAAAATGAAGGAGAAAGAAAAAGAAAAATCTATTAGCTAGATACTAGGGTAATTTTTGCCAATATTTAAAAAGATATTTCCCAAACACAGGTATTCGATGAATAAGTAAAGAGACAGTGACCCGCACCAAAAATGACCTCAATCGTCGATCTCACCAAAATTCTCGCTGATGATCTTTCCTAGGCCGTTAATTCAGAATAAATTAAATTCGGCAAACCCAAAAAACAAAATAAAAAAAATAATCACCCGGACGAGGCTCCTGCGGCGGCGCCGGCACACGTGTCAACAATCTCGGCGCACAATTTCAAGTCATGCTGATCGCCGCTAACCTCATGCGACCTCAAGCAGGTGTAAGCAGTCCCCAGTAAACCAGTATAAACCGTCATGTTGGTACCCCTACCCGCATTAGCATCACCTTTCCACGTCATCTCAACCACCTGAATGCACCAAAACGAAGTTCGGTAAGCTTTAGCTAACATGCTCCGGGAGGTAACACCGCCTTTAACCTACGCACCTCCAGCACCAACATCAAATGTATCATTTCTTTTTCTTTTTCTTTTTTTTTTTTTTTGGCCTTTTCAATTTCCCTTAGGAATCCGTGTAAGAAATCGCGGATGGAACGTACCTGGTCCTTAAGAGAGATTGCTGCTTTGAGAAAGGTTTCATTGGAGATTGAGAAGCTGGCTGCCATTGGATCAACTCGGCCAACGAAATCCACCCGTTCGTCGTTGCCATCCTCACGGGTCTCCAGAGAAGTAAGCTCCCACACAGACATCTCTCTACCTCTCTCCTCTTAGCTTTCGTTTGAGTTCTGGTTTTGAAGAGCGATGAAAAAAATAATAGAAAATAAAAAAAAAAGGAAACCAAAAAAGCAGACCTGTCAGCGAAAAGCGTCGTCGTTCAATATTTTAAAATATTTTTTATAAAAACAATGGACCGTCGGATGAGCACGAGAATCATGAGTTTCATATGTCACGGTGCCGTGACAACAACGTAAGTTCGGACACCGCCCATGGTTTGAAGAAGATATTGGTGGGCTTGTTTTTTTTTTTTTTTTTTGGGGGTTGAAATAGTAAGACTGTTAAAATAATTTATTAATGTAGTTTAATCGAGATATTTTTAATTTTATAAAATAACAGAATTAATACTATAAAACCGATTAAACATTTGCATAACTTATAAACAATTTATTAATTTTGATCATATATTTGTACTTTTTTATTTTATATAAATTATAAAAAATATCAAAATTTACGTAGTTTTAAAATTTGTTATTCTATATTACAGAAGATAAAAAAAAATTAGAATACTTTTTATAATTTTTTTTATTTTTGAATGCAATCGAATGTATACAAATTAAAAGAGAGTGACGAAAATTTGAAAATAATTGGCAAGAGCAGAGGAAATGATCTATTAAAAAAAAAAAAAAACAAAATCACTTGCTTAGAATTGCCAATTTCCCACTATGCAGATGTCAATGGGGTCCGCAAGAAAAAAGATACCGTTTGTTGCAAAAAAAATGCTAACTGTTATAATAATTGCTTGAGTGGAAAACGGGAGAGGACGGGGGATTTCTCCGCTTCTAAACAATCTCTACGATCTAGATAAATCTATATTTATTATTGTAATAATATATATGTCGTTAAAATTAAGAAAAAAATTAATTTATAATATTTAATATTTACTTAAAATTAATTTCTTGTCTTTCATAGTATCTTAGTAAAATTTAAATTTTAACATACATATGATTTATTTAATTATAATTTTATCTCATTTATATTAATAATTTTTATATATATTTAAAATTTACATAATATAAATAACTATTATTAAAGAAAAAATAATTTTTAAAAAATAAAAAAAATCTTTAATTCTTTTTTTTATTTTTTAAAAAAGATATTTTCAAATTTATCTTTCTTTTAAAGGATTAATATTTTAAAAATTTATAATTTTAAAAAAAATTAACTAGTATATCATGATTTTTTAAAATTTACAACTTCTAAATAAAAATAATAACTTGTGACTTTTAAAATATTGACAAAAGTACACTCCACGTAAAAAAATAAAGTTAGCTTACAAACACATTTAATACAGTAGTAATGAACTTTTATAACATTTAAAAAAAGTATATTTAATATGAAAGAAATTCGTATTTAAGAGAAAATTATTAAAATTTTAAATATGAATTGTAAAATTTTAAAATTTCACATTTGAAAAAAAAAAAGTAATATATAAGTAACAAGAACTTATAAATTGAATGTTTTAAAGATTTAAATTGAGATATAATATCAAATTTATAAGTTTGTTATTTTTTAGGTCCCTACTTAAATTTTTCCTTAATTTTAATATTTCATATTTTCCTAATAATATTATGTATCTCAATAACAATAGTTGTTTATTAATATTGAAATTTTTATTTAATATTATTTTATTTTATTAGTTATTAAATCATAAGTAATGTAAATTAATTTCTTCTTATTTTTAGAAATATCATTTTTCAACCATTCATAACTTACTATTGAATTAATCAAAAGATTAAACTATTTTTTCATCTCATTATATAAAATATGTACTAATGAGAAGGCTTACCATATCTTTTGAGGATAATCATTATAATTTATTGTACTATAATAATTTGCTTACATGAATAGAATTTATTTTTAATGATAATGCTTAACATATTTTTATTATAATATTATGTTATTTTATTAATTATTTTTCAATAATATTAAGAATAGTTACATTAATAATCATCATATATATATGCACACACACTAAATTTAATTTTCATGTTTGTCAAAAGGCTTACATATATGCTTATGGGTCTTGGTTCACAAATATAAAAATAAAAGGAAAAGTGTTACTTGTTTAGATCATCTCTCCTCAACATGCATTTTTAGGTTTATTGTGATATATATCATATTATATATATATGGTAAACTACTGGTCTATATTTGTTAGATTAAGCTATATTTTAGTAAGGTTATCATTAATTCATGTGCTTGGAAACTTTGTTGAGAAAATAGGACTACAATATAGTGACGGGCTCGTTTAATTAGCTATTTTGCTTTATCATTTTTTGTTATTTAGACAAATAAAATTCTTAATGGAAAGCTGTCAAATATCATTTCATTAGAAGATTAGTTACATTAGGTAAAAAGGCCTAGTAAATATTTGTTTAAAATTTTAATTTTAATGGATATTCTTTAATTTTTTCATTATATAATGTTTATATGGATAGACTTTAGGTATTTTTTAGTTCTATAAATATTATTTATTATATAATCAACAAAAAAATTAATATAACTTAAGTAAAATTAAAAAAAAATAAATCTAAAAAATATAATTATGAGAATTAATTGATAATTATAATCTACTTGTTGGAGTATGCTAGTTTGTTTATAAGAGAAATTAATTTAAGTTATAAATTATATACTAACAATTAATTATAATATATTTTATAATAAATTTTTATTATTTTTAAAAAATATGATAATGTTAGTTAATTTTTTTATTTATATGAAATATATTTACTTTTAAAAGTGAAGTTATAATTTAAAATTTTGATAAATAAATAATTATTTTTTAATTTATATTAAATTTAAATTTATAATTGTAAATATAGTTATCGTTGGATCAAATTAATTAAAAAATATTTTAATAAATATTTTATTATAAGTGATATTAATATTATAAATATAATATATCATAATAATTAAATATCTATTACTCGATCAATAACTAGTTATATAACAAAAAAAATAATATCTTATTTAAAATATAAATTATTAAAATAATTAAATAATATATTAATATCACTTAATTCTATATAATTATCAGATAAATTAAATTAAAATGAACCTCTAACTTAACTACTAATCAAAAAGTTAATGAAAAATTGTATAAAAAATAAATTTAATATTTATAAAAAATAACCTAAAATAATTAAAATTTAATATGTATTATAAAAATTTATTTAAAATAAATTCATATTATTAGTAATAAATTATTTATTAATATTAAATACACTAATAAAATTATAATTTTTAAAAAATATAAATAATTTAATAATTATATTTTTTTAAACAAAACCTAGTAAGATTCAATCACACAAAATATACCATTGTATCCATAAAATAATTTTTAGCTTATCGAAATTTTTATTTTGTTATATTTTCAAATATTAAAATTTATATTTCTTATTTTTAACTCATATCCTTAAAAACACTAAAAATAACATATTATATTTTTATTATTTACTAAAACAAAATAAATATTTTTTAATAACAACAAATTATTTAAAATGAATATTTTAAAAAAAATTAATTTCATATTAAAGAAAAAACTAACCGCTATATCACTATCAAATTATTTGTTACAATATTACTCGGTTATTTGTTAGTCACCCTAAATAAAATTTATCATTCCTATCTAACACATTGCATGCACTTACATGTTTCTTAATTTAGTTCTGCTGCAACATTGTAATATCTTGTTAACTGAACACGTGCTTTTTGTTTCCCCATTTGAGATGGTTATTTCTGAAGCATCGTCATTTTACAGTAGCGCACTGCCATGACATGCAATCGAAAACAATGTTCTCTGCCATAACAACGCCCAAAACAATGAGCCAAATCTTATGAACTTCGACAATGGACGATACACTAGAAAGCAGTTGGCTAGTAAGAAATACTCTTAGATTAGTAGATCCAAATAATAGATGTGTTTGACAGGGCACCACCAATGCGGACATTTAAAAAAAAAAGAAAAAGAAAAGACCAGTTACTAAAATACCATTTAAGCTTAACAGATAAAGTCCGCCCTGTTACGTAGCGCGTCACACAACCTAACTGTCCAGAAGCCTATCTATCCATCTATCTAAACAAAGTCGGCCGAACAAAAGAAGAGTACGTCCAAGACATCTTGAACGTCCATAAACCAGATGTGCACCTAAGCACGCTCACCCCTGATCCTCCTAGCCAACTGGATATCCTTAGGCATAATAGTAACACGCTTGGCATGGATGGCACAGAGGTTGGTGTCCTCAAACAGTCCCACCAAGTAGGCCTCAGCAGCCTCCTGCAACGCCAGCACAGCATGGCTCTGGAAACGAAGATCAGTCTGCAAGAACACCCCAAAAACAAATAAATATATTTGACATCTCAATCCCAACTAACCAATATTGTAGAAAGAACCATCAGAACAAAAAAAAACTGTATGAAGAATACCTTGAAGTCCTGAGCAATTTCGCGAACAAGCCTCTGGAATGGAAGTTTCCTAATCAAAAGCTCAGTGCTCTTCTGATACTTCCGAATTTCACTGCCCAACATTTGCATAAAGAAAGACGTCAAATCAATAATCTCGTTAACCACAAAAATATCAATGGATAAATTTTTTACTAGATGCAGGAACTGAAATGGGAATGGACCAGGGACAAGTCCTAACTCACCGAAGAGCAACAGTTCCAGGACGGTAACGGTGAGGCTTCTTCACACCACCAGTGGTTGGAGCAGACTTACGGGCAGCCTAGATACCCAAAAATAAAAGCAAGGATTTTTCAACACAGATAACAGGATTTCCATAAACCAAAGCCCAACATCAGATTAGTATAACTCAAATGCCTAAATTCTCTTTGCCAAAAAACAACCAAAAAATAAAAAGAAAAAGTGGTAAAATCTAACACCTTGGTAGCTAGCTGCTTCCTGGGAGCCTTTCCTCCAGTAGACTTACGAGCAGTTTGCTTGGTACGGGCCATCTAAACAACATACAAAACGGCACCCACCGTCAAAAATCAATAATATCAGCACACAAAATCAACCCACAATTAAAGCATTCAATAACAAAGCAGAAAAGATTGAAACAATAAATAACAAAATTGGTCTTGTTTTCCAGCAATCCTTAACATACAACAGAAAATCTAACTGGACCGCAACAGATTCATCAAGACAAAGCACAATCCCACCAATCTAATAGATGATTAAACCGTACGAAACCCTAGATCTCGACATCAATCCACGAATTAACCCTAAAATTCAAGACTTCATAGAGACGACGATGCTCAAAATCAAAATAAATGATAATAAACCTCCAACAATTGTTGGAGATTCTTCTTTCGCCTCTGAAGCTAAAAAGCAAGGAAGAAGCCCCAAATCTTTCCAGTTACACAACAAACACAAAGATTATGTAAATCCTAGCAAAATTAAATTAAGAATCTGAAACGATCATATAAATGAATTTATTATAAAAATATCCCAAAAAAATTCAAAAATCCTAAGAGGAGAAATGCTGCAAAACCAAAAACAAACCTCCTACTATTCTCCGAGGATCTCTTTGTCTCTCTTGCTCTTCCTGTCTCTCAACAAACTCTTTCAAAATTGGATGATGGGTAGGTCTCGGCTTATTTAAAGAGGTTTAGGGCTCTTAATCCAACGGACGGCATTGGTTATCCCTGTGCTTTTTCTGTACAGCATCGCACGGTCAAAACCAGGTTAAGTTGTGCTTTCTCTCGTTGAATGGACCGCTAAGATGTCGTATTTAGAGAGGTGCCACGGATCGGGAAGGATAAATACTGGATTTCTATTGGCCAGTAAATGCAACATTTTTGTTTAGCGTTTTGATTTAAGTGATTGTTATTAAGGATGTCGAGCGTGTTTAAGAAGTTGTGGTCGGCGTTTGACCATGTATGTATGCCAAAATTGCTATTGCTATTGCTTTGGGAAATCTTGCGGGACACCTAGCGGTCAATAAATAAATAATTAATTTTATTTTGAAATTTCGAATTTTAATTTTAATGAAAAATATAATAATTAAGAAATTATTTTTATTACTTAACTTACAACTTAATAAATTTCGTAATCATAACCTAGTGGAAGTATGCTAAAATAAATACGGCATCAAATAGAAAAGAACCCCTTAAATTTGTGGACTCTAGACGAAATCAAATTTTCTTGGTTTGCAAAAAAGACTGTTAATTAAAAAAAGGGATTTTTTCTTTTGAAAAGACTCTTAAAGTTTGGTACGAAGAATGCAAATCTTAAAGCATGGAATGGGATGTGAAGTAATGATGTGGTCCTGCATAGGTCAGTAATCCGGTTCAATACCGCAGCCCAAAGGTGGGCACTCCCGGCCTATTGTAGTCCAAGTTTATACCTGAAAAAACTTATAAATATTATAAAACATGCATATTTTGATAATTTTTTTAGGGCATGAAGTTTTATATTCTTTTAACAGTAACTAAAAAGATGAAACGAGACAGACGAGAGCAGACACATATCCAAGAAAAAACCATATATATTACAAGTACGTTCCCCAAGCCCAACCATCCGTATTCATTTACATCATGTTCACCGGTTCCTCCTGTATCAAACAATTGTTACTATAAAAAAAACAAAAAAAGAGAGAGAAAAGAGAGACCAGCAAAACAAACAGCCTTCCTTTACAAACGGAGTAACATTTAGCACTATTTAAATAGGCTACATCCATTACAAAAAAAAAAAAAAAAAGACTCTACAAAAA